>JAYESA010000001.1:147103248-147298882 GCA_036927795.1 Iris macrosiphon | reverse complement strand
ACACAATTAAACAGAAATAACATAGCAAAGTCCAAATTAGCATTATAATAAAAACAAAAGCGCTGGCAATAAAGTTTTTAAATCCTTAAGCTTTGTCAGAAAATGGAAAAGTTTGGCAGCTGTAAAAAGTGTTGGATATCAACTCAATCTTATCATAAGTCCGAAAAGATACCCCTATAAATAAGCAGTTAAATGAAACAAGTGGTCAAAAGTAATATGTTTATATGTGGGCTGGTAAGGTCAGCCTCTGATGAGACATCACACCAAAGAGGCTCAAATATTATCTGCATCGTCGCTACAAATATCGAGTCAAAGTTGTGTCCATCGGATGGTACTAAATAGTTCAAGTTTGCTTTATTTTACTTAGTCCCACATCAGGATTTGGTGAAAATGAGAGATGTTGAGAAGGCTATAAATAAAGGGTCTTGGCTATGTAATTAGGGGATGAGTAAATAAAATTGTGTTTGATGCTAAGTGAATGTTGCTTCTTTTTTCCTAGAACTTTTCTATTGTCTCTCCCTCCTCCTTTCTATCAAGAAGCCGCCCGTCCCCTAACCCAAAACCCTAGCCGATTGTCTCTCCAACCCCAACAAGCCATCCTTTCCTCCTCCATCATCTCTCAAGCAGCCGGCCTCCATAAACCACCATCAGATCCTTTTCCCCATCATCAAGATGCCACCAACAACCTCTCCGCACCTTGCCGCCACCTCTCCCCATCATCAAGCCTTACCACTAAGCCTCCAAAACCCTAAAACCTCCTAACCAACAGTCATGTCCAACTATCCACACATTTCAATCCAGGTACGTGACACGACCATCTTGCAAGTGTTTTGAGGAGGAAGAAGAAGACGACGACATCAAAGCAATCCATTGAAGATAATTGTTAGAGTTATTTTATTTTGTTATTTATCATATGAGGGTATAATAGTAATTGTGGGTGTATTGCATATCAATATAAATAGACATGAGATGCAACCTAGGGTTTAAGGCCCTTGCAATCTCCTTTCTCATATTCTCTCTTCTCCTCTCCACCTCCAAACTTCACTTGGTATCAGAGCATATATTTGTAAGTACTGTACATCCCATCCCCGACAGGGCCGATCGAACTGTTTTTCGTCTACTTTTCATGATTCGCCGTTCGTCGTTCGTTGTTCGTGGTCGTTCGTGGTTCGTTTATGAGATCTAGGGTTTCTACAGATCTCCGTTGGTTATTCGTCGTCGGTTGAGGTTCGTTGTGAGATCTAGGGTTTCAAAGATCTCGTCTTTCTGTTGCATCTGCAAGTATGGTGGGGACCGAATCTTCTAGCGAGGTTAATAGTGGTGGTGGTAGCGGAGGTGGTTCTCCTTTTACTGTTATTCATAATGATGAATTGGGAAAGTCGATTACAGCGGTGAAACTCAATGGTGCGAACTATCTTGCCTGGTCCAAGTCTATCAAAGTGGTGTTAAGGGCGAAGAAGAGGTTAAGTTTTTGACCGACGAACCCCTGCCTGAAACGTCCGCTGAGTATGAAGATTGGATGAGTGCAGATGCATACGTTATGTCGTGGTTGTGGCATAGTATGGAACCACATATCGCTGCTAATGTTCAGTGGTGTGAATCAAGCAAACAGATTTGGGCATCTCTGGAAGAATCTTATTCGCAGAAGCGAAACGTTGTCCGTATCTATGAGTTGTACGAGTTATTGTTCAATACAAAGCAAAATGGGAAGCCTGTGAATGAATATATGGCTTCAAAGAAGGCTTTGTGGGAGGAACTGCTTCAATATCATCCTGTTACTACTGATTTGAAGGAAGCTCGGAGACAGAAGGAAGAGTTTCATGTTTCACTCATCCTAGCCGGCTTGGATCCTGCGCTCGAACCTTATAAAGCTCAAATCCTTGCTGGAGAGCAGTTACCTACGGTGGCAGATACTTTCTCCCGTCTCAATCGTTCCTTTCTGGGACAGAGTCCTGTGGTGCCGAGTACTGACTCTTCTGCCATAGTTTCTAATGCTGTTGGTCGTGGTGGTGGACGTGGTATTGGACGTGGCGGTAGAGATGGTGGTCGTAGTTTTGGTCGAGGAGGAGGCCGTGGTGGTAGAGACAATGGTCGTGGTGGTGGTCGCGGTGGTGGTGGTGGCCGCGGTGGTGGTTGTGGCCGTGGTCAACCACGAAAGTGTAACTATTGTGGAATGCTCGGTCATGTAGAAGACTATTGTTGGGACAAATGGGGCAAACCAGAATATGCACATCAAGTGCATGATGAAAATATGCAGTCCCAGGACACCACTTCTGCTCCCAGAGATGATACTTCGGGTTTCAATCAGACTTCAACGTCCGATACCTCATCTCCATTTCAACATATCCTCCAGAAGTTGAACGCGCTTGCTAGTACCACCTCCCAACCTACTGCAACCATGGCACATATAGGTAATCCTGCTTTTGTGGCAACCCAGTCATC
Organism: Iris macrosiphon; assembly: GCA_036927795.1. Lineage (NCBI taxonomy): Eukaryota > Viridiplantae > Streptophyta > Magnoliopsida > Asparagales > Iridaceae > Iris > Iris macrosiphon. The sequence goes on along the minus strand of JAYESA010000001.1, from coordinate 147,296,440 downwards.
ATCCACCTCTTGGGTCATCGACTCAGGAGCAAGCTCTCACATGTCTGGTATAACATCTATCTTTCATAATCGTAATTCCATGAAACATAATATTATCTTGGCTGATGGTTCTACTCGTCCTGTGCTTGGGAAAGGTGTCATTCACCCTACTCAATCACTATCATTATTTGATTCATTATATGTGCCTAATTTTTCATTTAATTTGTTATCTGTGAGCCAGTTAACCAAATCTCTTCAATGTTCTGTGACATTTTCTCCCAATTCGTGTATTTTTCAGGACCTCAGGACGAAGAAGACGATTGGTTCGGGACATGAAAAAGATGGACTGTACTACTTGGATCTACCTGGAAAGGCCTTCACTTCTGTTTCTACTTCTCCGTTGCAGTGGCATTATCGTTTGGGACATCCGTCTTTGGCTAAGTTGCGTCAAGTTGTTCCTAGTTTGAGTCATGTTTCTAGTCTTGAATGTGAGGCTTGTCAGTTAGGCAAGCATCAACGTAGTTCCTTTCCTCGTCGTAGTGAGAGTCGTCGATTAGAGTCTTTTGATCTTGTTCATTCTGATATTTGGGGTCCGTCTAGAGTCAAAAGTCCGAAAGGATTTCAGTATTTTGTTATTTTTATTGATGATTATTCCAGAATGACTTGGTGTTATTTAATGAAAGAAAGATATGAGTTTCCAAATGTATTATCTGTCTTTTATAATGAAGTCTATGTTCAGTTTAATAAACGTATCAAAATTTTGCGTTCTGATAATGCTTTGGAGTATACTCAATCTTCTGTGAACAGTTTCTGTGTTGATCGTGGTATGATTCATCAAACCAGTTGTGTCCACACCTCTCAACAAAATGGTATAGCCGAACGCAAACATCGACACATTTTAGATGTGGCTCGAACTCTCATGTTCAATATGCATGTCCCCAAACAGTATTGGGCAGATGCCGTTCTTACTGCATGTTATCTTATTAATCGCATGCCATCATCTGTATTAAATAACAAAGTTCCATTTACTATATTACATACAGATGTCGCACCATTTTCCTTATCTCCTCGAGTGTTTGGCTGTGTCGCTTTTATTCATAACTTGGAACCTAATCGAGATAAGTTGGCTCCTAGATCTCTGAAGTGTGTCTTTCTTGGTTATCCCCGTACTCAAAAAGGTTATCGTTGTTGCAGTCCACAGTCACGCAAATATTATGTCAGTGCGGATGTTACATTCTTTGAGTCTACCCCTTTCTTTCCTCCAGGAGACCGTTGTATTCCTTTTACAACAGATTTGATATCTTCCATACCACTTCCGGTCATTCCTGAATCAATTTCTGTCTCCATTCCCCATTTACAGGTTTATCAGAGATCCAAGGACAGGCCAGTGGTTCTGCAAAATTCAGCCTTCAACCAATCATCTTCCGTGCCTGAGGTTTCTGCTCCCATCACCACAGATCCAGATGATCTTCCTATTGCTCTCAGAAAAAGACAACGCCTTTGTACCACAAAGAATAAGCATCCCATTTCTAACTATGTTTCATTACACCGTGCTTCATCATCTTTTCATGCATTTGCTGTTTCATTGTCTTCTACTTTTATTCCCAAAACTTACAAGCAGGCTATGTCATCTTCTGGTTGGAAAAGTGCAATGGATGAGGAGATGTATGCTTTACATCAAAATCAGACTTGGGAGCTTACATCACTTCCTGTTGGAAAACAAACAGTGGGTTGTAGATGGGTGTACACTGTTAAGTATCATCCTGATGGTTCTGTTGAGCGCCTCAAGGCACGGTTGGTTGCCAAAGGGTATACTCAGACATATGGCGTGGATTATATGGAGACTTTCTCTCCAGTGGCTCGGCTGAATTCAGTTCGGATTCTTATTTCTGTAGCGGTTAATCACCGATGGCCTATATATCAGCTGGACATAAAGAATGCTTTCTTGCATGGTGACTTACAGGAGGAGGTTTATATGGATCAACCACCGGGATATGTTGTAGCAGGAAATAAAAGACTCGTATGTCGATTGAAGAAAGCATTATATGGACTGAAACAGTCACCTCGTGCTTGGTTTGACAAGTTCAGTTCAGTTCTCCTTCAGTATGGCTTTCGGCGTACCACATCAGATCATTCAGTGTTTTGCCATTCTTCCTCAGCAGGTATTATCGTGTTGATTGTTTATGTTGATGATATCATTATATCTGGGAGTGATCATGCTGGAATTGCGGACTTGAAGGCCTACCTTAGTCGTCAGTTTCATACTAAGAATTTGGGTCTTCTTCGATATTTTCTTGGAATCGAGGTTGCTCGATCTAAGAAGGGGGTGTATCTCTCACAACGCAAGTATGTTCTAGACTTGCTTTCCGAGACTGGGATGTTGGAGTGTCGGCCAGTTGAGACTCCTATGGATTATCATGACAAGCTTGATGCTGACAGGGGAGAGTTATTTGAGGATGTTGGATATTATAGACGTTTGGTTGGCAAACTTATATATCTTACTGTTACTCGACCAGACATCACATATGCAGTTGGAGTAGTTAGTCAGTTTATGCATGCCCCTCGGCAACCACATTGGGAGGCTATCTCTCGCATTCTTCGATACTTGAAGGGTGCACCTGGAAAGGGTTTGTTGTACAAACCTTCCCAGTTGCTTACGGTGACTGGGTTCAGTGATGCTGATTGGGCAGGCAGTCGCAGTGATAGGAGGTCTACTTCTGGCTATTGTACGTTTGTGGGTGACAATCTTGTCACGTGGCGTAGTAAGAAGCAGAATGTTGTGGCTCGTTCTAGTGCAGAGGCCGAGTACCGTGCGATGGCTCATACAGCTTCTGAGATGATGTGGGTACAGTCTCTTCTTCATGAAATGAGAATTATGATTCCTATTCCGATGGAGATGTATTGTGATAATCAGTCGGCAATGTTTATCGCAAGTAATCCAGTGTTTCATGAGCGCACGAAGCATATCGAGGTGGATTATCATTTTGTTCGTGATTTGTTGCTGAAGAAACAGATTGTCACTCCTTATGTTCGGTCAGAGGATCAATTAGGTGATATCCTCACCAAACCACTTGCTCGCGGTCCATTTTCTGATTTATGTAGCAAGCTGGGCATGTCTGATCTATATGCTCCTGCTTGAGGGAGGGTGTTAGAGTTATTTTATTTTGTTATTTATCATATGAGGGTATAATAGTAATTGTGCGTGTATTGCATATCAATATAAATAGACATGAGATGCAACCTAGGTTTAAGGCCCTTGCAATCTCCTTTCTCATATTCTCTCTTCTCCTCTCCATCTCCAAACTTCACTATAACAATCATCGACATCTGACTGAACGGTCCTCCGTAAGCCTTAACTTGTACTTGGTATCTTACGAATCTTAAATCCATCATTTTTTACGCAAGTACTTATTAGCTGCCAAATCCAAAAATAGGAATGGAAGTCTCTACTAACAACAAATTAGATCTAATATTAATTGTTGAACTATCAAATCCAAAGAGATACAAGGTAGTAAAAGACGCAAGGCACACTCGAGGCACAAATGGTCCATATCGTCCGAGGTACAAGACACTAAAGGTGTGCGTCCGAACGAAGCGAGGCGCAAAAATTATATATATATATATATATATATATATATATATATATATAGCACGTGTGTGGCCCAGCCCATAAGGGCCATACTAATGTAAGAAATAAAACCAAAGAACATATTAAAACCAAAATAAACATGTTAAAACATAACCAAATGAACTAGTAGAGGTGTAATAGCACTAGCAATCAACAGAACTAACAAGAGTTTATATTTTTTTTTACCACGTTTTTAGTAAAATTTAGTTTTTTCAGATCAACTGTAACCAACTTTGACAACCATGAAAATGGCTCCTTTCCACTTATATGAGGTAAGGGTTATTCCCATGCCTCAAATTATTTTGTATATAAAAATAAAAATAAAAATAAAAATAAAAATAAAAATAAAAATAGAAATAGAAATAGAAATAAAAATAAAAATAAAAAATAAAAACCATAAGGCGCGCATAGACGCATTTTTTCTTGGTTCTGCCTTACTGAAAGGCGCACCTTGGGTGCGCCCGGAGAAAGGCGGTTCGACTAGTGAAATGTGAAGCGCAATTGTTGTGCCTTTCTGCGAGGCGTACCTTAGGCGCGCCTTTGACTACCATGAAGAGATCTACTTTGCATTAATTTGATCTTGTCAATTAATATTAAAGGACAACTTGCTTGCTTGCTTGGATTGTTGCTAGTCTGTTGCTAAAAATTCGTCGTCTTTAACTAAAGAATCAAATAGAATCTTATATTGAATATTATTAACTTGGTTCTTGCATCGTACATCTAAAACTCATGCAAGTCTTATGTCAGCCTCATTTATGGATTTATGACATGCCACTCATTTAGCATTAGACTAGAGATCCATTTCACCCAAGTTCGGTTAGACTAGATATCCATTTCACCTAAGTTCGGTTGATGATAATGGTAATAAATACATGTCAGAACAGCAGGGATGACAGAAAAAGGTTTCCCATAACACGTCTACATAATTTAAACCACTACCGTGACGTCATCCACTTCAGTTGATCCACCCATCTCATTGAACAGTTTCCAACAGATTGATCACATGATAGAGATTGACTACAAAACTTATTCCAATCTATATAATGTTATTCACACCACCACCACCACCACCCCCCCCCCCCCCTTCTACCTAGGACTCCACCTTACCACACCAAAGGTCACAACAACTTGGCTGCACCACCTTTCATCCAATCTATTTTATTTACCAATTACCATTGTCACCAGAAAAATAGTATCTAACCCAAGGCAATTATGTAAAAATTCTGGAAACAAAGTCCAAACCTGAGCAGGCTACTTCAGCTAAACTTAGAGATAAAGTACAAATTGCTAACAGAAAGTGCGGAATTGTAGTCTTGTACAAGAAATGCAGAAGTGCAAGTACAGTGAAGGAAAAGAAAATGGTTGTATTTATTGCATCATTATCTTACCTAAATGATCCAAGACGTGCGGTAGTGTAAGTAGCTTGTCTCAGCAAACCAGCAGAAAGCCCCTGCTCGAAAAAAAGATAAATACAATTAAAACTAGAGCTTTAAGTAACAAAGATGTCCAGCAAACAAAGGACAGAACATTTAGAACAAATAAACAGCTCATATGTGGATGCTCGGTAAATTGATTTCAATTCTGAAAACAATAATCGACATGTTTCTAAAGGGTTCAGACTTCAGAGACACAATGTATGTACAAACACATGGACGAACACAAGATTGTTTTCTATATGGGCGAGGTATCAAATGGCAACATATGTGATGACCTGGATTAACAATGCTCAAGGATGACCTTAAGTTCATGCAGATTGATAAAATGGTCAAGTAATTTTTGTATCAATCGTATACCCAAATTGGAATTATCATTCTAACACTCCCAGTCCCATCAACTCTCATGTTATAAATATAATTCATGGCTTCAACATCATCCAAAGAGATGTAACATGGTTTCAAAATAATCACTGAAGTCATTTCAAAATAATCACTGAAGTCATTTCAAAATAATCACCAAAATGCTTATTTATGTACTGTATTCTGACTCATGTCTGTAGCTACCTTATTGTAATAGTGCTCGCAAGCCAAATCATTATAAAATCAAGGTTGGGTTGCATGTGAGTACCATCATATTTGAAAGTGATTTTCAGAACAAATCAGGATATTCTTAACATACCGAGTACCATATGATTCCTATAATAAAAAAAACTACTCCATTGAATACGAGCGCAACAGTAAACTTTGTAGAGTACATCCGTGTGTTATATCATGTTAACATAAAAGAGCAAGTGGACAATGAAGCCACAAAAGCATTATAAGGAAGAAACCTTGGGAAATAGAAGCACATTCAATCTATTACTATAGCTGGGCACAAGAATACCAAATTTTGAATTATAAAGAGCCTTTCGCTTGAACTAATTAGGGTCCTATCTCTAGCCTGCTCTCTTCAACAACAGTCTTAGAATGGTCTTTCAGATGTATGATGGATGTCTGAATAGGAACTAGTGTGCAATAGCAGCTAGTTTCATGAGACGCAAATCTAGGTAAATCAATTAAATAGTAGCCTAGTAGGCCATGAAGGGCGTGGATGGTGATCAAGCGGAGAGAGCACAATAATGGATAGAGCACTTCAAACTTTAATCACTAATGAAAGCAAAAAAAAAAAAAAAATGTTAAAGTTGATGCTTTGAGAATTGTCAACTATGGTTGCATGCAAGCAATTAACTATCCGACAACATTTACTGATTTTCCTCATTTAAGAAATATTAAAGATGATGCAAAGCATGTATATATCCAAAGAACCACAGCTCCCCCATAGATTGCAAGCGACCCATCGAGATGTAAACCCTATATTCATGGTAAGAATCTTATATTACACTCAGCAGAAGCTTGAAACATTTGTAACCCTGCCCACACCAACTGAATTTAGTTCTCAACATCTCCAACAAGATTGGCAGCATTCACACTAGTTTTTACTTTGAATATGAATGAGCTCCATCTTGCAATCGATACTTCGGTACACCAAATGATCGTATTCATGTGTCTCCAGTGGTAAGTGTATCCTTTCAATTCAACTTACTATGTATAAAGGTAAAGAGTAATAGTATCTATGGGTGGTATCAAATACTATACTTTGAATTTATATCCGTTTGACAACTACCAAGGAAACACTACAGACAATTACATTCTTAAACAAAGAAACAAACCTTAACAATACTATACTACAAACTTGATCGCACTACAAATTATTTAGCAAGCCTAACTTCAATAGGAAATCCAATTTGTCATAACCCTATGAGTAATTCTCTAAATTTTTCTCTACCATACTAGAAATGTTCTCTACCATACTGTTGCTAAGTAAAGATTATTGTGGAAACGAGAGCCATATGAGCAAAAGACTAATGCAACTTTGAACTCCAATGTATACTCCTTCAGTTGCATCCAACTAACAAATGCTAGTGAAGCATCTCTCCTCTTCAATTACAACCAAAGAGCAAATGCTTGTGAAGAATCTCTCCTCTTCAGTTACAAACCAATTAACAAATGCTTGTGAAGCATCTCACTCGTAAATTGTTCTAATGTAATAGTAAGTAGTCCAACCGATTACATCAATATGCATAACCTTAATATCTCTGGAATCAGGAATTGATGCTTCAAATTTTTGTGCAGGTGGTTGAATAGTAAGAACTATACAATTCAGATATCAAACCAATACATTGGAAATAAAGCAAGTAAAGAATAAATTTGTTCCAGAATATGAGAATTATACCAAATCAAGAATTCATGAATTTACCAAGGGAAGCTGTACCTTCAATATAGTGCAAAGAATCATAAGATCAGTAATATTCTATGTTCACGAACAATACTTTCAAACATGACACACATTCGACACCTACCTTGGTGTGTCCCATGTGTATTTTGGAGTGTTCATGCCGTGTTCGACACAATGCAACACAGACAACATGGTTTTTTGGAGCATTTCTGCTTCCTACGCAATATCTTATATTTCTCCAATATTTTGACAGTTGTCTGGCAATACTTCTTGCGACTATACACACAAATAATGGGTTCACAATGGGAAGTTGTACCTTGATTGAATGTGTTGTACTTTAGCCATATTTTGGGAATCAAGAGATCCAAAATGAAAATAGCATAGGAATATCTAAACGACATTAATATGTTTGAGAATTGAAATCTTTAATTTATGTATTTCAGCAAGGAAGCTTCCTTGTAGTTAATAGTGTATGTAAAACACTTGTTAAGGGCAGGAAATAGTTAGTGCTCTTTCTTTCATCATTAACCTCCACCTGAAATAGGCTTTTGACAGATTACTATTTCTACAATGCACCCTTACTATCTAACAAGATGCAGAAGAGAAGTGGGCGTGCGAGCGGCAATCAAAATATATGCCACTATGACCAAAATAGGGGAGGTATAGAGGTGACCAGGTACCACATGTAAATGACGTATGAAACATGTTTATGGGATACAACAGCCAGAACCTACATAGGAATTAAAAAAACAAGGCCTCCAAAGGTTTAAGGTTTGCCTAAATGAACCTATTTCTTTCATTCACATATAATTCAAGGTTCGTTGTATCTTTATCGGTTTCAGACCTTCCTTATGAATCTTGCTATCGGCTGTTTCGGCAGTTTTAGCTGTTTGGGATGGGGGTTTAGGAGCTCTTGATTTTAGAAAGTCAAACAATAACAAAAATATTTTAAAAAACTACAAAATTTTTTGATCCATTTAGGAATAATATGATGTATCATTTATTGTTAGTTTTGAATAGGATATATTGAAATTGAATAATCCCTTCACCGGCAATAAATAGTTTTGGATTGAACAATTTTAAGATGGATGCATGTTTTGATTTATAAATATACAATTTCAACATATGGTAATGTATAGTGTTAAGATATTAATGCTATTACGTAATATCTAAATAAATGTAGACCTATATGTAAATGTAACATTCCTACTTCTATATATATGAGTCCAAACCCTCTCTAAAGAGCTGAGGGGTTCATTTCTACATGGTATCAGAGCCAAAATCCTAGCCGCCGCCTCTTTCTCTCAAACCCTAGCCTCCTCTTTCTCTCAAACCCTAGCCCCTTTCCAGCCAACGGCAACACCCTTTTCCCTCTTCCCTACATCATTTAATATTAAATTTTAAATTGAAACTAGTTTACGATGACAACTTGCAGGCAATCATAATCATCTCCTTTCCCAATCTGTTTATTAGTACATTTTACTTTACCTCAACCCTAGTTTATCATTGATATTGATTAGGTAATCTGACATTTTGTAAATGCTAAGATATCTATAGTTTTATGGCTTTATTTTAGTTAAACATGGTCACAGCATAATAACAATAAAATTATGTTTCTATCATGTACTAAACCTTGTGGATCTTAGACCACCTTTAGGAAGTTGACATGTGATTTTACATTTTATCATGTCCTTTATTCTCGCTATTTGCCTTGTATCATAGAGATTACTGCAACTTACTATAGCAACGTGTATCCATTTACAAGTGTCTAGACTTTTTCTTAGTCTAGGAGAACTTGGAAGGTGCTCCTAAGTTGCATGAGCTTAAATTGCATGACCAACATTGTAGCTTAATCTATATACCAACTAACCATGTACACTCCAAACGGCCTAATAGAATTATGGAAAGACCCTCTATTTCTTATAAGTACCTTTTCTAGGAATTTAGCACCACTATAAAAGCTAGTGCTCAAGTTGACAAAAAGAGTAGCATTAGTCAACAGCCGATCATAAAATTATAGTGTTCTTGTATTCCATAGCCAACTCCATTTGAATGGGAGAGTGCTTGGATGATGCATAGCATCATATGTTATATATCAATTGAATTATATGCAAAAGCCAACTCAAGGTCATAACATTCAATATCAGTTGTCTGCTAAGGCCTGTCCTTCCTTTGTTGCGGGCACGATAAGTACAACTAAGCAACTGGCTTACATGAGGCAAGGACTTGCACTATAAGGTAGAATTCAAAACATACAAGCTAACTGTTTTTGTTTTTATTCTAATAGCTTGTTCAACCAGTGTGCCAGATTAAATTTGCATAACTGTAACTGGCCTGCAAATTTGGCATCATGTGCCCATGAATCCAGATTTGACAAGGAAACCTGAGAAACCAGGTATGAAGATGAACGTACATCCTATAGATACATGAGTAGATAAAAAAAGAACATTAGAACGAACTATGTGTATGAAAGTGGATATTATATTTACTGAATAATGAGATGCATAAGCTCTATGCAGTATCAATTCTAGATCATATGAAATTCTAATGAAATTATGATGTAGACCGTACTTTGTACAATTGTTTACCCCTTACTCCTATGATATTCCTATGACGTATGAGTTTAGAGATTTGAATGTTTCATATTAGCAGAATTATTGTTATGTTTACTACTTAATCTATGTTGGTCTTGCTTATAGAAATAAGATATGCAATGATGCATCACTGTAGAAGTCTGCTGAGTATGAGCAGAACTCTAAGCTTATATGACTCGGTTTGTGTTGGTGCCAAGTTCAAAGAAGTCTATGGGAAACAATATAAATACAAAAGAAAGCAAAAAAATAAAATAAAATAAACTATAATAGCTGGAGAAAACTACCATACTTATCTTGCATTTCAAGCGTTTGCATTAAGAAGCAAGCATAACATCCCATAACAAGGTTCACAATATCGGTATAGGGCACTTCCTATGAATATCGGTATCGGACGCTTCCTATGAGTATCAGGATAGACGATATCGACATTATCTGCGGTTTCAGATCGGAGTATCAAATTTTTTGGTATCGGTAAGCAAATAATTATTGATAAATTATTAAAAATTTAGAATTACACTTGGGCATAATTTTAAGTATTCTACAGTATTGTTTCTTAGTAGTTTTGAAATTAAATAAAATAGTACTCACGCGTGTAACTGTGATAAATAAATTTTCTTTATTTACATGCTTTTACAACCTTACTATACTTTTACCCCCTTGTTGAACTACAATTAAGTAAAGCTAATTACAAAATTAGCAAACCAGACATTTAAAAATAATTGCCAAAAAATCACATTAATGTAGAAATCTCTGAGATCTGCATTACAAAACCAGTTCCAGATGCATCTGTAATGTAATTCATAGCACATACTCCACTTTTAGAAAGAATAAACACCAAAATAATCAAAATTAAGTGAAGGCTAATGTGATCTTAACGAACGAAGATGAACATGTTACGAACATTCTCACACAAATATATACACTTACAATAGAGTGAGATCTGCACAATCAAAGCCTTTATAGAAGCACTAATAAAACGTTAATCATTTATCAACAACATAAACTGCTAAGATACCAAAATTTAAAACCAAGGCATTAAATATCAACACTCTTGCAAGGAATATAATGTATTTACCATATATTTCTAATGAAACCACTAATGATCCCAAATTCGCAACAGAATAACTAGAGATCAGGCTTTGCAAAGATTAAACTACTAAGATCTACTAAAAAAAATTGCATTTAGTAGCACAGATCTCTCTTAAAATTGAGTAAATACCAAGAATCTTCACAATTATTGAAACAAACAGGAGGCTAATGTGATCTTAACAAACAAAATGAACTCGTTATCAACATTCTCACATCATTAAGCATCATAAACACTTCCACATAGTGAGATCTACACTATTATAGAAACATTAATAAACTACTAAAGATCCCAACTTTTTTTGCTCAAAATCAAATATGCAAGAAAGGAAAGATCGAGACCTTGTAGAGAGAACCAAACCCCTCGTTGGCGATCATGTTCTTGGTGACCTGGACCGCCGATCCCTGTCCGAGCTGGATTCGCACCTGGAAAACACAACAAACCCCTAATTTCGAGAATAAACCCCTAGAGATCTGGCGACAACCCTAGATTTAGGAAGCCCTAGGCCTAGCGCTGACCTTGATCATGTCGATGGGCTGGATGACGCAGGTGGCGAGCATCCCGGAGGCGCCACCGTTGACGAAGGGCTTGACGGTGGGCCAGACTCCCCCGGACTGAGCCTTCGGCTTCGAATCCGCCATTGCTCTCTCCCCGGAATCTAGATGGATGTGGTGAGATTGTTGCGGAAGTGAGGTGGTGATTAAACCTAGGCCTTTCCCTATTTATACCGGGGAGGGTTCCTCGTCAGATCCGTCAGCCCGCTAGCGGATTATTTGCTGAAGGCAGATCCACGCCTATCTAATCCCGTCGCGTGACTACTCGTCGATTGCCACGTTTCCGTTTCGTCAAGGAATGGTGTACGGTGGCGTGTGCTGGAACAGTGCTGATGGAATTCGTACTTTCCTTTCGCGACCAGTTTTATTGGGAAACTAACCATTTTGTCTTTTTTTACATTTTTTTAGTTATTTATTTATTAAAAAATAACTTTTTTTGCGTATAATTCAAGAAATTAAAAGTTAGCATGATAGAATAAGATAATTGCTAAAGTACTACAAAAGTTAATCACGACGGTCCCAAAAAAAATTTATTTTATTTATTAGTTTGTCACTGTAAAAGTTTATTCGGAACTGTCTAATATTTTTTAGGACTGTTAAATTTTTTTACAGTTCTATCGATATACTGGAGTGTTAAAAATTTTGACAGTCCAAAAAAAATATGTTATTATTTTTAGGACTGTCAAAAATTTTGACATCATGTATTCTTTAGTACTGTCAAAAAATTTGACAGTTCTTCCAATAGAAAGGACTGTCAAAAAGAAGAACTGTCAAAAAATTGACTGTCCTCACCCAAAACGCTAATTTCCATTCGGCGCGGTGGTCGCGAGTGCACAAGCAGCAGCACCTCGACGAGCTGATGGCGCAGGCCGCGCAGCTAAGGGTCGAGAACGGGCGGACTACGGCCCAGATAGGCACAGCGGAGCGGCACTTCGCGGGGCTCGTGTCACGTCCCAGTCCCAAAATACGTAGGACTAGGAATACGTAACATGCCAGCTACGCATTCGACCAGACTCCGGTCCGATTCGAATACGTATAAGCTGTGTTAGAATGGTCACTATCTATATAATCAAGTAACTATGACTAACTATACCTCAATCCACAATGATCAGATTATACAAGAATGAGCTACATGTGCTAAAGTCGGCTGCCAGTAACCCATAAGCTCGAATAGACTCGAGAAAGGAATATGAGTCTATAAAACTAGGCTTTATCAGCAGATGAATAAACAATATGAATAATAACCATGACTTCAGAAGAATTGATGTAAGTACCTGGCACCAATTCCTGCAAGACTAAGCAACACACATCAGCAACTCCAAACAGGCTCCACAACGGTCTATGCTGCAAAACTGGCAAGGGACCAGGTCCTCAGAGGAACATAACAAGGTACAAGAAACAGCATGCCAAAATAAATACAGTATATAAAATGTACCAATAGGGTAACCTATGTAACCAGCTATGTGATATGCAAGTGAGAGCAGTAATCATACTCAGGCTGAGACTACTATAGGCTATGTATCAGAGAAACCCATAGCAACATTTTCTCGAACGGCCAGTACATGTGCCAAAGCTCTGTGTCAGAGTCTAAGGCACCTCCAGATAACTATATATATATATATATATATATATATATATATATATATATATATATATATATATATATATATATATATAATCAGCCTTTAGTATGGTAAGTCTCTCCCCACCCAATGTAATCACACGTCTCATGTCCACGATGTCTCATGTCCATGTCACGCAAGATCATGACCTCTAACTGATGTAGCGAGTCATAATGATAGCTAAGCATATGCAATAAAGTCTATGTCACGAATCCTGTAACCTATACAGAATCACCAGGAATAACTCAGAAGATTCTGTCTCATGAACAGTGTCAAGTGTCCTATGGTATGACGTACTTGATAATGCAAGCACGAAGAGATATATAGGGTCGCGATATCAATCTCTAGTGACGTTACACGACTCCGCGTACGGCGTCGACACCCGAATGTTATTCAGACGCTAAGCAATGTCACACGGTCCTAGGTTGAACATTTATATCAAAAGTATATATATATATGTACAAAGAACTCAAATAAATACTATAACAGGAATCACTGCAAGTTGGCAATGTACACTTGCCTGGGGTTTGGTTTCCAACAATTGCTTCGGTTACAATGGGATCTTCAGGTACTTCTTCGGTTGCTGAAATAAACATTATCATCATGTTCAGAAGATATCAAATAGCTATGATTGCCTGTCCATAAGTCCAATTTGGACACAGGGGCAAAATTGACAGTTTTCGGTCAAAGCGGGGTCCACATGTAGCCCACTTCGCACCGAAAAATGTGTCAGAGACAAAGTTCTCCAAATTTGTCAAACTTAGTGTCTACAAGTCCAGAACGGCGATATGAACCCAACGGAATGTCCAAAATTAGATTCCGATGAGCCGATCACAAAATCGTCCGTCAAGTGGAGCCGTGGGGCCCATAATACGGGATTTTGCTAACGTTCTCAAAATCGAACCAAACTTGGGTCACATGACCAACGTATTGCTATGAGTCCTATGGTGCAAGTTTTGTTTCGATACGACTAGCACACATAAAGTTACAATGAGTTTCAAAACATGGCTGATATTGGGCGTTGTCGACGGATACGCGTTGATTTCGGTGTGCACGCATATCCAAATCAACTTCCGCGAAATCTCACACGTCCGTATCGACGGCGCGCACCTTTCGGTGAAGTTTGCTTATGACCAAAGTTGCCTCGTTTAGCGGGGCGCACCCAGTTCCGAAAAATATTAGGGTTTTAAAAGACCAAGTTTTTGGCCATTTTTACTCGCGAATAACATACAAATTACAGCTCAATAAATTAAACTAAAATAGGATTTTAAAACTTGGTCATAAGGTCTAAATTACTGTTTAAGTGGATTTTAGAAATAGTTAACAGGTTGCACGCAAAACGGTCGTGAACTTGCGAGTTCGGGACAATTTTTGAATTTTCAGAAATAGGGTTTATTTTTCTGTTTTTGCATCGTGGTTTGCGACCGACACATGACGCGATACCCCGAACGAGTTGTACGAATTTCGAGAGGGTCACGCGATCTACGTGCAGGATTCGACAAAATAGAAAATGGGTCAATACATAGGGAGTTACACGAGCGTGAAGACAGGTACCTTGAAGTTGTATGTTGTCGCGAAAGAACGCGGCGCGGAGGGGCACGACGGAGCGGCACGGCAGCGACGTTTGCTGGGGGCCTCTAGGTGGCGCTGAGGTCGCTGGGGGCTCGTTGTAGTCACCGGAGTTCGGGGCAGAGGTTGTCGAGGGAGCTCGTTGGCGGAGGCTCTGTAAACTCCCTCACCCAAAATAGGTATTTTGTGTATATTTTATATTATTATATTTATTATAGATGTTGAATTTATTTAGAGTATTCTCTTAGTTAATTAGAAATTAAATTTTTTTAGTATATTTACTTATATAAATATTTATTTAGAATTATTTTTAGGCTATTTTAGATTATTGGGATTTTTTCATAATTTTTAGTTAATTAAAAACTAGTAACACTAATTTTCTAGGACTTTGAAGAATTTATTTTAGAGTTAAACATAATTAAAAATATTCCAAACTTTTATTTTAGGTTCTAAATAATAAAATATATTTTCTAGAATTTTCTGGAAATTTTCTGAGTATGTTTAGTATTTATTGGGAGTAATTAGGCTAATAACTAATTTTTAGGACTTGTAGAATTTATTGTGCAATCCCAGGAATATAGATTGGACCCACTTTATTTTCTAGGGTTTATAATATTATTATATATTTTCTGGAATTATTTCAGAATTTTTGGAATAATTTTAGTATTTATTTTTAGTTATATGGGTAAAACTAATGTTTAGAGCTTCTCCTAATTATAGTAGTAAACCTATGAATATAAAATTATCCCAAATATTTTTTTAGAGTTTTTAAAATCAAAACATATTTTCTGTAATTTTTCCAGATTTTTATGATTATTTTTAATATTTATTTTGAGTTATTTAGATTTAAAATGACTTAAATAATATTTTGATAAAGACAAATCAAAAACAAATAATATAACAAAAACCATCCAATCAGATTCTGACATATGTCAGCCTATAAATATCCATTCAGCCGCAGGTACATCCCTATATATATATATTATTATAACCCTAATTATCCTATTATTTTAGAGAGAGAGATTTTGGAGAATTGCCATCTAGGGTTCCTTCATCTTCCACAAGCCATTGCGCATAGCTCCGGACTCCAAACGAGGCCTAGTTTCTTGCGTTAGAAAGATATTGAGGTTAAATTTCTGATTATATAAATTGTTTTATGAAATTATGAGTATTAAATTCTGAAAAATTCGTAGAGCACAGCATGTCCGAAAATAGATGCGTTTTGATGTTTTCGCGATTTCGGGAGAACCAGGAATCATAATCATGAACCGTTTAAAGTTTCGAAAATATAATGTCGAGATAATTGACATATGTTTTTCCCAGAATTTAATTTGAAGTATTTATATACTGTTAATTCTGTAGAACTTCTAGGTTAGAATTTAACCATCGTTGCACGATACGAAATTTGTATGTGCCATAATTCCCAAACGAATTTGAATTCGGACGAGCCGTAAATTCCAGAATATTTTTGACGCTGAAATCTACAGGAAATTATGCATGAAAGTCGAGTTTGTGTCGGTTGACTTTTTGGTCAACAGATTGTCTCGATTTGCGTGCCATGAGTCTCGAGTTGATAAAATTCAGTTTTTTGGACAAAATTTAGGAATTAACATAAAAATCAGAATAATAAGATTAAAATAGGATTTTAGAGTAATTATTCCAGAATTAAATAAATTAAAATAAATTATCTTTTGACGTGATAAATTTGTAATACATAGGCTATTTGGACTGTGACTTGGACTCTGATTCATACCAGCAGCAGGACCCCAGGCGAGTACATTCTCTGACAGTGTTCCAGTAGGACGTTAGTATTTAGACACCACGGTTAGTTTACATCAGACCTTTGTCACGCCCCAATCTCCCGCGAGCCCGATAGTCCCTACTGAACGTGAATCACCACGTTACAGTTCTCCCGCAGGACAATCGTACTCATCGGGACGTGATGCCGTGCAAGCCTAAAGTGCGCTTGCACAAGGCCAAAGCTTTGATACAAAGGCAAGTAAGCTAATCAATACTGAAGCATCGGCACACATATTGCAGAAAAGTAAAGAACACAATGGCATAATAAAAACAAGCTCTTTTATTGATAATCGAAATTGTTACAAGCGGCGCATGGTCGAGGTTACAGATCGCTCAAGCACTCTTCTCTCGATTACAATAACACCGTTCCATACATTATGTCCCTCTATACAAAAGCAGCTCACAGCAGGCACAAACTCGATGCGACTCGAGGCATCGACTCCAGATTTCCGGTTCCTTGGGATGAGGCACGGCTATCGCTTCCTCGCATGAACGGCACCTGAGAACAAGCAAACTGTTGGTAGGTCAGCACTTTATGCAAGTACTGGTGAGATAAACAACTGAACAGAAGCTACACCCCCTGAGACCCACACTAAGTAATCATGTGGCAAAACATTGCATTACTGGTAATCTTGCTACTTTTATCTAAGTTCATTTCATGCAATTCAGAACTATTAGTCAGATTACATCTTTTTGAAAACATAACTTTGAAATAGTTTGCATATTCAACTTATAAGCCTACGAATTGGGATAGTGCGGTATCGTGTAGTGCGCAGCATATATTGTGCATCATATCTAACTCTTGGGGCAAAGCTTATCTAGCAGACTGAACATATCGAATCGAGGCAAACATATCATGTATTCATTAGCACATAAGCAGACACATCTATATGATTTCGGTCCCCGAGAAACTCAGGATCGGTAGCGGTAATCCAGCTAACCAATGACTCACATTCTGATTCTATTAGCAGCTGTAACCGAGGTTCAGCTCTGCACTAATAGTCATTGTCTGACCGATGCAATGCATGAAGCACTAACATATAATCTCTACGATGCAGACAAAATGAACGAGCAGACTTAAGCACAAACTCATATTTCTTACCCCATAGCCGAACGGTTATCCCTGCAGCAGACACACAAGTTAGCCACATTTGCATATTCATAACTTATGTATCAAAGCACTTGGTGTCATAAATCAATAGGTATGCAAGAAGGTAAACCTAGCATGCGCCCTATCTATATGACGGTCCATGGGTTGCCCCATGATTAACAGCAGTTGCCCAAGGTTCAGCTCTTCACTAGCACGCGCGGGTGTCGGCAGCTGTGACCCAAGGCTCAGCTCTTCACCAACACACTCGAGTGCAAGCAGCTGTGACATCATGGGTTCTGCACAACACTAATAGACATATCGCCCCACTAGACCCCCTTACGAGCCATATACCTTAGGGCGATCCAAAAATCTCTTCCGGACCGAGCGGTTTCCAGTGCCCCAGGAACCGTTCGAGAGACAAGACCTTGTGCACAAGTTGTCCGAGACCAATGCAATGACATAAACACATAGTGCAAGCAAAACAATGATCAAGCAAAACATATGCTGTCTTAGGGAAACACATCTTATCAAACGAAGCATATCTTTCTCAGACGAAGCACACATTTCACATATCTAATAGCACACCCCACTAGACCCTTGCGAGCCGTACCCTCAGGGCGTACTATTAGTCACTGCACTCACACATATTCACTTAGCAGTTCGATATAGCAGACAGACAAACGAAACATATAAAGGCAAGCACGATTGATTCATATCTTAGTATGCAAAAACTATCTCATTCTTAGCATATTCAAGGGACATATTCGAATTATTCATTTACTTATCTTTCTTAGCATAGCAAAGGTTCGTTCAATAGTGTGTCGGTGTTTCTAAGCATGCAACATTCTATATTTCACTTAGCATGGCAAAGGTTCTATCTCATTACTGACAAGTATACATATTCTCTTAGTTAAGCAGCAGACTTATTCAATGACAAGCTATGTGAGTTCTCTTCTTAGCATACTGAGTCGGTTCCATCATTCTTCTTATGAAACAAATCTTCTTAAGCAAACAAGCATTCAAAAACTCAGATTCATTATTAAGTCGTGCAAGAATCAGAGAATGCAGTTCTGCCCACTCACTTTAATTAATCGGTCGGGAACTCTCCGAGAAGACTTCCGTTACAGCAAGCAAGGCGATCTCACTTGTACATAGTGCCTATGCGGCGCGGGGCACTACAACCTTGAGTCGGAGAACCCAACGCGTGTCCGTACATTTACATGTACGCAAATATTATTCAGTTTGGTATGTATATTTATGTACGTAATTACTATATGTATTCCAATAATTATATAAATAAATTGATGGTTATATTATTATATAGTTATATGAATATATATGTAAGTAAATGCTAATTGATAATTATGACTAAATATTCAGACTGTACGACCCTAGGACACCGTGGACTATCCCATACTTACCTTGACCATGTTGACCCTAAGAACTTATGAATTTGTTTGCCTTGCGTACATTAATGTACTGGCATAGACACCTGTCAGTTGACTGACTGATTTCGTACAGTACTTGAAGATGCGACACCCGCGTAATTCAATGCGTAATTGACCGTGTTAGATGACTAGTGTTACCCCTAGTATACCCCCTGAGTCCAGTGTAAATATGGTTGAGTATGTGCTAGTGTAATGACTAATGATTCTATTGTATTATATTTATGTGTACATAGAATATTGGATTTGTTCTGTGCGATTTCTGGAGCAGATTATTGGTACATTGCAGCTTCCTTGCCAGGCAAGTATACCTTGCGATTGTACTATTATTTATATTTCATATGTTGTATGCATCTTTATTTTATGTCTTTAGTTCATATATTTTAACTGTTATATAAAATGCGCGCGACGGTATCGTCGCGGTATGTTTTTATTTATGTATTTGCATTGACCTTGTTTATGAGACTACCCCGTTATCATGTAGCATCTTTAGGTTCATCGGCCATGACACAGTTGTTACACGAGTTGTGAGTCTCATATAGATCACGGACTGGCGTGCAGGGTTGGCCTCCTGTACGTGTGAGCCGTGCGTTAGGAATAACTGCTGTTAGAAACTTTGCATGCTAGTAGACTTAGCAGTTATTAGAGGTCTAGGGATATAGCCTATTGTAGTACGGTGGTCCCATCCTTGTCCTTGTTTGGTTGCAGGATTGGGATAGGGTACTAAGAATAGGCTACGAACCAAATCGTGTCATGGATGTGACATGCTTAGAGCATGGGGTGGGGAGAACAACAAGTACCGCATTTGAGCTCCTTTACACTTTTCCTTCTGTAACCCGGAAGCTCCGCTGGAGATACGGGCGGTGATGACCCCTTTACTACTTGGCGGGCCTCTGCCGTTCAAAAGACGACATGCCTTTGAGGCCCCTGGTTCTCCGAGAGAGTCATGCCAATCCTAGTTCTCAGCCAGATAGCTCACTTGTTAGAAAGTTGTTCTCAAACTGTATTTACATAGATGGTTAGGCGACCCATTGGATATTTATTTCAGTACTTTATTGGCATGTGTTTAAGTATCTTGTTATGTCCCTCTGAGGACCTAGTCCGCTGCCAGGTGTATCTATTCTGGAGTATTTGCAGGAGCGCAGATTTGGATGGTTGTATATGCTTCGTGGATGTCTTCTCTTCGAGCCGTGATAGATAGCTGGTATACTTATATTGGGTTTGATTGTGTTGTACTTATTTTGTATTTGCTCTTATATTCGAGTTGGTAGTGGATTTGTTTCCATCCAACTATCATCCTTAGATACTTCTTATTGAGATCTAGTTTCATAGATGCTGGTTATTTATTTATATTGATTTTCGTGGATGAGATTTAGATTATACCCTGTGACTTGTGACATATGTTATACCACTTGTGGATTGATATTCATAATACAACGTACGTGTGGATTTGGTTTCCATATATTGGAGTTGCCCTATCCATGCGGCTGGCATGCTTACGTGTTCCTAGTCCTAAGTATTTTGGGGCGTGACAGGCTCGGTGTTGGCGGTGGATTGAAGGGGAGATGGCGGTGGCGGTGATGGGTTCGGGGGAGTTTATAGGGAGGTGGAGCGGGGTTGAGGTCCGAGCGGGGGGGGGGGAAGATTGTGGACGGAGGCGGGGCGGTGATGGCGGGGCAGTTGCACCGGTGGAGGCAGGGTCGTGGCCGGGAACCGCGGGGCGGGGTCGTTGGCCGCAGGGTCGTGGGGTGAGGGAGATCGTGGGGGAGAGGGGCGGGCTAGCGGGTCGGGTAGGATCCGACCCGTTAGGTTTAGGGTTTGGGTCCGGTCCGGTTTAGCTGGATTGGGTTGGGTTGGTCCGGTTCAGTCCGGTTCAACCCGGTTCAGTCCGGTTTAAGCTGGTTTAATTAAAACGGGGTTTTTTAGCTATTTTAAAAAATAGTTTTTGAGCCCAATAAATTTCTGAAAAATTATACAACATCCTATAATTAATAATAAACCCAAAAATATAATTTTTGTAATATTTTAATACTTAATTTAATACATAAAAATATTAATCCATGAAAGACATTTTTAATAATTAATTAAAAAATTACCAAAATCCAGGAAATTTATTTTTAAATTTTTTTTAAAAATAGGGTGTTATAATCTACCCACCTTAAAAGAATTGCGTCCTTGCAATTAAGAAAACAAAACAAAACTAGTCAGAAGAGATGACGCGGTTGTAAGACATGTAAAATCCCTAATTCTAAAAACCCTATTTACCTTTTTAATTAATTATTTAATTAAATTATAGTAATTATGAGCTAATTATAGGAAAAAGAATTTATTTAATTTTTATTTTAGGTATTTGTGCATTTAGGGAATTTATGGAGCCATTATAATTTTTCCTAATTTATTCCATGTAGGAGACCCTGTGGACAATTGATAGCTTAATGGTATGCACTAATATAAATTCTAGAATTTTCTATGTATATATATATATATATATATATATATATATATATATATATATATATATATATATATATATATATATATATAGTTTAAATAGAAAGGAATAATAGAAATTAGAAAATAGAATGGAAAATAGAAATAGAAATGAGAAAGAAATAAAGAAAGAAAAAGAAAAGAAATAAAAATGGATATAAAACCTAAATGGATCTACCCCAAACCCGTTAACAACCCTAACCCGCACCCTTAAGAAAATAAACAGCAGCAGCGGCAGCCATCTAGTCGCACACCCGCGTAAGTCCATCCGCTCTTCTCCCTATATATATCAATAGTACAGTAAACCCTAACCCTAAACCTAGATCTCCCTTCCACCCTCGACCGTGCCACGAGACCGCCGTCGACCTAGCCACGCAGCCCAGCCAGAGCTGCAGGATCCCAGCGCCGTCCACCGCTCGCCGTGACAGCGACCCCGCACCGCGACAGTTTGAACTGCAGAGTACCTGTGTTCAACCCTGTTTTCCGTCTCCTCGCTCGACCAAACTCGACCCCGTCTTCACCGGTATGTTCACGATCTATCCCCCTTTAATATCTGTGTATTATTGTCACGCCCCAGTCCCAAAATACCGAGGGACTAGACACGTGGCAATGGCCAGCAGCACACACCGATGGACAAACCCAATTTAATGGATCCGTCGGGGCATGCTTAAGCTGTAATATAACAATAAGTAGGTCCAATGATAAATGTCAAGTATCAAGATCTCATCCAACAGAACAGTATAAGAACTAAATAGCAAACTGGAATAACTGCTGGAAGTCAAGTTACTGTCGAATATCCAGCAAGAAATAATACTGAGTCGGGTGGAGACAAATCCACTACCGATAAATGGAAAAATAGAGACAAGGAAATATAACTAAAACATGCTAGAAAATAACTAAGTATAAGCAGGGCCATCAACTGCAATCGTACCCTCGTCTGGTGTCGGTCCGTAAAGTTGCGGGTGCTTCTCGTTTGCTAAATCTGGAGAACAAAACCAGGTCCTCAGAGGGACGTAACAAGATACAAAAAAATACGAGCCAAAAGTACAGTAAATGAACATGCAAGATAGACAGGAAAGTAAACACAAGAAAGCAAACAAGACACGAGAAATCACTGCATCTAAGATGGTGGCGTACCGATGGTGCTATCAAACATGACTACTAACAAATCGGGGTAACCGCAACTCAATGGGAGATCACGGTCCTATAGAAGGTAGGCCAATGGGGACTCCCAATCTATAGTATAGCTCTTTCGTAGCCCTATGGGAGCTCACGAATGAGGTAGTCAAATGAACAAGTCTCTATCGCAGCACAATGGGTACTCAAAATCGAGAATGCTCAAGTGTAGTCAGTGCCTGATAACGATCATCTAGGAACTAAAGTAACCATCCGAGTCAACTCAAGGAATGTAGAGTAAACATATACCATCACAATATATCTAAGAAACAAATAGTGATCCATGGAAAAGAGCAAATAATGTACATGCACGTAAACGAGAAATAAGACTAGAGCAGCAGGAATAAATCAATATAAAAAACGCATCAAGAAACTATATACGACAAGAAAATAACAACTGAAAAGGGAAACATACAAATATCGTACAAGTATCTTGCACGACAATGTATAAATAAGTCCAGGAGATCAGTAGCAAAATTGCAGGATTTGGCAAGGTATACTTGCCTGGGATTCTGGCTCCAATTGTAGCTCTGACTTCTGCGGAGATTGCAAGCAGTACTCCGGTTGCTGAAATAGACATCACCATCAGATCCAGAAAATATAAATCAGCTAGAAACGCTTGTCCTTGAGTCCAATTTGGAGACAAGGGCAAAAACGACATTTTCGGGTCAAAGCGGGGTCCACATGTGGCCCGCTTCGCACCGGAAAGCGTGCCAGGGTCAAAGGTCTCCAAATTCGTCAAACTTAGTGTCAACAGGTCAGAAACGATGATACGAACCCAACGGAACTCCCAAAATTGGATTCCGATGAGCCGATCACAAAATCGCCCGTCAAGTGGAGCCTGTGGGGCCCACGACACGCAATTTTGTCAACGTTCTCAGAATCGAACCAAACTTGGGTCACAGGACCAGCGTATTGCTACGAGTCCGATGGCGCAAGTTTTGTTTCGATCCGACGTGTGTACACAAAGTTAGGATGCGTTCCAGAACTGACGGATACGGGACGGTGTTCGCGGATACGTGTTGATTTCGGTGTGCACGCACATCCGAATCGACTTCTGTGAAACTCCACACGTCAGTATCAACGAAGTCGTCCCGTTTGGCGGGGCGTACCCAGTTCCGGGGTGAATCAGGGCGTTATTTTTCCTGTTTTTGGATCGCGGTTCGCGATCGCCACAGGACGCGATGCACCGAGCGGGTTGCACGGGCACCGAGAGGGTCACGCAGGGTTCGCGATGCAACAGACGAAAACAAAAATGGGGTAGCGAGAAGAGAGAAACAGGTACCTGAATAGGGCTCAAAAAACTGACTTTTTTCGTGTCCGACACGACACGAATTGTCGGCGCGACCTAGGGTTAGGGTTTGGCCCCTGCGGCGGCCTGAGCTCAGGCGGAGGGAGGCCGGAGGCAGCGGGGCGGCGTTGGCCGGAGGCGGCGGCGCTCGCTGGCGGAGGCGGCGGCGTGCGGCAGGCGGCCGGAGGCGGTGTCGGGTGAGGGAGGCTCGGCTGGGTTTCGCTGACAGGGGAGGAGGGAGGAGAGGAAGGAGGAGGAGGAGGCGGAGGGAGTCGCCGTCGGCGGCGGTGCTGAGCGGCACGGCGGCCGGAGGATCTAGGGTTAGGGCGGAAGGGTTTGCCGGAGAAGGAGTTCGGGGGGGGGTTTAAATAGGAAGCCGATCGGGGGAGAGGGGGCCGAGCGAGGCGGAGAAGGTCGCCGGGCGAGGCGGCGCTGGAAGCGGGCGGCGCGGCCGGAGGCGCGGGGAGCGACGGCAGAGGCGGTCGCAGGCGAGCGGTTCGCGCGGGGAAGGATCTGGGTAGCGGGTGGCGGGTTTCGGACGGGTCGGGTTCGGTCGGGCGGACCCGACCCGCTAAGGAGCGGTCCGGTTCGGTCTAGCTGAACCGGGTTCAGGCCGGTTCATGCCGGTTTGAACCCGGTTCAGTCCGGTTCAGTTTGGGTATTTTAATTTAATTAATTAAAAATAGTTTTTGAGCCTTTTAAAATATTTTCGGGGTCCAATAAATTCCCAGAAAATTACCATAAGTCCAGTATTTTATTTTACACCCAAAAATATTATTTTCATAATATTTTAATAGTAATTAACAGCAAATAAAAATTATTTAATTACCAAGAGCCTAGATTTTAATTACAGAAAAATCCCAAAAAATTCCAGAAAATTGTGAAAAGTCCAAATTAATAATTCCTGAAAATCAGGAGGCTTACAATTATTTTACCTTGAACAACGCGTAAACCTAGGCAAAAATAGCGACCAAGTTGGCGAAAAACGATAACTTTTGGGATCGCAGAAAACTGCGGTAACTACCAATGTTCACGGATTTGTATCTCCCACCACAGAGATCCGAATTCGGTTTTTCTTTTTGGTATACGAAGAACGCTTAACCTAGTTTATTTTTTGTCAAATACAATAATTTATTAATTACTGTGTGTAGAATTAAATCAGTTAGAAAACCCCGAAAACCTGTTTTTTATAATTTCTAAAAATTGTGATACGGAGCGCGCTCCGCCAAACGGGACCGTTCCGTCGTGTACCAAGTGTACCAAAAGGTGCACACAGTATACCCAGACGTGTGGGCTTTCGCAAAAACTGATTTGGACGCGTGTGCGCGTCGGAATCAGCCCGTATCCCTAGAAAATCTCCCATGTCGCAATTTTTATAAAATCCCGTGCCATTTAGTGCACGCTCGTCAGAATGCGACAAAATTTGCACCACTGGACTCGTGGTATCCCGCTGGTCCTGTGACCCAATTTTCACGCAATTCTGAGACAGTTGACCAAGTCGCCAATTGGCGGGCCCTACGGTTGACTTTTTGGGCGAAATTGTGTTCGGCTCACCAGAATCTACATTTGGACATACCGTTGAGTTCGTACTAACTTTTAAAGTTCGTTTGACTTATAATTTATCCCATTTAGAGACTGTTACCCTTGGAACGCTTTTCGGTACAAAGTGGGCCACATGTGGACCTCACTTTGACCCAAAATTACCGTTTTGTCCATGTGTCCAAATTGGACGAAAGGGTGGTGATTTTTAGCTATTTTGCTAATTCCAAAAACGTTAGTGATGTCTATTTCAGTATCCAGAGACGTTTGTTCAGAGCCATTAGTTTCTGATCCCGTGTCCTTGACATTTGGACGCTTACACTATACAGATTTCTTGCCAGGCAAGTATACATTGCCATTGTACTGTATTTATATTACATATGATGCATGCATGCTTATTTTTGTTTATTTTAGTTCATTTATTTTAACTATTATATAAACTGCGCGTCCAAGGAAACTTGGGTGCAACGACGGTGTCGTCGTATTCTGTTTTTATTTATGTATATGCATTGGACCTACTTTATGAGACCACCCCATTATCATGAGGCATCTTATGTTTCATTGGCCATGACACTATTCTTACACGAGTGTGAGTCACATGTAGGACACGGACTTGCGTACTCGGCTGACCACTGGTACGTATAGGTCGTACGACGGATATGGATAACTGCCGATAAAAACTTTGCATGCTAGTAGACCTAGAAGTTATTTAGAGGTATTATCGTATCATGGACGTGACATGCTTAGAGCATGGGGTGGAGAGAACAACAAGTAAGGCGTTTGGGCTCCTTTGCACTTTTTCCTTCTTCGCCCGGACGCTCCGCCGGAGTGACGGGTGGTGATGACCACTATATATTATATATTATCAGACGGCCTCTGAGGTTCAAAAGACGTCATGCTTTTTAGGCCCCTGGATCTCCAAGAGAACCATGCCAATCCTATTTTTGGCCAGATAGCCCACGTGTTGGAAAGTTATTCTCAAACTGTATTCACTTAGATGGTTAGACGACCCATTGGATGTTTACTTTTCAGTACTTTATTGGCATGTTTATATGTATCTTGTTACGTCCCTCTGAGGACTGGTACCTTTTCAGATATAGACGAGCAGAAGTATTCGCAGGAGTATGGACCTAGACCTGACGCTATTTATCAGACTGAGGAGGTCTTACCTTCGGAGTATCTGTGATCCATTGCAGCTATTAGAGATTTTAGTTGCTATTCTTTTAGAGACATTTATTCTTATATTAGAGTTGATTCTCTTCTCTCTTTAGTAGTTTTAGTATAGTCGATTTGCAGTGGATTTGTTTCCATCCGACTATCATACTTTGATACTCATCTTTGATATTCAGTTATTTATTTCTATTTATCTATTTATTTGTGCTGTGGATGAGATATAGATTGCGTATGACTTATTGTGACAGTATATTACCACTGGTGGATTGGATATTCATGTACAGCGTACGTGTGTATATGGTTTCCATATATTGGAGTTCGTATACATACGACTGGCGTGTTACGTATTCCTAGTCCTACGTATTTTGGGACTGGGGCATGACAAGACATGCGTGTAGCACGACACTAGGGATTAAGAATCATGAACAAGAAGATCGAGAGAAAGATCAAGCAGAACATGTAGAAAAGAAAACAAGACATTTCCCTAGGCAATGAGAGATAAGTAAAAGAAATCTGAATAGAGCAAGAAAATCTACAGCTTAGGAAAACTAGGTTATCACTTATTAATAAGTTCAAAATACCAGGTTTAAGGCTAAGGTCATGAATTAACAGGCACGTGCTAAAGCATTACTAGGAATAGATAGCTAAGAATAACTCAAATCTTACGCGTATTCGCTACCCCACGAGTCTGTGCGTCCTCCATTGTCATCGCAAAAGCTTGTCCGCGTCCTTGTGGTTGTGCCCTCTGCTGTTGCTGGGCCTGCTGGAAAAGTGCTGCTTGTGGTCTGCGTGGCTCTTGGAATATATCAAGATGTCAATACGCAACCACGAACTTGTTCAGGTACTGATAAAAACTTCGTTCATCAAACTTTTGAACACAGCTGGCGCGTTGGTTTAAACAGCATAACTAAGAACTCCTAGTGTCCATACTTGGTCCTGAAGGCTGTTTTCTGTATATCCTCTCTACGCACTCTAATCTGGTGATAACCGAATCCAAGATCTATATTTGAGAATACCCTCGCACCACTCAACTGATCGAATAGATCGTCAATGCGTAGCAAGGGATATCGGTTCTTGATGGTTACAGTGTTCAGTACCCTGTAGTCAGTACACAGGCGTACCGTCACATCCTTCTTCGGCACAAATAGTATGGGTGTAACAACTGGGTCATAAGATCTAATTTTTGATAATACAAGTCACAAGACAACTAAGGTTTTAACCATTATGGCCTGCTACACAAGGTTTCTTTTTCTTAAGGTCATAATGCAAATCCTTGTATCACCATCATGAGCCACATCTGATCCCTAGCATCAAGCTATGTATTCCCTAAAGTATTCCGGTGTATTAGAATCAAACCCTATTTCCCTTCTTCCAATGCTTTACTTTCTACCTTTAAGGAAGTGTAAGGTTTTATTAGTTCTAGGCCTCTGATACTATATCCAATTCTTATGCTAAACTCTACACTAACTCTAGCATATAGGAATAACCTATCTACTATCCTACTAAGGGTAACCGTTTTCTCAAAAATTTATATCTAGCATATATTCTTCTGCCTTGACAAGGATCTGCTTCTGGAGGAAATATCGTGCACGAACATTCATCTCTCCGAAATAGGATGAGATGATAAACAATAATAAGGATATCGAGGGGATTAAAAGAGTACAATTTATGAAGTCCAAGGGCGATAATCAAATGCTAAAGAATTTTTAATTCAGTTGTGGATTGAGATGCTATCACTGCTAACTTTGATTACAGGCTCGCTCGGTACCGAAAAGTAACCGAAACGATTTAATCAGGACCTGCATGGGCCACCACAAAAATATGTCACGCCCCAGTCCCAAAATACGTAGGACTAGGAATACGTAACATGCCAGCTACGCATTCGACCAGACTCCGGTCCGATTCGAATACGTATAAGCTGTGCTAGAATGATCACTATCTATATAATCAAGTAACTATGACTAACTATACCTCAATCCACAATGATCAGAATGTACAAGAATGAGCTACATGTGCTAAAGTCGGCCGCCGGTAACCCATAAGCTCGAATAGACTCGAGAAAGGAATATGAGTCTATAAAACTAGGCTATATCAGCAGATGAATAAACAATATGAATAATAACCATGACTTCAGAAGAATTGATGTAAGTACCTGGCACCAATTCCTGCAAGACTAAGCAACACACATCAGCAACTCCAAAAAGGCTCCACAACGGTCTATGCTGCAAAACTGGCAAGGGACCAGGTCCTCAGAGGGACGTAACAAGGTACAAGAAATAACATGCCAAAATAAATACAGTATATAAAATGTACCAATAGGGTAAACTATGTAACCAGCTATATGATATGCAAGTGAGAGCATTAATCATACAAGTGAGAGCATTAATCATACTCAGGCTGAGACTACTATAGGTTCTGTGTCGGGGAAACCCATAGCAATATTTTCTCGAAGGGCCAGTACATGTGCCAAAGCTCTGTGTCAGAGTCTAAGGCACCTCCAGATAACTATATATATATATATATAATATAATCAGCCTTTAGTATGGTAAGTCTCTCTCCACCCAATGTAATCACACGTCTTATGTCTACGATGTCTCATGTCCATGTCACTCCAGATCATGACCTCTAACTGATGCAGCGAGTCATAATGATAGCTAAGCATATGCAATAAAGTCTATGTCACGAATCATGTAACCTATACAGAATCACCAGGAATAACTCAGAAGATTATGTCTCATGAACAGTGTCAAGTGTCCTATGGTATGACCTACTTGATAATGCAAGTACGAAGATATATATAGGATCGCGATATCAATCTCTAGTAAAGTTACACGACTCCGCGTACAACGTCGACACCCGAATGTTATTCAGACGCTAAGCAATGTCACACGGTCCTAGGTTGAATATTTATATCAAGAGTATATATATATGTACAAAGAACTCAAACAAATACTATAACAGGAATTACTGCAAGTTGGCAAGGTACACTTGCCTGGGGTTTGGTTTCCAACAGTTGCTTCGATTACATTGGGATCTTCAGGTACTCCTCCGGTTGCTGAAATAAATATTACCATCATGTTCAGAAGATATCAAATAGCTAGGATTGCCTGTCCATAAGTCCAATTTGGACACAAGGACAAAATTAACAGTTTTCGGTCAAAGCGGGGTCCACATGTGGCCCACTTCGCACCGAAAAATGTGCCAGAGACAAAATTCTCCAAATTTGTCAAACTTAGTGTCTACAAGTTCAGAACGACGATACGAACCCAACGGAATATCCAGAACTGGATTCCGATGAGCCGATCAAAAAATTGCCCGTCAAGTGAAGCCGTGGGGCCCACGATACATGATTTTGTCAACGTTCTTAGAATTGAACCAAACTTGGGTCACAGGACCAGCGTATTGCTATGAGTCTGATGGCGCAAGTTTCGTTTCGATATGACGAGCACACACAAAGTTACAACGAGTTTCAGAACAGGGCCGATACGGGACGTTGTCGACGGATACGCGTTGATTCCGGTGTGCACGCACATCCAAATCAACTTCCGTAAAATCCCACACATCCGTATCGATGGTGCACACCTTTTGGTAAAGTTCGCACACGATCAAGTCGCCTCGTTTAGCGGAGCGCACCCAGTTCCGGGAAAAATTAGGGTTTTAAAAGACCAAGTTTTTGGCCATTTTCACTCGCGAATAACATGCAAATTACAGCTCAATAAATTAAAATAAAATAGGGTTTTAAAACTTGGTCATAAGGTCTAAATTACTATTTAAGTGGATTTTAGAAATAGTTAACATGTTGCACGCAAAACGGTTGTGAACTTGCGAGTTCGGGACGATTTCTGAATTTTCAGAAATAGGGTTTATTTTTCTGTTTTTGTGTCGCGGTTTGCGACCGACACAGGATGCGATACCCCGAACGAGTTGCACGGGTTTCCAGAGGGTCACGCGGTCTATATGCAGGATTCGACAGAATGGAAAATGGGTCAATACACAGGGAGATACACGAGCGTGAAGATATGTACCTTGAAGCTGTATGTTGTCGCGAAAGAACGCGGCGCGGTGGGGCACGGCAGAGGGGCACGACGGCGGCGGTTGCTGGGGGCCGCTGCGGTGGCGCTGGGGTCACTGGGGGCTCGTCGCAGTCGCCGGAGATCGGGGCAGAGGTCGTCGTGGGAGCTCGTCGGCGGAGGCTCGGTGGTGGCGGTGGATTGAAGGGAAGATGGCGGTGGCGGTGATGGGTTCGGGGGGGGGGTTATAGGGAGGTGGAGCGGGGTTGAGGTCCGAGCGGGGGGGGGGGAGATCGTGGGTGGAGGCAGGGCGGTGATGGCAAGGCAGTTGCGCCGGCAGAGGCGGGGTCGTGGCCGGGAACCGCGGGGCGGGGTCGTTGGCCGCATGGTCGTGGGGTGAGGGAGATCGTGGGGGAGAGGGGCGGGCTAGCGGGTCAGGTCGGGTAGGATCCGACCCGTTAGGTTTAGGGTTTAGGTCCGGTACGGTTCAGCTGGATTAGGTTGGGTTGGTCCGTTTCAGTCCGGTTTAACCCGGTTCAACCCGGTTCAGTCCGGTTTAAGCTGGTTTAATTAAAATAGAGTTTTTTAGCTATTTAAAAAAAAAAAAGTTTTTGAGCCCAATAAATTCCAGAAAAATTACACAATATCCAATAATTAATAATACACCCCAAAATATAATTTTTTTAATATTTTAATACTTAATTTAATACATAAAGGACATTTTTAATAATTAATTAAAAAATTACCGAAAAATCTAGGAAATTTATTTTTTTAATTTTTTTTAAAAAATAGGGTGTTACAGCTCGGCGGGGGCAACACAGTGCTGAGGGCATAGGTGGCGGAGCTAAGCGACTGGCTGCGGTCGCTGGATCGGTATTGTGGTTCGTGGAAGAGTTCGACGAGACGACGGTGCACATGCAAGCGAAGGAAGGAGAAGGAGTTTAGGGCAGGGACGAGGCGGTGGAGGGAGGAGAGGGAGCCGAGGGGGAGTTTTGGTAGGGGGTAGGAAGGTTTTGGGGTTTGGAGGGGGAGAGGGCAGCCCATAGCAATCTTTTGGATGTCCTGAATAAAAATTGTTTCAGATTGGACCAACACCAAATAATGGACTGTCATGAACAACTTTTTGTGTGCCTTTAGGAAAAATCTAGAATAAGCATCATACAAAATTCATTGTTTGGCAAGTTTGTAGATGGTGACATGTAATTTTCATAGAGCTATTTGGCTACAATTTGAATTTAATGGTTGAATTTTTATAATCAACATAAGTTAGATTGTTGCAGTATTTATAAAATTTGTCTATTTTTCTTTTCCCTTACTTTTTTTTTCTTTTTTTCTTCCTAGCTATTTAAATACTTTCCCAAAAAGTATTAGATTAATTTAAAGCCAATCCACTACCAAATTTAACTCAAATATTATGATAGGGATAATATTGATTCATAGATTTAAAGAAATAACATGAGTGCCAAGTGGTTAACATTAAAAAAAACGGAAACTTTTATTTACAAGGAAAAAGATTTGTGTATTAGCGGGTCATGGGATAAGTTTGGAGTTATTCCAAATAAAGGGACAACTCGACAATATTATTGTCAAATCACCACTTTCTTGGAGAACCCAACAATAACATTGACGGGTTGAGGGGGGAGAGATACAACTCGACAATAAATTTGTCGGGTTCTATGGGGATTGAATAACCCGACAATAAAACTGTCGGCTTGATGGTCCTCGAAGACCGCCATGCTCCTCGGAGACTCCCACCCCATTTGAATCCTCGAAAACCCCCCTCCCTCGTCTATAAACCCTCAATTTTCCTTCCCTTCCAACACATACACCCCCCTTCTTCTTCTTCTTCTTCTTCTTCTTCTTCTTCTTCTTCTTCCCTCTTCTCATTCACAGCAGTTCAAATTTTCTTCTCTCCCCCTTTTACAGCAGTAACTTCTCCTCCCTTGTAGAAGAAAACATAAGGTATATTATTAATTTTAAATTTGTAGTTTTTGATTAGAAATATATTTGTTATAATTTAATAAGAAATATATATTAGTAGGTTATAATAGTTGTGTAATTTTTTTAGATGGCAAACCAAAATGTCGGACATATTCCTGGTGGACCGACTACCGGCATTATTATTCAGGAACGTGAAAACCACGTGTGTAACAAAATATTCACTGGACAGGTAAATTTTAAAATCTTAAGTATGCTAGTTAATTATTATTTTCACATAATTATAATGTATATATTTAATTTATAGTTATATGACCATCTTCTCAAATTTTGAATCCGGGAGCGGGGGTAGTGGCGGAAGCAGCGAAACTACCATATATGTGAGCTAAATACGGCTCAAAAGGCTTTGCTTCATTCCTTTGGGTTCGACTATATAGATAGTGTTACATATTTAAGCCACGATGTTCATTTAATTTTAAGTCTCGCTGAGCATTGGTGGCCTGAACGCAATACTTTTCAATTGCCCGTTGGTGAGATGATTGTAACACTATGGGATGTGGCCAATATACTAGGGTTACCTATTACAAGTGACCATATATATTTTGAGTTCGCGGGTAAAAGCATCTACCATGATTCCAAGATATCTTGGTGTTAGGGCTCCATCAGATATAGGAAATGAGAATTTTGTGAAGACGACATGGCTTCGTGGCAACTTTATGGATTTAGATCGCACTATTGACCGCGACGTTGTTGTAGATGAATTAAGGGTATGTATTTTAATGTAAAGATTTATTTATTATTTAATATATTTTAGTGCTACTGCTTATGAAGAAAACTAATATTTGCAGATACTTCAGTGCACTAGAGTATATTTGCTCGGTTTATGTAGTTCATTTCTATTTCCAAACTCAATTAAAAATTTGGTAAATGTGCAACTTTTGTCATTCCTAGAAAATTTGAAAGAACCCACTCGTCATGGATGGGGAGCTGTTACTTTAGCATATTTATATGCAAGTTTGACAGAATTTATGGGTTCGGACTCTTACAAGAGTATTTCTGGATGCATGACACTACTTCAGGTTAGAATAGACTATTAAGATTATTATTTTATTTATTTATTTTCTACTAATACCATGTTATTTTTATTATACGTCTGGGCCTACGAGCATTTCTCTATTGGTAGGCATGTTACCAGCATTACTAGTGATGTTGGAGTCTTTTCGCTTGCTTTACGATGGCCGACAGAAGTAGTGGATCAACAACACTATTTATACAGGGCAGTAGCACTTTATCGTGACCAATTTGATTGCAGTATACTGAGGTAATAATTTAATTATCTTGTCAATTGTTTTAAGTTATCATCTTTGCCAACACATCGTAACAATTTGATACATTGTCAACAAATAGGTTCAATGGATACCCTATACATTTGAAGATGATGCTCCACAAATAAAGCGAACGTCGTATGATCTCAGTTTGCATACACTACTAGAATAAGCGGGATTAGCGACGTTTTTTAGCGACTCCAGGTAAAAACGTCGCTAATTTAGCGACTCCATGTAAAATGTCGATAGACATCGCTAATTGGCGACATTTAACGACGTTTAGCTACTTATATTCAGTTTTTATAAGATTAGTCGCTATAAGTTCAATTTTGGTCGCTAAACGTCGTTAATATATCTAAGTTAGCGACGTTTAGCGACGCAAATAGCGACGTTTATATTAGAAATATTTAGCAACGTATTTAGCGACGACCGTAACGTCGCTATAATTTAATTTAGCGACGTCCTTCTTTGACGTCGCTAAACGTCGCTAAAATTTGGTTAATTAGGGCTCGGTTTCGTTTTTCCCCATCTGTTGAAATTTTGAAATAAAAAAAATTTCCCCCGCCCCCCCCCCCCGCTCCGTCGACCGCCTGCTCCGTCGACCTCCCCCGCGGCTACTCCGACATCCCCCTCCTCTTTCTCGAGCTCTAGGTAAAGCCTAACTCTCTCTCTCTCTCTCTCTCTCTCTCTCTCTCAGAACACATGTGATACTAACACAGACATGACACACACACACAGATGGTGACACAGACACAGACACGACACACACACACACTGACACAAACACTGATAAGGACCTAGGGTTAGGATTAGGTTTTTTGACATGGACACAGACACTAATATCACATGGACACAGACAGTGACACAGACACTAAGCTCGAGATGTGAGGGATTGTGACAGTTGTAGTAGGGTTATTACCTGCAAGTGATACACTTTAGAAGTGTTAGTATGTGGAGTCATCAGTTAGTATATTATCTGTTGTTAGTATTGGTACATGGAGGAGACCAAATGAAGTTTGGTTACAGACTTGGGGCTCTGGCATGGGGCACTGCAGCAGTGCACCCAAATGGTGCCTGTCAGTTAGGCTTGGGGGGCAGTCCCTAGGCACTGCAGAGGCATGCCTTAGTGCATCTCAGTTTCAGTTTGGTATCAGTCATCAGTACTTATACACTGATACGTATCAGGGACTGTGTGAGGTATCAGTACAGGCAATTGTAGGAGTTGATGCAGGCAAGGTATAAAGTCAAGTGTTAATAGGGTATATATAGATATGTAGGTTAGTGATATTTAGAGATGTTAGATAGGAGTGTACTAAGATGGTATCTAGAATAAGCGGGATGGCATGCTCGAGCCTTGTAGTGGGCAGTGAGAAGGAGGTCTGCAACAGTGAGCAGGCAACCGAAGAGGAAAACCATCAGCACTGTGTCATTTCAGCAACCATGTATCAGTAAGTATCAACAAGTCCCACTGTATCATATCCATTTTCAGTTGCATTTAGTGAGCTATGTATACTAGTTTTAGTTATCTTAGTGTCCAGGTATTGGTTAGTTGGTTTAAGATGGGTTAGCATGAGTTATTGGGTAGAAGTTAAGGGTATCAGTTTAGTATTAAATTAGTACATAGTTAGTGTAGTTAAATAGTTACTTACTGATATACTTGATTTTGTTAATAGTTGGCTAAGTAACTATATGTCCTAGTAAGCATTGTATACAGTAAAGAACCCAAGCTTTTACCAATAGTATAAAATATTAAAAAACTAAGAGACTTGGCCTCTTTTTAGTTGTTTTGAATATTGCTTATTTTAGACTTTGATAAATGAAAGTATGTATTATATCAGATATAATTTTTATAGTACGGTTAAGTTATAAAGTTAGGTGATAAACCACTGTATGTAATGATTTATATGATACATACTATCATTTTTGCAGAAGTATCTAAAAATGGATATGAATTACTATCTGCGTCATCGTTCGTGGATGTACAACCGTCATCCTGATGACATGTGCGGTGTGCGGGATGAATTCATTGAGGGTGTACAGCAGTTCCTGCAGTTCACCAAGGCGTTCCCTCAGTACATGGACGATACCAAAATTAAGTGTCCGTGTGTGAGATGTCGCAACAGGAAATATCATCCAGAAGTGGAAGTTACATATCATTTATACTCGAAGGGCTTTAAGCCGAATTACTATCAGTGGACCGCGCACAGAGAACTTGTATCTCTAGCATCGGAGTCGGAGCCCTATGTGGAGCCGTATATGGATGTGTAAACTCCCTCACCCAAAATAGGTATTTTGTGTATATTTTATTTATTATATTTATTATAGATATTGAATTTATTTAGAGTATTCTCTTAGTTAATTAGAAAATAAATTTTTTAGTATATTTACTTATATAAATATGTATTTAGAATTATTTTTAGGCTATTTTAGATTATTGAGATTTTTCCATAATTTTTAGTTAATTAAAAACTAGTAACACTAATTTTCTAGGACTTTGAAGAATTTATTTTATATTCAAACTTAACTAAAAATATCCCAAAATTTTATTTTAGGTTCTAAATAGTCACATATATTTTCTAGAATTGTTTGGGAATTTTCTGAGTATTTTTAGTATTTATTGGGAGTAATTAGGCTAATAACTAATTTTTAGGACTTGTAGAATTTATTGTGCAATCCCAGGAATATAGAATGGACCCACGTTATTTTCTAGGGTTTATAATATTATTATATATTTTCTGAAATTATTTCAGAATTTTTGAAATAATTTTAGTATTTATTTTTAGTTATATGAGTAAAACTAATGTTTAGAGCTTCTCCTAATTATAGTAGAAAACCTATGAATATAAAATTATCCCAAGTATTTTTCTAGGATTTCTGGATTCAAAATATATTTTCTGTAATTTTTCCAGATTTTTATGATTATTTTTAATATTTATTTGGAGTTATTTAGATTTAAAACGACTTAAATAATGTTTTGATAAAGGCAAATCAAAAATAAATAATATAAATAAAATCATCCAATCAGATTCTAACACGTGTCAGCCTATAGATATCTGCGGTACATCTCTATATATATATAATATGATAACCCTAATTATCCCATTATTTTAGAGAGAGAGATTTTAGAGAATAGCCATCTAGGGTTCCTTCATCTTCCAGAAGCCATTGCGCATAGCTCCGGACTCCAAACGAGGCCTAGTTTCTTGCGTTAGAAAGATATTGAGGTTAGCTTTCTGATTATATAAATTGTTTTTCTAAATTATTAGTATTAAATTCTGGAAAATTCGTAGAACACAGCATGTCCGAAAATAGACGTGTTTGGATGTTTTCGTAATTCCGAGAGAACCCGGAATCAGAATCACGAACCGTTTAAATTTTCGGAAAGCTAATGTCGAGATCATCGACATATATTTTTCCCATAATTTAATTCGAAGAATTTACATACTGTTAATTCTATAGAACTTTTAGGTTAGAATTGAACCATCGGTGCACAATACAAAATTTGTATGTGCCATAATTCCCAAACGAATTTGAATTCGGACAAGCCGTAAATTCTAGAATATTTTTAACGCTGAAATCTATAGGAAATCATGCATGAAAGTTGAGTTTGTGTCGGTTGACTTTTCGGTCAACAGATTGTCTCGATTTGCGTGCCATGAGTCTCGAGTTGATAAAATTTAGTTTCTTTGGATAAAATTTAGGAATTAACATAAAAATCAGAATAATAAAATTAAAATAGGATTTTAGAGTAATTATTCTAGAATTAAATAAATTAAAATAAATTATCTTTTGACGTGATAAATTTGTAATACATAGGCTATTTGGACTGTGACTTGGACTCTGATTCATACCAGCAGCAGGACCCCAGGCAAGATACCTTGCCAAATTATTTACAGTACTTTTACATGCTATTTATATTTCTGTATATTCATTGCATTTCTGTATATTTCTTGCATGTGTAGTTCTCTTTCAGTCATTACTATATATTAGATATGTTGACACACACTTGACACCTAGTATCATGAGAGGACAATCATTAGGCGTATGGGCTTTTAACCACTCTGGTAAACCATAGTATATAGTTCGCACTACGGGCGTGTGTCGCGCTGGTCGCTACCCCCGCGGTATGTCAATTTCTGGAGTCTCGCTGGTCGCTACCCCCGCGGTATGTCGATTTCTGATGTCCATTGACGTGTGTGTGAGTTGTGAGGTAGATCGAGTGCCTACCCTTGCCCATACATCGAAAAGTTGTCCTCATTTGCATTCATATAGATGTCTTGTACAACGTACTTATTTATTTTCAAATAATATGCATGTTTACTGTATTCAAATTGGCTCGTATTTTCTGTATCTTGTTACGTCCCTCTGAGGACCTGATCCTCTGCCAGGTGTATCTGTTCTTGAGTAATTGCAGAAGCGCAGATTTGGATGATTACTTATGTTGCGAGGATGTCTTCTCTTCGAGCCCATGGTCGTTAGCTGGTATTCCTATATTGTATTTGTTGTGTTGTACTTTACCATTCGAGTTGGTAGTGGATTTGTTTCCATCCAACTATCATCCTTAGATATTTATGTTGAGATCTAGTTATATAGATGCTGGTTATTATTTATATCTGATTTTTGCAGATGAGATTTAGATTATACCCTGTGACTTGTGATACATTTTATACCACTTGTGGACTTGATATTCATATTACAGCGTACGTGTGGATTTGGTTTCCATATATTGGAGTTGCCATATCCATGCGGCTGGCATGCTTACGTGTCCTAGTCCTACGTATTTTTTGGATTAGGGCGTGACATGTTTTTGTGGTGGCCCATGCAGGTCGAGAGCATATTGTCTCGGTTACGTTATTGTACCGAACAAGCCTGCACCTAGGAATAGAGTATAGGATCTCGTCCACAATTGACTATTATTCATCTTCCTCCTATCTGTTCTATCTGAATAATTGCATCATGCTTGATTCCTGTACTTCCCTAATAGTTCTTTGAGTATAGCCTTCTGCTAGAATATAGGAACCCCTGTTATTAGGATGATAATTATGGTAGCACACCTATTAAGAATATAACGAGAATATAGACACACCATTAGTTTAGAATATCTAGTGAACCCTAGAATTCCTTATCTCTAGAATTGGTTTACCATTATCCCTTGATGTAATATGAAGACTTGAGAGTAGTATAGACACTACTAGAGTTAGTTAGAAGTTTGACCATAGTGTTTGACCCTAGTATTGAGGAACCAATAGAAATTCAGGATTAAATATTAGGGCTAGACCTAACACTCATGGTGAGATAATATTAGAACTATAAACTTAGATCATTGTCTTATTAGTAGCAGACAGTACCTTAGGAAGGCAAGAGCAATGAATATAACATTTCTCTTGATCATACCTCGAACATAGCAACTAGCATACCACTTTCCCTTAGAAAACCACGATGTTATATAGAGCCCCCTATTTTAATTTCATATATTGTTCCTCTGCGACCTTAGCGTTCGCTAATTGTGCGACGACCAAATTTTGTTCCTCTATTCTTCATCTTTCAATTCGTGCCATCTGACACTGCTGATTATAGACCAAGTGAATTTATTCTATGTTAGGATATATATAGCTTGCTAGGATTTTGGTGGTTACTCTTGAATTTTGAAATTGTGTGCTTAGTAGTTAGAACTTGATGGTTTAAGCTATTCTTGTAGATTGAGACCTGGCGCTTATCCCTTAGTTTTAAATTGCGTAACATGTACCCCCACCTCAATACGAGTTAGATCCTTTCCCCTTGACGGCCAGTAACTCTTCTATCCTTACTATTGACACTTGCTCCATGAGTGCTATGATTAAGACTTAGGACGACCATGACCTATGTAATGAAAGAGGATACCCTAATAAATACCAAGACCCCTTCCCGTAGACCTTAACAGGAGTTCTACGGTATCCTTAAGGCAATTACAGTATTAGTTAATTGTTATAAGTTGGGTAGCATACCTCACAACCTAGTATCACATAGTCTTTTGCCCTATTATTGAAGTGTAGCTGAATGACATTAATTGTATGCTAGCATAAGACGACAATGTTTATTCAGACAATAGAATTTAGAGGTCCTTGCCCCCATTTGGTCGACTAACGACATAGACAAGGAGGTTGTATGATAACTATAGAGATTTGCAGAGTCTTTATTATTATTGCTTAGTCTATTTTTTGTCTTGTTTTTGTGAACTTGAATTGACTTGTACCTCCTTTCATCATCATCTAGCGTACCTATAATTGTTGTACCACCTTGACTTATGCCGCTATTATAGCCTAGTTTTGCAAGCTTATTCTTTCATCAAGCTTGTTTACTATATATGTATTAGTGGATGCATACATTAATACATTTCAGAATCAGTGTACTACGGTTTGATCAACCATAGTGCGCGTGGTTCGCCCTTCGTATAACTACTTTATGTGGATTGAGATATCTAGTGATTAGTAGATGAATGAACTTGCCCTCTAGATATGTCTAAGCATATTGTATCTGTTACATAACTGTACCGATGCGAGCATGTGGATAGGCATTACCAAAATAGGACTTCAATCCACAACTGCTTTGACAATTCCTATTTGAATTCTTTAAACGCCTTGATCCCGATACTTCTATTCTATTACCTCGCCTTTGAACTCTTTATTATTGATCTCCGTCTTCCCTTATTTCGGAAAGACGAAACCTCGTGCTTGGTATAAGTTTAATACACAGAGAGTACTAGATATACCCCATAGGCCGATCACATACTTGAGGATTATTCTTTCATAATTAAGGACATATCATATATGATATAATCGGCGTTGAAGTTTTGAGGATTGAATGACATGAGTAAATAAATTAAGGAATATTTTTCTTAAAGTATATAGCCTTCTGTGATAGATGGGTAAATTCTAAGTTGGGTAGTAGTGCATTGGCAACTCGAGAGGAATTTCTTTTAGATTGTGATCGAGTAAGATTAGATTGGGAGAGGTTCAAGCCATTTAATTTTGAGAATTTTAGAAGAATGACTAAGATGATGAGGATTAATGAATTTTAAAAATCTTGATATTGAGGACCCAATATTTATACCTTAAGTACATAATTTAAATTTTTGAGTATTGAAGGTAAAATCATCAATTTGAATTTGAAGGATAAATATATAATTTCAGACTTGAACATTGGTGGACTGCATTTAAATTATTTTTTAATTTGATGATTTAAATTAAGAATTAAAATTTGATGGTTGGACTACCTATTTGAAATATTGAGGATGTGAATGGAATTTAAAAAGTTGAAGAATACAAAAAAAATTATAAGTGAAAATAGGAATAATATTGGACTCGAATTACTTCTAGAGGAGATTATGATAGTTGGAGATCGTGAGATAAAATTTGATATGGGTTATTTAAATCTTGAAGATATTATATGGATTCAATTTAAATTTGGATATTGATGATTTGGAAAAGTGAGAAGAGATTACAATAGGTTGAATTTTGATTTGAACAATGATTATCTTAATTTTGAAATGATCGTGATAGATTTGAATAGATTTTGTTATTTAAAATTTTGAAAGAGATTGCGATTGGCGTACCTTATGTACGAATGTGAAGGATTTAAAAAATTATGCCTTATTTTAATTTTGAGGACGAAATTATTTTAAGTTGGGTAGATTGTAAACTCCCTCACCCAAAATAGGTATTTTGTGTATATTTTATTTATTATATTTATTATAGATGTTGAATTTATTTAGAGTATTCTCTTAGTTAATTAGAAAATAAATTTTTTAGTATATTTACTTATATAAATATGTATTTAGAATTATTTTTAGGCTATTTTAGATTATTGGGATTTTTTCATAATTTTTAGTTAATTAAAAACTATTATATTTTATATTCAAACTTAACTAAAAATATCCCAAAATTTTATTTTAGGCTCTAAATAGTCACATATATTTTCTAGAATTGTTTGGGAATTTTCTGAATATTTTTAGTATTTATTGGGAGTAATTAGGCTAATAACTAATTTTTAGGACTTGTAGAATTTATTGTGCAATCCCAGGAATATAGAATAGACCCACGTTATTTTCTAGGGTTTATAATATTATTATATATTTTCTGGAATTATTTCAGAATTTTTGAAATAATTTTAGTATTTATTTTTAGTTATATGGGTAAAACTAATGTTTAGAGCTTCTCCTAATTATAGTAGAAAACCTATAAACATAAAATTATCCTAAATATTTTTCTAGGGTTTCTAGATTCAAAATATATTTTCTGTAATTTTTCCAGATTTTTATGATTATTTTTAATATTTATTTGGAGTTATTTAGATTTAAAACGACTTAAATAATGTTTTGATAAAGGCAAATCAAAAATAAATAATATAAATAAAATCATCCAATCAGATTCTGACACGTGTCAGCCTATAGATATCCATTCAGCCGCAGGTACATCTCTATATATATATAATATGATAACCCTAATTATCCCATTATTTTAGAGAGAGAGATTTTAGAGAATTGCCATCTAGGGTTTCTTCATCTTCCAGAAGCCATTGCGCATAGCTCCGGACTCCAAACGAGGCCTAGTTTCTTGCGTTAGAAAGATATTGAGGTTAGATTTCTGATTATATAAATTGTTTTTCTAAATTATTAGTATTAAATTTTAGAAAATTCGTAGAGCACAGCATGTCCGAAAATAGACGTGTTTGGATGTTTTCGTAATTCCGAGAGAACTCGGAATCAGAATCATGAACCGTTTAAAGTTTCGGAAAGCTAATGTCGAGATCATCGACATATATTTTTCCCATAATTTAATTCGAAGAATTTATATACTGTTAATTCTGTAGAACTTCTAGGTTAGAATTGAACCATCGGTGCACAATACAAAATTTGTATGTGCCATAATTCCCAAACGAATTTGAATTCGGACGAGCCGAAAATTCCAACATATTTTTGAAGCTGAAATCTACAGGAAATCATGCATGAAAGTTGAGTTTGTGTCGGTTGACTTTTCGGTCAACAGATTGTCTCGATTTGCGTGCCATGAGTCTCGAGTTGATAAAATTCAGTTTCTTTGGATAAAATTTAGAAATTAACATAAAAATCAGAATAATAAGATTAAAATAGGATTTTAGAGTAATTATTCTAGAATTAAATAAATTAAAATAAATTATTTTTTGACGTGATAAATTTGTAATACATAGGCTATTTGGACTGTGACTTGGACTCTGATTCATACCAGCAGCAGGACCCCAGGCAAGATACCTTGCCAAATTATTTACAGTACTTTTACATGCTATTTATATTTCTGTATATTCATTGCATTTTTGTATATTTCTTGCATGTGTAGTTCTCTTTCAGTCACTACTATATATTAGATATGTTGACACACACTTGACACCTAGTATCATGAGAGGACAATCATTAGGCGTATGGGCTTTTAACCACTCTGGTAAACCGTAGTATATAGTTCGCACTACGGGCGTGTGTCGCGCTGGTCGCTACCCCCACGGTATGTCAATTTCTGGAGTCTCGCTGGTCGCTACCCCCGCGGTATGTCGATTTCTGATGTCCATTGACGTGTGTGTGAGTTGTGAGGTAGATCGAGTGCCTACCCTTGCCCATACGTCGAAAAGTTGTCCTCATTTGCATTCATATAGATGTCTTGTACAGCGTACTTATTTATTTTCAAATAATATACATGTTTACTGTATTCAAATTGGCTCGTATTTTCTGTATCTTGTTACGTCCCTCTGAGGACCTGGTCCTCTGCCAGGTGTATCTGTTCTTGAGTAATTGCAGGAGCGCAGATTTGGATGATTACTTATGTTGCGAGGATGTCTTCTCTTCGAGCCCATGGTCGTTAGCTGGTATTCCTATATTGTATTTGTTGTGTTGTACTTTACCATTCGAGTTGGTAGTGGATTTGTTTCCATCTAACTATCATCCTTAGATATTTATGTTGAGATCTAGTTATATAGATGCTGGTTATTATTTATATCTGATTTTTGCGGATGAGATTTAGATTATACCCTGTGACTTGTGATACATTTTATACCACTTGTGGACTTGATATTCATATTACAGCGTACGTGTGGATTTGGTTTTCATATATTGGAGTTGCCATATCCATGCGGCTGGCATGCTTACGTGTCCTAGTCCTACGTATTTTTGGGACTGGGGCATGACAGGATGTCCAAGACCACGATGCTTACGACGACGGGTTGGTGAACATGGTTTATGATGCGGCGGGGCCTAGTTTCAATCCTGACAATTATGATGCGGTGGGACCTAGTTTCAATCCGGACAATTATGATGCAGCTGAGGAGGCACCGAATGCCGATGCTACAAAGTTTATGGAGTTGCTTAAGAATGCAAGGACTCCACTATATCCTGGTTGTGAGGATCATTCACCGTTGGAGGTGGTTACAAGATTATTGAGCATCAAGTCCGATTTTAACATGTCGCAAGAATGCTATAATCGACTGCTCGATTTGATTATAGAGATCTTGCCCGAGGGTGCAAAGTTGCCTAAAGACTTCTATCGATCTAAGAGGATGGTGAGATCGCTTTGGATGGGATACGAGAAAATTGATGCATGTCGCAACGGGTGCATATTGTACTACAAAGACGACAAGGATGAAGATGCGTGCAGATTCTGTGGTGCTGATCGCTACAAGGCCACTGTTAGAGGAAAGTCTGTCGGTACAAGGAAGCCTACCGATTCGATGCACTACTTGCCTTTGACGCCGCGGTTGCAGCGGTTGTTTATGGTTAAGGAGACTGCAGAAAACATGAGTTGGCACAGGCGAAAACAATCGAAGGAGTATTGGATCATCCATCCGATGGAGAAGCATGGAAGCACTTTGATCGAGAGTATCCATATTTTGCCGAGGAAGTGCGTAATGT
Organism: Iris macrosiphon; assembly: GCA_036927795.1. Classification (NCBI taxonomy): domain Eukaryota; kingdom Viridiplantae; phylum Streptophyta; class Magnoliopsida; order Asparagales; family Iridaceae; genus Iris; species Iris macrosiphon. The sequence goes on along the minus strand of JAYESA010000001.1, from coordinate 147,251,510 downwards.
CAGATTGGGGCTCTGCTCTGACGGTTTTACCCCATTCGGACTTTCGGGCTCCCAGTATTCGTGTTGGCCTGTGATCGTCACTCCGTACAATCTACCGCCTTGGATGTGCATGAAGACTCCGTATATGTTCCTAACCGTTATTATCCCGGGTCCGAACAATCCGAAGAGGAACATCGATGTGTATTTACGGAACCATGGGGACAGATGAGCATGTCGAGGAGGTCGTGCCCACGTTGTCCCAGCATCAGCAAGATCCTCCATGCGCACCTCCGGAGGAGACGAGGACAGAGATTTGGGCCGACGGTACAAAGTAAGTCAATTAGATGGTTTAGTATATATTTGTGTTTCTCTTTATTCATCGTATATTGACTTTTCCAGTAATCTAAATTATTATCTCTGTATAGATATCGTCCATCGTCGGTTCAGAGACGCTTGGGCCAATTTCTGAGGAACAACTACGGTGGCCCTTGGATCAACTACTCTGAGGTTCCGGAGGAGAGGAAGGCGTTCTGGTTTGCGCACTTCCAGGTAAAAGTATATTAAATAAATTCTCTAATTTATGTATATTATATAACTTATTCGTGATGCTAACTTAATGAATTATTTATTGTAGCAAACGTATTTTTATCCTCCGCACCGGGCCGAGTTGATCGAGCGACTCTTTCCTACCGTTGCCGCCAAGCTTATCCGAGATGCTCTGGATGACCAGAAGGCTCGTGATCGTGCTGGAAAACCGATCCAAGGTTGGATCACGCCTGAGCAGTGGACTGCGATGAGGGCTAGATTCGACGATCCGAGCTACAAGGAAAGTCCTAAGAAGGCCAAGGCGGCTAGGCAGAATGCTGCCAAGTGGTGTGGTGGCTCGATTCCGATGACGGAATATTTCCGTCGTTTGGTATATTTTATCTTTTAAAATATATTATTTTAATATAAGTACCATAAAATGGTACTTGGAAAAAATATTTAAGTTTAGTAATAAATAATATATTTTTAACAGGTACAGAGGGGTGAGGATGCAAACATGGTGACCGTCTTCTTGGCCACCCATCGCAAGGACGGAAATCTCATTGATGAGAGGGCCTCACAGACCTATGTAAGTATTATTTTACTTTATTTTAATTTTAATATAACTTAGGCAATTATCGAGTTTCCAAACCTTTTCTAGGCCGAGTATCCTAGGCTGCGTGAGCGGGCGACTGCTAGTGCACCTACACCTGGAGAGGCTGGTACTTCGTCGCAGCCCGCTCCATCTCCGTCGGCGGACGACCTGTGGGTGACCGCAGCTGGTGGTCTCCAGAGGGGTACGTACTACGGTACGGGCTCCTATGGAACCCTGGTTGCGACGCAGTCATCTAGGGCCTCCCCGACAGCTGCGCATTCCACACACCCCTCGCAGTCGCAGCCCTCGCAGTCGTCGGCCAGAGTCCAGAAGGCCGTCCAGGAGGCCGTTGACCGTCAGATTGCGTCTCTCCTTGACGACTTGCTGCGAAGTATGGAGGAGCAGTCCCGGTCCCAGCCGCAGGCGGACGATCCGATGCTCATCGCACGATTGGATATGCTCGACCGCAGCATGACGGAGCTACGGGAATTGACAAATGATATTAGAGCCTCCAATGACCGCAACATCATGGAGCTGCAGGCGTCACAGCTATCGATGGGCGAGAAGCTGACAAGGATGCAGGATTCAATGGGTGATAGCAGTACGAGGTTGTTATCTACCCTGGATTCTTACAACCAGCGTCTCGCAGACTTGGAGAGGGCACGGCCTTCACCGACGTCACTGCCTTCTCCATCGACATCGGTGTCGATTCCACGGGACGAGTATGAGGAGTTCTTATCCTTCAAACGCGCCGGTGGTCAGCCTCCTGCAGATCCGCAGTAGTATAGTTCTTTTTATTATTATTTATGATGCGATTGTATATTATGAATTATTGATACTTCAACAATAGGCATGATGTATGATGCTTCTTGTGGTCTTTAATTTTTTAGTTAATTTAATTGGATTATATAGTTATCTTGCATATCCACATTTAATTGGATTGATACTTCAACAATGCTTCTTGTGGTCTTTAATTTAATTGGATTATATAGTTATCTTGCATTCAACAAAATCTAACCGAAGATTGATCTGGACAAGACACTGGATCGGACCAAAAGATTGATCTGGACAAGACACTGGATCAATTCCTTCTGGACAATATTTTTTTTTAAATTAGCGACGTTTTTAGCGACGTTTAGCGACGTTATATTACGTCACTAAATACGTCGCTAATTAGCGATGCAGGAACAAGTCGCTAAATACGTCGCTAATGACGTCGCTAACAACGTCGCTATACGTCGCCAAATACTGACATGGCAGAATAGCCAGGTCATTAAAGACGTCGGTGTAGCGTCGCTATATAAGTCGCTAATCAGCGACGTTTACCGACGTGAATTAACGTCGCTAATTAGTGACGCTGCGTCGCTAAACGTCGCTAAATTTACCGACACATTAAAGTCGCTAAAAAACGTCGGCATAGCGACGTTTAGCGACGTTTTTTGTTTTAGCGACTTGGGTTTTTCCGACAACTTTATAACGTCGCTAATTACGTCGCTAAACTCACTTAGCGACATTTTTTGGTCATTTAGCGACGTTTTTAGACGTCGCTAATTTGACTTTTTCTGGTAGTGATAGGTCTTTTATTATATATGACCGGTTTACCATGTATCATCCGGCAGACCGTATACTTCGACAATTTGGGATGAACCAAGTAATTCTCGCCGATCCACATACTATGAGTTATGGTATAGCCAATGCAAGAAGTAGAATTCATGATGTCATTGGTGAATGGAATAGTCGATACGAGCGTTATAGTGTGAGGAATATATCTCCCCTAATAACATATCTGGACGAATGTAAGTTCTAACTTACTACTTAATTGGATTAATGAATTACAAATAGTGTCCTAACATTTCGTTCACATTTTGTAGACATGGGTGACCTTGCTTATAGGCAATGGTGGGGATCCCTCGTATGGGCAATAGAGTGCTAACATTTGAAGAACCAATGTTCAATTGTAGAGCCGTAGATGATTCTAGTTTACGTGCTTTTGTTGAAGACATATCTGAATTGATATGACTTCATTACAAGTTAAAAATTACATATACTTATATATTATATAAATTTTAATTTATAACTTTCATATTTCAGAGTGGTGTATGCGCACAATATTTGTAAGAACCAGAGAGATATCCCCCCAACATTGTCGAGTACTTATACAGGATCTTATGACTCGTGTCGATCGTTTGTTTCTTAGACGGGAACCAGAAATGCCTCTATTACATACACTTATCCCACCAGATTATCCGACCGGCATTGTTAGTCGGAGACAGTTTCGTCTCCGTAGGAGGGATGCAGGGGAGGGCATTAGCCAGCAGTACGCTGGGGAGGGCACTAGCCAGCAGTACGCTAGTGCTGGGGAGGGCACTAGCCAGTACTACTTTGGAGAGGGAGCTAGTCAACACTACTCGACTTCATCATCAACAAACCTTTTCCCAGATATGGTATACTATACACAATTTTTTTTCAACTCCATCAGCACCGGTGCCTACCCAGACTCAAGAGGAGGAGGAGGAAAGCTTTTCTTGGTAGTTGAAAGATTTTCTTATTTACAAGTACGATTTGTAACAATGTTTGAAATTAAGAACAATTTATTTTTTGAAATAAAAAATGATTGTCAACTTTTCTTATTTGGAAGTACAATATTAGAAAGTTACAACAGTCTTCAATAATTTATTTTACTCTCTTGGTTGACTAGTACATCTTCTTCTGTTGTGTCCCATCGTACCACAATTACTACAACGAAGTTCTCTTGTCGATGATTCCTGGGTTTGATGCGGTTCTTCTTTGGTCTTCCGGCTTTGCGTCGTATATCCGATACTCAAATTTCTCCTCTAACCAAAGGAGCTTGAATCTTGTAGGGAACTGGAATTGGTTACATCTTTGGTTCATATACACTTCTCAACTTCTCCGTAGAAAATATTACGTGATAAAAACTGTCAATACTTATATTGCAATATCTACACACAAAATATACATATATACATGGTATATAAGTATGGTACCACCTAAAACATGTACAAGATCTATCGTCTAATCGTACAATATATGTTCTACTCTTACGCGATCTATTATTTCAAACTTATAACTATCGATACCTAATATTTTTAGATGATGCATTTCTTTGATAACACGTGCCATAGTTTGTAACATCTTCGGACAATAATCTGTATATATATTTTCAGCAATGTTTCTGTTCTTGTTGTCATGCCCCGATCTCCCGCAGGCAAATCGGTCGTTCCCGCTAGGTGAGAATCACCGCGCCAGCGCTCCCGCGGAACGATCGCTTTGACCCATCCGGGCGTGATGCCGCACGAGCGTGAACCACGCCCATGCAAGGCCGTGGTCCGTTGGCTGGCGGTAAGAGTTCTAAGCCACAGAGTCGCACAGATTATCCGAGTGCAGCGGAGTCATGAACGCATAGGCGATCGGTAACAGGTTTACTGAGTTGACAATATAGCGGAAGCATTGCATAACACAAGTAGAAGTAAAGCAACCTCTTTATTGATATAAACAAGTGTTACAGACGGCGTATAGCCGAGATTACAAGTCGCTCAAGCCTCTCTCTCTGAAATAGTAAAAGCGTGCCAAGTGGCTACAATTGTGGAATGATTGTACAGGCGATGTTCATGCTAGTTCCAACATTATGTCATGTATATGTGCTTCAGTTCCGGACGCACCGCTGCTTCGGAGTGATCTCCACACCTTAGCACGCACGAAGGAGGCATCCGCATCGAACGAGGTTCTCCCGTACCCTGCATACAAACTGGTGGATTATCAGTACATTGAATGCACTGGTGGGGAAGCTACTCGCCCGCTCGACAAATCCAAACACGTTATACAGGTTCCGTGCACCAACTATTTAGTTGTCTTTCTAGTTGCCTTAGGATCAGTTTCATGCAAGATTTGAATAGCCTAACTCGTGTGGCAGTGCGCCGTACGACATGAGAGGAAACACGGCGAGACTTATCAACTTACCATTTTACCTTCCCTGTCCAAGGCAAACATTAACAATTCAAGCACGGGCATGTATAAACATTCAGGCGATAGCATATGCAACACGAGTACTGTTATTTCAAGATCGTTCAGGAGTTCAGTTGCTTTTGATGCGATGCAGTGACTCGCACACGGATAGCCGCTAAGCGAGGATGACTTATCTATATGAACAGTTGACGCTGGCATAGCCATAAAGGACCAGTTTAGTCTTGAACAAGGATGGAAAGCAACAAAGATTCAGTGGTGGCTGCAGACCATCCTGTCCAGATGCAGTAGACTAATGTGACGTTCAATCCGGATCGGATCGGCCCCGGCGCCCCGGAAACCGTCCGTGGAACACAGTGACCTTGTTTCCAAGTTGTCCGCGACATGCAAGTCTGTAAACTTTAGGTTTCTGGTCTGGTACATGAACAAGTTTGAGGCAGTATGAGTATATATTGAACAAGTCCGGTATGGAACGAGTTTGAGGCAGTATATATATACAGAACTTGTTGAGGCAGGATTCAGTTACAGTAGTGTATAGATTGCCAGGCTAGTTGATTCAGTAGTTTGCTCCACGAGCTGTGATTCAGTGATTTATTCATTCATGGTGCAAATTCCCTGGTTCGGGAATTGCCTTGGTGACCTAACGGTCCCGGACACTTTCAGGTTCTTCCATGCACGGAACGACTACTTAGTAGTCTCCCGGGGTTTGGATGAAAATATGGCAACATACAAGTAGACAAGCATGCATTTGTATTAAACACAAGTATTCATGTTAGCTCGGGCCCGGAGGTAAGCCGAGAGATGAAGCCGTTAGGGAACTTCCCGAGTGACACGTTCTAGGGTAGCATGCGAGGGTCTGAACATAAGCAGTATTTCAATTTCCATGTTCTAGCATAAGCAATACAAGTTGGGATTATTCCCTTAGCTAGGTGCGTTGGATTCTTATTAGCATGCAGGGGTGATTCACCTAGCGTCTAGCATGTATCATTCCAGATTTTATGTGTGTTGGCTAAGCAAAGACAAGTTCACCGTAGCCACCCACCTTAGCGATGATTCGCCTCGGTAGAGCGATACGTCAAGCGAGCCTATGAAAAACTAAGCCGGATTCCTGTAGGGACAAGTCTGGATATCCTTTGCTTCTCGTTGAGGCAAAGCTGGTCGGAACAGTTGTACTATTGCCGTTTGAGACGACAGTCCGCTGGAACGGAACGGGGTGTTACACTTGTCATGAAGTGTTATAATCTTGGCTCTAATACCATCGAAAAGTGTAGTTATTGGTTTATCTCGTAAATTCTTAATCCAGTTGTTAAAACATTCAGCAAAATTAGAAGTGTTAATATCTAATCTAGGACAAGGAGCATACGCAGCTATCCAATATTCAAAACGACAATTTTATCGTTTACACCAATAAGCCAATCGTACATTGTCATGTTCTCGGCTTTAATTATTTCAAACAAATTCTCTACATTTGTTTGATTGTACGATCTAGCAAGCGAGTCCAACAAGTTTTGAAATGTTCGTTCTTTCGCAACTTTTTTTATATTTTGTTTAAAATGTTAAATACAAAAAAAAAGAGAAGATTCTGGAAAAATAGCACGCATAGCATGTACTAATCCTTTTTTGCTTATCAGATATAAATAAAATTCTACTCCAATCATTAATGAAACTTTCAAAAGATATTCTAAAAAGTTTAAAAACCAAGACCAAGAATTACTATTTTCACCTTCAGCAACAACATAAGCAATATGCTATAATTTATAGTTAGGATCGTGAGCATAAACAATAAATAAGATACCTTGATATTTACATTAAAGAAATGTAGCATCAGTACTAATAACCGGTAGACAACCCCTTAAAAATCCGTCAATGCAAGTCTTAAACAAATAAAAAATCTTTGAAACCTATTGTTTTCGGCAATCTTAAGGAAATATCTACTACCTGGATTCGTCTCCATAATTCTAAAACCATACTCTTCAAGACTAGCATATGCCTCATCATAACTATCATTTATTTCAGCTAACGCCATCTCTCGGGCCCTCCAGGCTTTGGAATAAGTAATATGTATACGATGTTCTCTAAATATATCTTTAACGATTTGTGATGCACTATATGACTGATTATCTCTAATCATATCAACTATACAAGTCTTAATCCATGAACCGGTAGCTAGTCTATGATCGATTTTCAGTTTTAGATCGAAACTGAAACCGAGTAAGAAATTTTGGTATTTTCAAAATCGAATTTTTTTTCAAACCGATCCGAATATGTATTCGGCTCAGTTTGGTTCGATTTTCGGTCCAAAATCGAATATTTCTCACCCCTACATACTAGAAATGCAAGCAAATTGAAGTGCTTATGTAGTACCCCTACATTGCACATACAAGATTCAGACATAGCAAGACGAATTGGGCACCTATTTGAGTGTATCCAGTATATTTCGAGCTTCCATGGAGTGTCTAATATATGTCCGACACGACACGACAATGATACGTCATAAATTTCTGAGTGTATGCGTTTATTCTTAGCAGCAGCCACGTGAAGCAACGAAATGTCGATTTGTGCACGCTAAAGGAGCTCAAGTTATGTCCATACAAGAGTGACAAGTGAACCTTCCAGAAGTTCGTGTTTCAAAACTTGTTGGTTCCTATGACCAGATTGACAGAATAAGGTAGAATCTTGCTTTGAGTGACAACGATTCTCATCACCCCAACGTGTTGTCTTCCTCTAACTGTTTCTTCCTCACATTTTGTATGTGGTTGTAACGAGTTTTTGTATTAGCAACTCAGTTGGAAGTTTGTTAGCTTTCACATTTCTCAAATTGTAATATTAATTTCCGTTGTTGTTAGCGTCATTGTTGTATTTTTTTTATTTTCTATGTAGTACTTTGTATGATCATTGTAACCGTGAGACTAACAGCATTTGCTATGTAGTTCTTTTCTGTTCCAATTGTTCACTTCTTAACAACATCAAATCTGTGGATGGAATCTCTGCTCAATCAAATAACCACCCTTCCGTAACATGTTATGTACGCGGGGGGGGGGGGGGGGGGGGGGGGGGGGGGGCGGGATGCATACGTACAGTTAGAACAAGTTGTGCAATTTACTGAGAAGAAATACAATATTCCACAACATTGCCAATAGGCGAAGAAAAGACGAAAACGAGAAAACTTTGCTCTTTCCAGTTCCAATTTTCACTTCTTAACATCAAATCTGTGGAATCTCTGCTCCCCCTTTTATTATTCCCAATCAAACCACCACCCATCAGTAACATGTTATGTACGGGAGGGGGAGCATACTTACAGTTAGAACAAGTGATAAGTTTTTACTGAGATGACATCTAACCATCCCTTAGCTCTTTTCCTATACCGTATTATGTACGGACAAAACTCGTTAACAACGCTGAAGAAGTTTCAGGACCTGCACATACACCCAGGAGATCTTGGCTGCCTGTAGATGCTTCTACCTCTTCGCCGAGCATGCACTCTTTGGCCCTCCTCAATCATCTTCCTAACCCTGTCCTCGAAGTCATTCCACCCTATGGTCCTATTCTCGGACAATATCTTGCTAAACCTCTTCTTGTTTGGTCTCAGAGTCGGAGCGCCTCCTCTTCCGTGGTACGCTCGGTAACCAGTCACTAGAGATGAAAGCTGGCTACCGGAATCCGTCATTGCAAATACATCAGCAGTGGCGCATGCAATAAAATCTAGCGCTGCTAACTGCATCACGGAAGAAATGTGTTCAAGACAGTCACCATCAAGCTTTAGTCCAATAATAATAAAACTGTGAGATTTATGACACAACAACGAGTTTCTATGTACGAGGAACAGAGAGGAAGATAGAGCAACGAGAATCGCAGAGTGCCTTAACAACAAGAGGTGACATGCATAAAAGGTTTCGTACTAGGAATGTAATTGTATGTAACCATGGTTTCATGTTAGAAATATAAGTAGGGGGCAGTAAAAGTATGAAAGAAAACACAATCAGTAATTAAACAACAACAACAAAGCCATTATTCCAAATTATTGGGGTCAACTGTTTTGAATCCACTTCATCCATTCGGCTCTGTTAAGGGCCATCTCTTCATCCATTCAGCTACGTTAAGGGCCATGTCCTATGTAACGCAAACAAAATTCATATTCTTCTTTAACACTTCAAAGTCCCGGATGTTCCATTAACTATTATGTTATCGATCCTCCTCACGGGAGCATTTACTGGTCTGCGTTGCACATGTCCAAACAACCTAAGTCGATTTTCTTTCATTTTATCCTCAATTGACGTCACCTCTAACTTTCCATGGATACTCATCCATCTTTTAGCATTCTCATTTGGGGTACGCATTTCTAGAATAAACAAATGTTTAAAACTTTTACCACAAACCCACATCCCTGTTCAAAATATAAACAAGCAAACATTTGAAATTTCTTGCCACTCATATCCCGGTTCTGATATTAAGAAGTTTGAAAATAATATGAGCATACATTAGTTGTTTAAATGTGCATGTTTTTATGTCGAAATTTTGGATACAATTTTTTAGTTTTTTATTTAATTTTTTGAGAGTAAGACGGTAAAAATGGATCATCCGGATTCATCAAGATAATGAATATGGGGCTGTCTGGATATATCCATTTACAACCTGTAAGAGTCACCTATGACAATCATATTTCCTGTTGACTCGTGCAAACTTATGCGTCACTTATACTGTATATGCTCAAAATCAAACTTACCTGAGAGGAAAAATTTCTAAAGGGAGCAAGCTCGCTTGGTGTGAGAAGGTCTTCTTTCGTGACCAAATTGGGATAGAGTCTAGTGAATGGAAGCATTCTAGATTGACCCCCATAAACTTCAGATCCAGCCAGATACATGTAAGTCCCGTGTCTGAAACCGAGAGCTGAAAGCATTAGTGCTGCTTCTTCTGGTGTCAAAGGGCATCTTCCCAGATTCCTCAGTTCAACTGGAGAAAGAGAACTGCAAAAGATTTTATAGTAAGAGAACAATAGGAAGATAATACTAGACTTTGAAGGCTAGTGAATAAATTAAAACCAGAAAACAACTGAACTTACTTATTGTTTCTCATTCGCACGATAAGTGTGGGAAAGTGAATCTCCCTGTAAGCTTGCAGTTCTTCTTTCTCCTTTTGTCTACCACCAAAATCACATAGGGAGTATGCCACCATATCTATTTCAAACCTCATATGCAAAGCAAGGTACTTGAGAGGGCGTTTAGAAACATTAATTCCAATCAAGGGTGTGACAGGACGTAAATACTTCCCAAGTAATTGTCTGTCCAACTCGGTCAACCTTGAATCATACTTGCGGATCCTCCTGACCAACAATGAACCAACTTCTTGAATCTTCGGGACAAACTTCAATGAATTGAAATTACATTTGCATCTCAATCTCTGCATAATGAGATGAATATCGTGAGCATGTCAGCAAAAAATGAGTGAATGACATTTGATAGAGTGCAAAATTGATAACCTTGCCAAAGCAATAGCAGAAAGAAGAATATAGAACAGTCATAACTTGATGTTAGAACTTAGCCAAGGAGGAATCATCGATAACCCTTCCATTTCTTATTAGTAAAAAATTGTAAAGACGATCTCAAGAGTTGTAAATTTGAAATGGTTAGGAATGTATTTCTTCAGCTTAAAGTCGCTAACTAGATATGTCTGGATACCCTACTAAATTACGGGTTTTGTATTGCAAAAAGGCCTAACAACATACTGTTGCTAAAAGATATCCACCTTACAAATTGTATCCTTAAATGGAATAACCTGGGTTTACTGCTGCTCCAAAAACTTACTCCTAAAGAAGGAAATGCCTAAACTCATCAACTAAGGCCAAACAAAATATTTTAGGCCTAGTTGTTAGGCGCGGTGCGGAAGCGTTTGCCAACCCATCTGAGATAACCAACCAATCTATGAACACCAAACACAGATGAAGACAAGTATATGGCGATGACTATGTCACCTGTCACGCCCCAGTCCCAAAATACCGAGGGACCGGACGCGTGATAATGGCCAGCAGCACACACTGATGGACAAACCCAATTTAATATAACAATAAGTAGGTCCAACGATACAAGTCACAGTCTATACTAATCTCATCCACAACAGATAATCACAGATCAAATGCCAGAATAATGCAAATAAAGATAAACTAACAAATCTCAATAAAAGTGCCTCGGAGAACAATCCGAGAACAGGTCTGATACATCAATGCAATAGACTGGAAATAAAATAAATAGAACAGAAATAAATGAGTATCTCAAGCCAATACTCAGGAGAAGTCCTCTGGTACGATCTCGTCCTCAGATCCTGGTTCTGCTCCAATGTAGGCACCTGCTTCTGCTAATGCTAATGCTCCGGTCCCGTAAACCTCGGGATAGATCTCGTCAGCTAATCCTGGGGACATAATCCGGATCCAGGTCCTCAGGGGACATAGCAACGTACAAAATAACTCAAGCCAACATAAATGCAGTGAAATAGTAAATGAAATAAACAGGGTAAATATGTATCCATCTATATGAAATGCAAGTGAGAGCATCACTAGAACTCAAGCTGAAACTACTACAAGCTCTGTGACGGGGAGCCGGTAGCAGTGATATCATGTGGTTGTCTAGCTCGGAGAGAGACTGAGACGCCGTCATAATATATAATCAACCTGTAGCCTGTGTGACTCTCCAGCAATAAATGAAACAATAGGGGAACACTATATAACCAACTAAATGATATGCAAGATGAGAGCAGCACTAGAACTCAGGCTGAAACAACTACAAGCTCTGTGTCGGGGAGCCGGGTAGCAGTGATATCATGTGGTCGTCTAGCTCAGAGAGATACTGAGACGCCGGCATAACATATATAATCAACCTGTAGCCTGTGTGTCTCTCCCCACCCAATGTAATCTTACGTCTCATGTCCACGAGGCCCCATGTCCATGTCACGTAAGATCATATCTAATGCAGCAAGTCATATAATGTCTATAAATATAATGTCTATGTCATAAAACCTGTATCCTATACAGAATCACCATGAATATCTCAGGAAGATTCTGTCTCATGAATAGTGTCAAGTGTCCTGGGTTATGATGTACTTGATATGACAAATACGAGAATGTATAGGGTCTCGGTATCCATGTCTATATGACGTTACACAACTCCGCGTACGGTGTTGGCACCCGACTATTAATCAGACGCTTAGTAAAGTCACACGGTCCTAGGTCAAGAATGCACAACAACATATAAATAAGTCAAGAAAATATATAACAAGATCTGCAAGTTGGCAAGGTACACTTGCCTGTGGTTCTGGCTCCAACTGTAGCTCTGGTCTCAGTGTGAATTGCAGGGACTCCTCCGGTTGCTGAAATAAATATTACCATTAGATTCAGAAAATATCAAATAGCTAGAAACGCCTGTCCTTGAGTCCAATTTGAACACAAGGGCGAAAATCACAGTTTCTGGTCAAAGCGGGGTCCACATGTGGGCCGCTTTGCACCGAAAATCATGTCAGGGTCAAAGGTCTCCAAATCTGTCAAACTTAGTGTCAACAAGTCAGGAACGATGATACGAACCCAACGGAACTTCCAGAATTGGATTCCGATGAGCCGATCACAAAATCGCCCGTCAAATTGAGCCTGTGGGGCCCACGATATGCGATTTTGTCAACGTTCTCAGAATCGAACCAAACTTGGGTCACAGGACCAGCGTATTGCTACGAGTCCGATGGCGCAAGTTTCGTTTCGATCCGACGTGTGTACACAAAGTTACAACGTGTTCCAGAACGGACGGATACGGGACGTTGTCGGCGGATACGCGTTGATTCCGGTGTGCACGCACATCCAAATCAACTTCTGCGAAATCTCACACGTCCGTATCAACGGCGCGCACGTTTCGGTGAAGACCGCACGCGACCAAGTCGTCCCGTTTGGCGGGGTGTACTCAGTTCCGGGGTGAAACGGGGTGTCGTTTTTCCTGTTTTTGGATCGCGGTTCGCGATCGCCACAGGACGCGACGCACCGAGCGGATTTCACGGGCATCGAGGGGGTCACACAGTCTACGAGTCACAACTGACGGAATTGAAAACGGGGCAACGAGGAGAGAGAAAACGCTACCTGAACAGGGCTCCGTGAAATCGAAATTTCTTGTGTCCGCGTGTCGTCTCGACACTGTGTCAGGCTGTGTCCGGGTTCTAGGGTTAGGGTTCAGCTGTGGCCAGCGGCTAGGGCTTCGTCGGGGCTGGCCGGAGGAGGGCGGAGCGGACTCTGGCGGATCGTCGGCGGCGAGGCGGAGCCAGGGCGGCGCTCGAGGGAGCTGCGGCTGGAGGCGTCGGTTGCTACTGGTGCTGCTGTCGAGTCGGCCGGGGCTCAGGCAAAGGCGGCTGCTCGCCGGGGAGGATGGTGGAGGCGGAGGAGACGCCGGGCTGCTGCGGGAAGGGGGCTGGAGGCTAGGGGGTGCGATGGGGTGGAGTCGTGGAGGCGGTGACCGGTCGAGGCGGAGGGAGCGGGCTGGGAGTCTGTCGACTGGTCGAGGGAAGAGTTGTCTGTGGAGGCGGAGATGGGACGGCGAGCAGTCGGGGGAGGTCGACGAAGAGGTCAGGGGGCTGGGAGATCGACGGCTGGTGGTGCGGGGAGGTTCTGGGCGGAGGAGAGGCGAAGCTAGGGTTCCGGCATGGGTTAAATAGGCCGGAACAGTAGAATAGATTTAGGATTTAGGGTTCCGGTTAGGATTGGGTAACGGGTCCGGGTTCGGGTCCGCGGGTTAGCGGGGATCCGACCCGTTAGGGTCTAGGGGCGGTCCGGTTCGGTTGGACCGGGTTCAGCCCGGTTCAAACCGGTTTGAGCCCGGTTCAACCCGGTTTGTTTGGGTTTAATTCGGTTTGTTTTAAAATAGTTTTTAGGGCTTTAAAAATATTTCCGGGGTCCAATAAATTCACAGAAAATTACCCTATGTCCAGTTTTCCATTTTACACCATAAAATATTATTTCCATAATATTTTAATATTAATTAACATCATTTAAAAATTATTTAATCACAAAATACCTAGGTTTCAATTACAGAAAATTCCTGAAAATTCCAGAAAAATTGTGAAAAAAACCAAATTAAAAATTCCTGAAAATCAGGGGATTTACACACCTGGACAAATTTCAACCTTTATAACTCAAATGAAATTACAAGATTGCAAAAAACTAATATTGAAATCCTTTGCCCTAATAGGTTCAACCACCTCACCACACTCAAGAAGAAACGACAAAGATTACAATTGAAATAACTCACAAACCCGTAGCAATTTTTCTAACTGAAGTTGACGACTCCTCGATTAGATATCTTCTACTTTCTGTCTTGTATGGAGAAGAACCCTAAGAGCAAAGCACGGACTTTCTCTTAGATTTTATGTGAACGAGCATCCCGAATCTCTACATTTGTGCATGCTTTGTGCCGCCACCCTCCTCCTATATTTATGTGCCTCCACCCTCCTCCTATATTTATAGGATGAGAAATCCTATTTTAGGTCATAATAGAATTTCCTAAATAGGAAACCCTAAAATAAGAATTATATTACACCTAAAATAGCCCAACACCAATTATGAACGTTCAAATATGGTCAGATTAAATATTTGATACAAATTTAAAATATAATCAAATCTTATATTTAATGTAGATTTCCAAATTATATCAAATCAAATATTTGACCATATTTAGGCTCCAAAATTTACCAAATCCAGACTGGACCGCAACAATCTCCCCCTCCAGTCTGACGAGAGGATGTTGACCTCATGGCTCCTCAACTGGACTCCATGTCTATCGTCCCGCGACAGAGTTCCCGTTCCCCCATGCCACTGATCTCCGATCTCCAGAGTTGCTTTGCATTTTCCTTCGTCACCAACTCCTCGACCGTCACGTCAATGCTAGCTGCCATGCATAGCACCTCTTGTACCACTGGGATTATGCCGATATCGATGACACGGCCATGACCGAAGTCCCTGACGTTCAGTCTCACCGTAAGTCTTGGCTGTCTGTCTCCTTCCACCGAAAAGTACTACCATTCCGACGAGCTTCTTTACCCTTGGCCGGCCCAACTAAGCGGATGGTACGGTTCCCTCGAGACTCAGACTCATGAACCTACCCACATTCGTGTTCGACACTGAAGCTCCCCCGTACATGTGCATCCTTGAGCAGAATATCATGCACTGTGCACGCCGTCGATGACCCACAGCTCCCCCGGAACGGTGTGAATGGTGATGCACCCGCCTCTAATTGAGTTTGCTGCAAACCTTGATCTACTCCCTGGCTTCGAACTACTTAAACCAATGTCGCTCCGTGAAGCTTTGGCAAACCACCCATCACCAAAATCTGATCCGTGGAGCAACCCCCACCTGGAGACCGACCAGCTGTCATGGGACCGACAGAATAGCCCTTAATCTTTGACTCATCATAATTCGTCGCTTTGTCTCGACGAACCGAATCCTCCGTAATCCTCAAAGTATCTCGAAGTCCCTCCAAGACAAGTTTCCGACGATCCACTAACTCCTGCCGAACACCCCTCAAGCCTCTATCCGGTGTCTGTGGCCTGCATGTAAGACTCAGCGGCTTGAGCCAGTACATGCCACAACACAAATCTCCTCGAGCCAGCTGCTGGAAACCCTTCGTAAGCATCCAATTTTTGTCCCCAAACAAACTGCGACAACAATCATCTGCAAGCCTCTCTACTGAAACCAAGTTGTAGCGCAAACTCGGTACATGTCGCACACCCATGAGAACGAGCTTCTCACCAAGCTCCGTTGTCAAGTGCACATCACCGATGCCTACAACTGCAACTGTTTCCTTGTTGCCCATCTTTACACGTCCAGACCTACTGCCGTGGTATGACGTAAAGATCCTCCTATGTGGAGTGGCGTGATACGGCGTCCCCGTGTCCATGACCCAATCGTCATCATGCCACATGCCACAAGGTTCCTTTGCGTCGGTTGTTGCGATGATGAGATCTCCCATAGCCGTAAGATCCTCCTGATCGTCCTTGCCTTTGACCTTCTCAGCTTTGAGCTTCATACAGTTCCTCTTAATATGACCCCTTTCGCCACATTGATAGCAGCCCTTCTTGCGGTCCACAGTCGCAAGATCCCGAGAACTCCCCCTGTCCTCGCTTGTGACTTAGGTCTTCCCTTCCCGTAGGAAGCCACCATAGCGGACCATGCAAGTCCTTGCACCAGAGTAGATCCTCCATCTTTTGCTTCCAAATTGTCCAGTTTCTTCCTGTGAGGGTGATCATACGAGTGCTCATCTGTTCCGTAGACATAGTTGCACCTTCCCTCTCGAGAAGAACTTGGCTCTGATACCACGTGTTGGGTGCGTCACAGAAGCGTTTGCCAACTCACCTTAGATAACCAACAAATCTACGAACACCAAACACAGATGAAGACAAGTATATGGCGGTAACTATGTCACATGGACAAATCTCAACCTTTATAATTCAGATAAAATTACAAGATTGCAAAAAACTAATGTTGAAACCATTTGCCCTAATAGGTTCAACCCCTTCACCACACTCAAGAAGGAACGACAAAGATTACAATTGAAATCACTCACCAACCCGTAGCAATTTTCCTAACCGAAGTTGACGACTCATCGATTATATCTCTTCTTCCTTCAGTCTTGTATAGAGAAGAATGAAGAACCCTAAGAGCAAAGCACTGACTTTCTCTTAGATTTTCTGTGGACGAGCACCCCGAATCTCCACCTTTGTGCATGTTTTGTGCCTCCACCCTCCTCCCATATTTATAGGACGAGAAATCATATTTTAGGCCATAATAGGATTTCCTAAATAGGAAACCCTAAAATAAGAATTCTATTACACCTAAAATAGTCCAACACCAATTATGAACGTCCAAATATGGTCAGATTAAATATTTGATACAAATTTGAAATCTAATCAAATCTTACATTTAATGTAGATTTTCAAATTATATCAAATCAAATCTTTGACCATATTTAGGCTCCAAAATTTACCAAATCCAGACTGGACCCCAACACTAGTTAGAGTTGGAAGCTGCATCTAAGCAAGAGTAGAAGCAAAGGATATTGTAGCCTGACTTGGTTACCTGGAAATCCGAAAGAGTACTCACATTCTTAATTCTTCCCCAGCAGTAAAATTAAATTTTTGAAGAGAGTGAAACTTTCTGTCAGTCTAACGTTGGGGAGAAAGGTTCAGCTAGTATATAGATGAATATGATAACACACATGATAAAGAAATGGCAATATAAAATGTAAGTATTTGAGTTAGTAAGGAAAGGAACATGGGGGAAATTGTCTGATTATGGTGCATCCCTTACACACGAAAAATAGGTAGAATATGTAAATAAAAGATTGTCCCTTAGATATGCAATGCTCAGCAACATTAGCTAGCTAGAAACTAGTAATAATAACAGATAGGAGTTAATTTCAACAAAAAACAAATCTGCAAGTTGTACAATTCAACCCAGAAGTGCACAGATATCCTTAGATTATATGGATGAAAACATACCTGCAGATTGGAAGGCAAAGGATCAAAGGCAAGACGATTTCCAAATCCAAGGAAGTGGACAACGCCATTCCTTAATAAGAGTGGAAGTACAACTTTGACAAAATATATAGGTTTAGACTCTTTCATGATATCCTCGTCAGTTATCTGGAAAAATAATAGACAAAAAGCAAGGAGTACAGACATTAGTAACCCACATAACATTATAGCACATATTAAATGTCGAAAGTAGAAACACAAAACCTACTTGGCTACCAACTGCCTCTAAATCCAAAATTTGGAGTTCAGTAGGCAACTCTTTCACAATATTCACATCATCCTTCAAAAAGTTTATGAAATAGTCTTCTTGATAAATATCACCAAACTGGCTGCAGATCAGATGTTTGACTTTGATAAGAATTTGTAAGTGTTAAGAATGTTGCTAGGTTATGTATAAGGTGTTTACGCTACATATATAGGCACATAAGTAGTTGTAATTGATGAACAAGAAATCAAGTTAATAAAAATATCTCAAATTGTTGTGCCTCATTGAAAAGAGAGAACAACAGACAATGGTATGATTTCTTTAAAGGCACACTAGTATTTCTAGTTCATGGAGAACGTAAATTACTTTCAATTTTCTTCAAAGGTAACATTGACATAAATTACATACATTTCCCATGCTCGTTAAGTCTTCTATAAGTATGAGAATGAATGCAAAATTTTAAGACCTATTTTTCCTCGTCTCTTTAACTAAATTGAAATATGAAATTGCAGACACTCAACTTTGAAATTAAGTAACATAAAGCATACAGAAAAAGAACATGATAAAGTTTTCTCCATTGATTGCTGATGTGTATCAAGATTGAAATCTTCCTAAATTTGAGATATCTTTGTATTTCCAATTCATCATATCCTCCTTTTCACCCAAACAAGGGAAAGAGTGAAGGTGTAACACACTTTTCATGATCTATTTATGACAGAGAAAGCGACTCTTCTTGAGATGCCTGGTTGAGTCTGTAGGGATACTTTAATGATTGGGTCCAGTTTACTTGAGTTCATTTTTGTTTCAGCTTCGGAAATTTTATTTCAAATTTGGTGTTTTTTGTAGTTTGGTTTTGGCTTTCATAACTCAGAAGATTGATTTTTCTTTTGTATAATTTTAGTTTGTCAAACTTATAAATATATGGTAAATATATCGAGTATGGCAACCTCGCGAACCCATGAAAGTTTATAATTGTACCTACAAAGATTCCAAGAGTTTCTTTTTCCATGGCTTGTGTGATGCAAGATTGGGTGTGGGTGCGAATCGGAAATCCTAGAAGGAAATATGACCTATCATCTGCTTTTGCTTCCTTTATTTCACTATGCAAACTCTCTTTAAACCACTATTCCTGGCAGGCAACAGTGCTGTCCAGCTAGAGCCTATACAAGCCTGCCCATGTTCAAGTTGGGTCCATAATTCAGGCATATGACCTGTTGAGAAAGTGCTGGTGATGGGGTTATGTTTCTTGATGGAAAGTAGAGAGCTAGGTCCTAGATGAACCATGCTATGGTACCACATTAAGAAAGAGACTCAACTCAATGGGATGGTCCTTAGTTGATGTGGTTTGAGTACATATTTACATGAGGAGCGCCTTCCTCATTTGTACATAACTGATGTGGGACTAAAGAAGGAGAATAAAGAAGTACCAAGTCTAACCACTCTAACATGACCCTAGCCACTTTTCACTACTTGTCAGCCCAACTGGCGCCACAAATACTCTAGCACATGCTCAACCCAAGTCACTTGGTTAATTTTTTTAATATAGTAAATTCCTGGGAAGCCAAAGTTCAACTTTAGCCCAAATAATTGCCTGTTAATTATTTCAAAACTATAAGCATTAAGAAATAATAATTGCCTGTTATAATGGTTTCAAAAATTTAGCATTAATCAATTAATTTAGATACCTAATGTACTAGTACTAATTGAAAACTCAGCTAATTATTATAATAGACACATTCACAAATAGGATGTAGTGAAATACAGCCATTACATCAGACTTTGGCCATCAATTTAAAAAACAGCCTTACAAGCTTTCCCATCTTCAAGTTGGGTCTAGAGTTCAGGAATCAACTCAGCCACATTGATGACAAGTAGCCCAGACCCAAACTACAGCTGGATTAAATTGCCATTGGTTCGTCTAGAACATTATAAGTCCCAGAACCATACATTTATGGTAATCAACTTGTCACTATTTTCTACATTTTAATTGTTCCCATCTGCTGCAAAATAAGATACCTTCAAAAGACAATCCTATCTTCTTTTAGTTACAAGTATTTAGATGCAACGGATCTTGATCAACGATAGGTATTCTCAATTTAGATGGTCATCAAGGGATGCTAGGGTTTGGTGGAGCAACAAAGGGCTTATCTAGGGAAGGGAATGAAGGTTATGGACAAGAGGCCTCAACACACATTGGGAAGGAAAGTCTGAGAGTGTCAGACTGGATCAAGACACACATTGGATACAAAAAATGGAGGTGCAATTAGACTGGCAAAAGGCCTAAAGCACACATTGAGGAAGGGAGTGTAAGTTTTGTATTAGACTTAGACACCTGCGGGTATGGAATTTTGGTGTATCAATTCATCGAAGGTCATATATACACACTGTGTTTGAAAGTGATGATGAATGGGTCTTGAAAATTGGAAGGTTGCGTGTAAGACAAGAGTAAGCTCAAGTTTGAACTTTTCTATATATGTAGTCTTTTGGGTCGACTTCTAAAATTTTCATGTTGCATCATTGCATGGTAAAGGTAGCATTGTCATCAAGAAGTAAGATTACACTGAGATGAATACCATTTCTCAAGTTAGTAAAATTGCAAACCTAGCATCCTTCCAAACACTGCTATAAAGAAATTTCGGAAGAACCAATGTGGCATTGAGCAGGGCAGCAACAGTAACAGCGTTGCACACCTACAAAAACAAAAGTAGTTTACAAGTTCTTGTAAAGTATGATATGAAAGATTATGATAAAGATGATGGTGATGGTGAGGTGATGATACACATATTTTATAAGCCGTAGAAATGAGAATGATGCACTTTAGGTAAAAATTGCAGTTGGTAGGTAAATCTATGGAAGTATTTCTTCTGCAATGGAATTTAATATACTGACAAAAAAGAACTAATCGCAAACATGTAAATTTTATTCATAAGACAGTTTTTCTTTATTGATTCCTGTGTCATTTCAGTTGAGGCAAGTTAATACCATGAAGAACATAGGTTACCAATATAAAAAGCTATTCTTTGTTTTCCACAAAAGGGGAAAGAAGTTTTTATATGCTCAAATGTTAAACAAAAAGTCAAAGAGAATATTAAGAATGGTGCCTTGATCTCCCAAAATTGCTCTGGTCTCACAACTAAATATATGCTCCCCCTGTTATGTTTATCTTTAACAAAAGATACCACATTTTATTCTTGTTTAACTAGTTCTTTTAGATCAAGAAATAACTTGAGCTTGACATTTTTTTTGAAATTATTCATCCAGTTTAGTGAACCAGAAGTTTCTGCATTTATAGTCAACTTGAGCAGAGGCAAGCAGTAGTAATCAATTAATCATCCAGCCCTTCCCATTTTAGCCCCTATTAAAGTTATTCCCACCTCTAAGTTGGAACCAAATTCATGGAAGAGGAAAATCATGGCGATGCACACGAAACAAAGGGGCATGATATGTAATTGTACTTAACCGATAGGTCAAACATATACTGATTCTAAAATTGCAAGATAAAAAGAACAAGAAACCAGCAGAACCTTACAGCAACTCGTTGTTGATTCAGGCCCCCATTTGCACTCACCAAAATGAAGCCAGTCTGATTTATGGCATGCCCTGAGACAACAATATTACCGATTGTTAGAGATGTTTGTGTAAGTGTGTGTGGGTATGTTTAGTCCCACATTTCTTAGGAATGTGTGTGAGAGGCTCTCTCCCTCCTATTTGTGCACTCAACGCTATCAGTGAAGATATCTCATTATTTCTAACTTAATCTATAGTTTTTTACGTGGTATCAGAGCAGAGCTGATCCTTACCCTTGCTCACCACCACAAACTAATCATAGCCCTTCATTCTATCAAACCCTAATTCCTCACCAAGCTTCTTTAGCAGCCTCCATTTTCTCTCTTTCCAAATAAAAAACAGCAGCACCCAAAGAAAAAAAAAAAAAATCCTTTTTCCAAGAGAGGATTCCCCATTCCCTCTACTCCTAAATCTCTCCATCGCTACTACTCTTCACCTCCAAGGCAAACCCTAACCCTATTCTGGCCAACCTCTATCTGGCCCGATCCCTCCCCTTCCTCAGCTCCGGCCAGGCCAACATGTGCCCCTGGAAACCGAGCTAGAGTCGGCCAGCACTGCAATTGCATACTACCCTCAACTTTTATTCAAGGTTCGCAATATCGGAATTGGTATCGGACCCTTCCTATGAGTATCAGAATTGGCAATATCGGTAATTTCAAATCGAAGCACCGAATATTTTGGTATCGGAAAACAAATAATTATTAATAAATTATTAAAAGTTTAGATTTTTTTAAAAATATTTAGACATAATTTTAAGTTTTTTTGTCGTTTTTTTAGTAGTTTTGAAATTGAATGAAATAATAGTCAACTTTGTTGATTGATTTACCTATGATAAATAAGTTTTTTTTTTCATTTACATGCTTTTACACCCTTACTGATTGGTCTTTTTCGTTCAATTTTTTCTGCCGAATTGACTGGAAAAGAGACGCTCAATCGGTCAGTATCGGTAGTAGTTGGTATCGGTTCGGGACATGCCAAGTCATACCGGTATCGGCCGATAATGCACCACGGTTCTATTGTGTTTATTTAATTAGTTGTACTTCTATTTGTTGTTTTTGTGATGTAAAAAGAAAAAAAAAAGAACAAAGAAAGAACAAAAAAATGTTTTCAAGTTAGCGCATATTCTAGTCTAAGTCCAACTTGACGGGAAGTATGAACTCTACCAATCTTTATCGACATATCTAGCTATCATTCGCATTGACACACTCTCAGTCGAGCACACTCGCCTACCAACGACTCTTCAATCGAACATCCTCGTGACTCACTTGTCGAGTACACTAGCATGCCAAAAATTCTCTCAATTGAGCGTCCTCATACACCGACATATACTACTACTATTTGGGGATATGTGTCTTTTGAGTTTGTATCAACCTTCAACGTCCGATGATAGTGTCATTTACTATGATGTTTAGCTTTTCTTTTTCTTTTCTTTTAATTCCAGTCTTTGTAACAAGTTGGACATGATTAACATGTTCCAACTTGAACGGAAGTGTTACAGATGTTTGTGTAAGAGCGTGCATGTCTATCTATGTTTAGTTACATATTGCCTAAGAATGAGTGGAGCTCACTCTCTCCTATAATATGTACTCTATGCTATCAATAAAAATTTAGTATCTAGTTTTTTACACTGATTATACTACAAAGAAGTTCAATACCATGAAATATCCTGGACAAAGTAATTAGCTTTTGTGTGATACGATGTTAATGATTTAGTAACCATGCACATTACAAAGAAGGCTAATTTGCCCTTACATACCATAAACTATGAAGTTTTTGCAATTTGCTAACATAAATTAATTTTATTAGCGCTTGGCTACCATAAACTATTTTTTGCACTTTGCTACCATGCCACTGTTAACGGAAAATAAAGAAAAGACCAATTTTCCCATCTCCTTCCTCAATCCATCGTAAACCCTAACCCTAAGCATAACCCCCATGTTAACCACCACCACCACTAGTAGCCGCAACCAATCTTCAAGTGTCAAATGAGAGGTTAGTTTTGAGGAGTTCATAAAACAAAAAAAACAAAAAAAACCCACCTTTAGCAAATTTTGCCATGTCAACTTCAAATTAGGGTTGATGATGACAACACAAATATCAAAATTTAGAGAAAACGTGCTAAGATAAATAATGGAGAAAGAAATACTTCTTTTTGGGAATCAAATCCTTCACTGGTTCCTTTGAACACTTGAAGAAAAAAGTTCTCTCCCGGTGTAATTATTGTGCAAAAGTCATGAATAGACTTGAGCAGAACTCAAGTAAAAGCCTTATACTAGATGTCTCTTGCTATTGTTTTTGTTGGCATTGGACCAAACTGGACCGGACTAGTCCGACACAGACTGGGTCCAGTTCAGCCTAGCTTAGTCGACCTCATGGACCGGGCCCAATGTGGGTATCCACCCATAAGTGGGCACACCCATTAGGGTTTCCACATTGCCTATAAATAGGGAGGTGCTCTTATATGGAGGGCCCTAATCCTACCTACATAACTTGGGAAAACTTGTTTCCCAAGTTATTTCTCTTTTCTTCTCCATCTCTTGCTGCTAGGTGAAACAAGGAACATACTCATTGTGGGACGCTTAACAATAGTGATCTAGAAGGCGTAAAGGAACAGGTTCAACCACGTCGAAGGTATAATCTCTAATTGCTTCCATTCAAACCCCTTCGGGGCCATGATCTATCGATGGCCTATATATGGTATTAGGGCCGAAATATTCTCTCTTTACTAGGAAACCCTAAAAATTTAGGGGTTCATGGTTGCTTGATCTAAATATTGTATGATAGATTTTAGGGTTTATATTATTATTATTTTCATCGATCTAGGCCCACATCGAAGATTTTGTGTTGATACATGGGGGTTACCTACGGATTCGATTATTTGAGATCGATGTTGTGATTATTTGATCCCTACTTATCATGTAATGTTAGAGATGAAAGTAAAAAAATGATTTTTAAACTATTTGTCATACCATCATGTTGGTATATGAAATGCATTAGGGGATTTTATGTAAGATGGAGGGTTGTAAGGCTATATATATATATATATATATATATATATATATATATAGCTAAGAGATTATAATAATAATATAACTCCAAATATTCTACATGCTATCAGAGCATAAATCCTGCTGCCACAAATCCTAGCTGCCAAACCCTAGCCGCCAGCACCGCTGCCGCACCGCTCGCCCACCAAAACCGCCGCCGTCGCCGCCTCCGCCGCATCGCCCGCCCACAACCACCGTCGTCGACGCCGCCACCACACCCCCGCCACCACCGCGAAGCCGCGACTCATGCGGAGCCCGCAGGAGCCTTTTGCCGCGGTTCCTGGTGTCTCCCGCGAGTCGCTCCGGACGTTGACATCAAAGGCCTAGATTCGATAGGGGAGAGGCATGATCGGGTCTAGGAGAGGACGAAGAGGACGAACATAAATCGTGGGATGGGTGTGAGGTGATCGGAGAAGAGGATCAATGGAGGAGATAATCAAGAAGTTGGACCCTGCGGAGGTCGCAACGTTGATGAAGCTGGTGAAACTGTCGGCTGGTGAGAGCGCGACACGAACATCGGCGAAGTTGGAGCTTCCCTCCATCGATCTGAAGCTTGATGGACCGGCCATCTACCTGAGTTGGTCACGATGAGTGAGGAGAACCCTCGCAGGGAAGAACCTGGAGGGTTTCTTGTCAGGAGAGAAGATAGAGCAGGATGAGGGCTCGGCAGGACGCAACGAATGGAAGTCCACTCATATGGTGATATACATTTGGCTTCTCAATTCTTTAATCCAGTCGATCGCCGCCTCAGTAGATGGTCTTGAGATGGTAAAGGACGTGTGGGAGAAGTTGAGGAGGACCTAAGATGGTGTAGAGAATAATTTGAGGGTTTTCCAGATCAAGGAGGAGATCGACGACACCGTACAGGGAGAGAAGACGGTGCAGGAATATGCCACGGAGTTGGAGCGTCTGTGGTTGGATTATGATCACTCCTCAGATCGGACGAGCCACGAGGACCCGAAGTGTAAGGAGAGACAAATATGTCTGCAGGAGAGGATGATGAAGTTTCTTAAGGGACTGGCCGCAGTGTTTGCTCAGAGGACAGCACTACTTCTAGCCCAACCGAAGATCCCTACACTTGAGGAGGCTATCTCGACCATGATCCAGGAGGAGACTCGCATCAAACTGTAGGCAGGGACATGTGGTTCTCCTGAAGTAAAGTCAGCATTGGCGGTTGCCAATTCAGGCGGCACAGAACCTAAGGGAGACCTCCGGCAGTGCTACAACTGCGGGAAGGTGGGCCATCTGAGGTATGCTTGCACCAAACCACCCAAGGCGGAAGATTCAGGTGGTGGACGTGGACAGTTTGGAGGACGTGGTCGTGGTTGTGGGGGTCGACGGGGTGGTCGAGGAAGTTATCGGGCGAACCTGCTGGTAGCAGAAGGCGAGGAGGGAACTGATGACGCCTATACTGAGAAGGATCAGGCACTGCTGGGCATGCTGGAGGTACTCAGGAGAAAGCAGAGAGCGTCAAGCGATGGAGACAGGAGGAGTGGGACTGAGGAGACGTCCACCTCAGTTTTCGCCAGAGGCAACGCTGCCATGTATGCACATCCTCGGAAGGTACTGACGACTCACTCGCCCTTGCATCTATGTCTCCCCTTAGATTGTCGGACTGGATTGTCGATTCGGGTGCGTCTCGACACGTGACAGGAAATGCTAGTGAGTTATCTTCCTACACTCACCTAGCATCGGCAGACAACATTCAAACAACCGATGGTACTTTCCAGCCAGTGGTCGGTAATGGTACTGTCGATTGTACAGGTTCAGTAAAATTATTCAATGTTTTGCATGTTCCTTCTTTTCCAGTCAGTCTTTTGTCCATTAGTTCTATAATCCTCCAACTAAAATGCATTGTCTCTTTTGATATTCCTAAGGTGATCTTCCCGGAGAAGGAGACGGGACGAAGACTTGGGACTGACACTTGGCATGATGGACTGTGGTACCTGGATCGGAAATGGCTAGATTCGGCATTGGTGTCTGTGACAGAGAGGGCAGGAATAGGAGGACCGAAGATGAGTGCTGAGGATACACTGATACTCCACCACAGGCGGTTGGGGCATTCCTTTTTTGTTATTTTGAGTAGGTTGTATCCATCTATTTATGAGAAAGCAAATAAGGAGAAACTAGTATGTGATGCATGTGATTTAGACAAACTTACTAGGAGCTCATATGTTAGTGAGGGCCATAGGAGCTCTTCTGTTTTTGATATTATACATTCTGATGTTTGGGGCCCATGCGCCACTACTATAAATGGTTACAAGTATTTCGTTTCTTTTATTGATTGTTCCTCTCGTGTCACCAGGCCGTATTTGATGAAGAATAAGACTGATGTCTTTGCCTGTTTCTGGAACTTTCATAAACATGTCCAGACTCAGTACAGAGCATTGGTGAAGGTACTGAGGTCTGACAATGGAACAAAGTATACCAACAAAGCACTTGAGGAATACCTGTCAGCCCAAGGGATACAGCATCAGACCACATGTGCATACACACCAGCACAGAATGGAGTGGCAGAAAGGAAGAACAGACACCTTCTGGAGGTGGCAAGGAGCATGATGATCGCCATGAATGTCCCACAGTCTTTGGGGGCATGCAGTGTTGAAAACAGCTCAACTGATCAACACGATGCCCTCAAAAGTACTGGGATGGAAGTCTCCATTTGAGATATTGCAAAAAAATAATAGTGGAATACTCCCGCTGAAGGTGTTTGGCTGCGTATGTTTTATGAAGGACAACAGACCGTCTGTTAGAAAACTTGACCCTAAAGCAATCAAGTGTGTCTTCGTGGGCTATTCGGCGACTCAGAAGGGGTACGTGTGCTGGAGCCCAGTAGAGAAGAAGAGGTTTGTGAGCATGGATGTTCACTTCAGGGAGCTTGAGCCATACTACCGTCAGGAGGGACCTTATCCATGGACAACTCACTTGACACTGAGAGTATGAGGCGAGAGAGGGAGATTGGTGAGAGTGTGGTGACCGATTTATGAGTATGGCATGGAGGAACGGTTAAGGAGGAGAGTGAAGAGGAACATGGGGAGGAGATGAGAGGTGTTAGGCCCACGACACAGGGGGAGTTACTTACCTACAGCAGGAAAGGGAAGCAAATTGTCGGACCAGTACCTATAGTACCAGTGCAAAGTCCCTTGTCTGCGTCCGCCTTGACTCCGGAGATACCTACAGCACCACCACCAGATTTTCCTTCAGGTGATATCATTCTTCCAACCCATCCCACACCATTATCAGTAAGGAGGATCACTCGCAGCAATACGAAAAATTCTCCTGATAAATATAGTTGGGACCTTACTCAGTTTGTTTTATATGATAACATCTCTTCTTCTCATGGAGCATTCATTGCGTCTTTGGATAGTATTACTGTACCTAACAATTGGCAGGTTGCCAAGAATGATCCAAAGTGGAAAGCGGCGATGCACGAGGAGTTAGGGGCTCTTGAGAAGAACCACACTTGAAAACTGGTAAAACTGTCAGAGAAAAAGAGGGCAGTTGGATGCAAGTGGTCTTTACTGTGAAGCAGAATCCAGATGGACAGGTTGAGTGCTACAAGGCTCGACTGGTGGCAAAAGGATACAGTCGGGCGTACGATATTGACTACGACGAGACTTTTGCACCAGTGGCGAAGATGAGCACCGTCAGGACCCTGATTTCTTTGGCGGTGAATGGTGGATGAAAGCTATACCAACTGGATGTGAAGAATGAGTTTCTTCATGGGGATCTAGTGGAGGAGGTGTACATGGAGATACCACCAGGATTCTGCATTGATAAGACAGTGGACAAGGCCGATACAGACCGATACGAACTTTTTCGTACCAGTTTCGGCCGATACCGATCTTTTCTGTTGGTATCGGATCGGCAGGGGACAAAACCGATCCGATACGTCCGATACGTATCGGTATCGGCCGATACTTTAAACCTTGATTTATACTTTATAGATGAGTATTCCCGATATGACCATGTGTATTTAATCGCACATCGTTAGGAAGCGTTGGCCTGTTTCAAGCTCTATGTAAACGAAGGGAATAATCAACTGAGGGCAAAGATCAAGGCTTTGGGAACAAACTTATGTAGGGAATACCTATATGAGGAGTTTCAAGCATTCTGTGAAAGTAAGAGGATCGTCTGGTAGTGACCCTTCCTTGCACACCTTTTCAAAACAATGTTCCGAAAAGGAGGAATAAGACACTACTGGACATGGTTAGGAGTATGATGGCGCAAGTGAATCTTCCAATCTCGTATTGGGGTGAAGTAACTCTGACTATAACCTACATACTCAACCGTGTGACTTCTAAGACGGTTGATTCCACCCAATACGAGAGATGGACCGACGAGAAGTCCAACTTGGGGCACTTGCACTCATGGGGATGCGCCGCATTCGTGTACATCACTTCTCATTTGTATGGAAAGTTGGACTTTCGAGGTAAAAAATGTATCTTCGTACGCTGTTCCAAGCACCCTAACGGATATGTGCTGATAGACGAGCAGTAAGATAGAACCGTGACTGAGATGTTATCACAATATGTCACTTTCCTTGTGACGGATTTTTCTCGAAAAGCGGAAGTACACCAAGACTTGAATTTTTATGAGGTAGATGAGAGCACACCTAGCTCATCGATGCAAGAGGAAACCGTTCCTCAACCTCTTGGGGACAATAAGAGATGCTACAATGATGGACTCGGTGCCACCAACTGAATCTCAAGAACCACGCAGAAGTTCCAGTACAACAGTCCCTCGACGTCGTTTTATGATAGAGGGAAAAGTGTTCATTGTGGAACCGCATGTCATTGCGGAGCCAAAGACTATTCAGGATGCTACTTCTGGCCCAAACATGAAAATGTGGATCAATGCAATGAAAGAACTATAGTCCATGAGGAAGAACCATGTCTAGGACGGTTGATCTAATGTCTAATCGCAAGGCCTTTAAAAATAAATAGGTTTTTAAGGTCAAGCGAAAAAAAGATGGTAGCATTGAGCGCGACAAAGCACGCCTGATGGAGAAGTGGTTCACCAAACGAGAGGGGTTGGACTATGAGGATACGTTTATCCCGTGGTGAGATTCACGTCCATTTGTCTGATCCTAGCAGTCGTCGTGTATTTTGATACAGAGCTAGTCCACATTGACATCAAGACCGTTTTCCTATATGGTGAGCTAGATGAGAAGATCTATACGGATCAACTGACTGGGTTCGAGGCCCGAGGACTTGAGCGCAAAGTGTGCAGGCTAGAGAAGTCCATATACGGCCTGAAACAATCGTATAGGCAATGGTACATACGATTTGAAAAATTTGTTACTTTCGTTTGGATTTACTATGACCAAAGAAGACCATTGTGATTATATAAAGCAATATGAGAAAGCTTTATGATCTTGTCATCGTACATAGACGACATATTGTTGGCGGAAAACAATACAAAGATAATTGACGCCCTAGAGAGTGGTTGTCTTTCACCTTTGAGATGAAGAATATGGGCAATGAGAGCTATGATCTCGGGATTCATATCTAGATAAATCGAACTAAGAAGATTCTTGATTTGTTTTAGGAGATATACATAAGAAAAATCTTAGGACAGTTCGAAATGTAGAATTACAAGCATATATGATCTCTTGTTGCTTCAAGACATGAGGAATAACGAACGCTGTCTGAAAAATCCAAGAAAAATAAATTGATGGAAAGAGTACATTATGCTAGCTGGATTGGGAGTTTGATGTACGCTATGATTTGTATTCACCCTGACATAGCTTTTGCGGTAGGACTTGTGAGTCGCTACCATGTTAATCCTAGACAAGCTTATTGGAAGGATATTAAGAAGATTTTACAGTATTTGAGTGGGACAACCCTGTCATGCCCCGATTTCGAAGAATCGAAGGTAGCCACGGCGTGATGCCGTACAAGCCTATATTACACTTGTACAAGGCAAGAAAATAGACAAGCAATGGTATATTTCAGAAACATCGACATAGCAGCGGAAATAAGCAGACAAATTGAAGTCACAATAGAATAGATCAAAAATATCTCTTTATTGATAATGATCTTTGAATACATGGCTTACAACAGATTACAAGCTTCTCAATTACAACTGATACTTGGCCACTTGGCTTACATTAATATATGTCGTCTTGGCTTACAATCTCACTGATACAACTGAATTACACTGTTCCATACATTATGCCCTTTATAACAGAAGATGCCTCCAATGGAAGAAGAGCTTCTGCGCGTCCCAACAATGCTTCGATGCCTCGGAACAGTTCCAGCCACTCCCCAAAGCTGAGTACCTGGGGATGCCCACAAACGTGGGTCAGTACATATCGCGTACTGGCGAGCATAACTAGCCCACTCACCTAAACCAACACTAAGTAATCATGTGAGACATACAATTATTAGAAATACGATCTTTCTATTTATGAACTAGATTCATTTCAGTGCTCAATATATCCAACAACATAATGGAAGCATATTATGTAAGCAACAATATACATTAAATATGTGAAATTAGTACATATCGCTTAATAACGATTCTTACCAGCAGCCCACTTGTCCATCCTTGTATACAGTACAACATATCGTACTTATGTTTCCAGCACAAGAAAATTGTCAGCATGCAGCCTATCTATATGAAGATCACCGACGACACGCATGCCATCGTTACAGACTATCCCTGGTAAGTGTTGAATACTTCGTGTGAGGGTTGCGAGCCCCACCGAAGGCCACCATCTTAGCCTGGCTTACGACGCTCCCTTCCAGACCGGGTAGCAACCCTAACTGTAGGTCCCGTAATGTTCTGTGTCCTTCTACTAGCAATACGGTGGGTTTCATTGTTCCTCCTAGGCCGAACGATCCCAGTGTCCCGGTTAGCATCTCGTTCGAGGAACCATACTTTTACCTTATGCACAGGCTGTCCGTGACCATGCAGATGTGTGAACAGTTATCATAATATATATATATATATATATATATATATATATATATATATATGCACGGTAACGAGAATGTAAATAAATGACGTTCATTCTATCATGCTCGCGAATTCTCATTCTCATTTCTCATATGGGTTGGTGATCGGTAGGACCCAACATACTTGCATCTTTCTTTCTTTCCTGGGGACTTATGAGTCCATACATCCTTTCGTAGTTCATGTGCACTTATGCACTCCGTAGATGTACGGTATTAAGTATGTTGTTCTCAGTGTTACCAGCATGTAAAGGAGTTTGCACAGTGTTACTTCTTTTCTCATATAAAACTTACATCATAGCATACTTGTGTCAAAGGTATTAGCAGTGCATTATGCATGTGTTTCAATGCTTACAACAGTATTGAATATAAGGCATCACTATCTTCATGTGGATTAGAGCAATATTTAGTTATGAAACACAATAAAGTAACACCAACAGTTCATTTTATTAGGACATGAAGGAGTAGAGGAGAAGGAACAGATCCACTCACATATACAAATATAGTCTTCCTGTCTCGATCCCAAGTACGCCTACGATCTCTCAAGAATGATCTGACGCGACGCACGGTCTTCTAACTTGGCATAATCATACCCTCGAACCATGCTCCATAAGATATCACATCCGACCAAGTTAAGCAAAACTACATCATCACACCAAGCAACTTGATTCCCAACACAACTTGTATCCCCTCTTGTGTGATCCGTCTAGAACTTCAGCGTAATGCCTTTCCGCGGAACGGGGCATTACAAACCCACTACCCATGTTTTAGTGGTTCAAACATGCACCTTACAGGGTATTCAAATACTGACTCGGTCGACGATGTAGACAAGCGCGCATCTATGCTCGCTTATGTTATCATGCTAGCCGATTGAGCTATCTCGTGGCAGAGCAAGAAATAAGATTGTAAATCTTTGTCTACTATTAAGGCAGAATATGTAGCAGCTTCTGTAGCAACAAGAAGCAATGTGGTTGATGATGTTCCTTCAACACCTACAGGTAGTACCACATCTTGGAGACGTTGTAACCTTCTACAGCGACAACATGGTGCAATTGCCAAGAACAAACCAAAAACATCTTGGATTTCGTATGATGTTCATTTCGTACGGAAGAAGAAGAAGGAAGTCCAACTTGAGTGTGTAGACACCAAGAAGATGATTGTGGATCCTCTCACGTAGGGGATAGCATAGGAGCGCTTTGTGGCGCACACTAGATTTATGGGACTTTGTCCCTAGTGAAATGCTTATTAACACTTGTAACGTATTTGTTAGAGGAATACAAATATTATTTTATTTCATAATTTGATATGTTATATAAAAATTTGTAAGAAAATTTATTGAATGTCATAATCAGTATGTTGAACGAGCACGAGGATGATTCACTCACATGAATGATCGTCTTCTACGACCATACGGGTGCATAGAAGATGAGATAGTCTCTTAGGAATGTGCTAGGAATAGCGGTAATGCGCTAGGGATTGCGGCAAAAGTAGGAGCATTTATGAATCATTCTAAAAAGTCGAGATGAGGTTGTTGACAATCCTGGACAGTCCAACCAACTAGGAAGAGTTTCATCTTACATGACATGTTTTAGAGCCAGACTAATCTATGTGGTTGTCGCTTGTGGGTGGATAATGCAAGGGAGTTAGTTAGCCAAACGCTAGAAGGATGATTGGGCAAGGATCGTACGATGTTTGGATGTAATAGATGTATGCTCCCTGGGAGAGTCCCTCTTCGGTAACACGTTTTCATATAACATGTGCTACGACAATCGCAACGGAGAGCGAGAAATGGGTCCCTTCTTCCTTGCTATGTGAGTATGAGGCTTGATTAAATCCATTGTGTACTAAGGTGCATACACCACTACCCTTAAATTCACTAGTCCATATGTTGAAGCTCGAAGTCAACTATTGCTACTTTAACACATTTTCTTATACATGAAATTAATATCGTACATCAAAGGAGTATGATTGGAAAGCAGATTGTTAACGAGAACAGTTATAGTAAATAGGAGGAAGATCATGAGGCTTGTCTCATCATCACTCATTGGTCAAACTTTATGCGCATCCGAGGATTGCCAAAATTTGTGACCGAGTCATGACGAAACCATGGTAGTTGAATATGCTCTTCATCGAGGGATTGGGAGGTATTCAAATAAGATAACACAAATTGATTTGGGTGCTTGAGTTCCTCACTAGGATTTTGTTTTTTAACATGGATTATCCTTAGACTGGTTCCTTAGGGGATTTGGTTTAAGGTGCTCTGATTGCAGGTACTCACAGTCGCACACCGCACAAATATATGATCCTAATTGAAACATGAGAAAAGGGTGAGCGAACCAACTATGTGCGATTGGGAGTATGTTGGCATTGGAACGAACTATACAGGTCCGATCGAGTCCATGTCCCATTCAACCTAGCTTGGCCGACTACATAGGTCTGGTCCAATATGGGTATCCGCCCATAAGTGGGAAAACCTATTAGGGTTTTCGCATTGCCTATAAATAGGGAGGAGCTCTCATACGGAGATCCCTAATTCTAACTCCATAATAACTTGTTTTCCAAGTTCTCTTTTTCTCCATTTCTTGCGGGAGGTTTGTTACGGGTGAAACAAGGAGCATCCTCGTTGTGGGACGCTTCACGGCCGTAATCTAGAAGACGTCAAAGGAACCCGTTCAACTGCGTCGAAGATACAATCTCTCAATGCTTCCGCTCAAACCCCTTTGATGCTATGACCGATTCGTGGTCTACAATATTGCAAGTAATATTCATCTTCAACTTCACTTAATATATGTTCTAATATTTTCTTTTGAGAAAATATATTTCTATAATATTGCCATGCAATAGTATGATAAACTACATGTGTCAGTTCAAGCTTTCACTTTTACTATACTTGACGTAGTACGTCGATAGTAGTGGTTGTCACCTAGTAAGAGTCTTAATCATGGTAAACGCTTAAGAAACTACATGCACTAACAGGGTGGTAGAGGAGTGCCTGACGCTGCTACAGGGTGTTACGTTTGGGTTAGATAGGTGGGTTGGGAGAGATTTAGGGAAGAAAGACAATTTTAAATCTTACGGATGGTTAACCGAGGGTAGTTATGTGCAAATTTTGGAAGCTCATGGTAGCATACTACTAATAAAAATAGTTCACTGTAGCTAGTTGCAAAAAAACTTTATAGTTGATGGTATTTTAAGAGCAAATTAGCCTTCATGGAGTATTAACCATTTACTTCATTCTCATAATAATCTAATGTGTTTAAGTCTAAGTACATTAGTACAACTTTTTATAGATATTTTTATAATGTAGTGGAATAGAAACTCGGTTTAATACTTGGCTTAATACTTGGCTTAATTTTATTAATGTGTGGGACTACATATATATAGGAGACGCTAACCCCTCTCTCTACTATTCTACTAGATGTGGGACTAAACACCCACTAATACTCTCAACACTCCCCTCCAAGATGGGCGATAGATATCAATTATTCCCATCTTGTCATACAGTTTAGAAAGACTCGATGAATTAAGGCCCTTAGTCAGACAATCTGCAACTTGTTCTTCTGAGCGAACATGATCGAGCTTTAATATCCATTTTTCTGGCTTCTCTTTGATGAAGAACCGATCGATCTCGATGTGCTTAGTTCTGCCATGCTGGACTGGATTGTTAGCTATACTTATTGCAGCTTGACTGTCACTCAGAAGACGTAACGACGTTCCCTGATCCAGCTTCAACTTCGTCAGCAGTGCTCTTACCCACAGCAACTCTGACACTCCCAGAGCCATAGCTTTATACTCTGCTTCAGCAGTCGATTGTGCTACCACAGACTATTTCTTGCTTCTCCATGAGATTAGGTTACCCCTTACAAAGACACAGTACCCTGAGGTAGACCTTATGTCGTTCATACAGTTTGTCCAATCTGCATCGCAGTACCCCTCAACACCCAAGTGTCCATTTTTCTTGAACCATAGCCCTCTTCCAGGAGTCCCCTTCAGATATCTCAGGGTACAGAAAATTGCATCCATGTGACCCTTCCTTGGATCATGCATGTAGAGACTCACTACACTCACAACAAATGAGATATCAGGACGAGTGTGACCTAGATAAATCAATCTGCCTACAAGTCTTTGATATCTCTCACGATTAACAGGCTCTCCTGCCTTTGTCCCCAACTTATCTTTCTGATCGATTGGAGTGACTGTCGATCGACATCCCAGCATACCAGTCTCTGTGAGCAGGTCTAGTACATACTTCCTCTGAGAGAGAACGATCATATCTCTTCCTCGAGCCACCTTAATCCCGAGAAAATACCTCATCATTCCCAAGTCCTTCACTCCAAACTCCTTGGCGAGTTTTGACTTCAACTGGGTGATCTCCTCATTATCACCTGTGATCACTATATCATTCACATACACTGCAAGTATGGTGATGTGGCCTCTTGCATGCTGGAAGAAAACCGTGTGATCTGCATCGGTCTGGCGGTACCCCATGCCAGTGACAGCCTTCGTGAATCTATCAAACCAGGCTCGAGAAGATTGCTTGAGCCCATACAGTGATTTCTTTAGCTTGTACATCTTTTCGGTTGACTGCTTCGTGCAAACCCCCCCCCCCGGGGGGGGGTCTCCATGTATACTTCCTCTTGTAGATCCCTATGAAGAAAATCGTTCTTCACATCCAATTGATACAGCTGTCACCCATGGTTTGCTGCAAGGGAGACCAGGGTTCTCACAGTGCTCATCTTTGTAACTGGAGCAAATGTCTCATCATAGTCGATGCCATAAGATTGAGTGAATCCTTTTGCAACCAACCTTGCCTTGTACCGCTCCACCTTTCCTTCTGGTGTCTCCTTTACTGTGAAGACTCATCTGCATCCAATTGCTCTCTTTCCTTTAGGCAACGGAACAAGCTCCCATGTCCCATTTCTTTCGAGTGCCCCAAGTTCCTCTAACATTGCAGCTCTCCACCATGGATCTCCATTCGCTTCCTGCCAACACTTAGGCAAAGAGGTGGTGTCTAACGATGCAATGAATGCTCGATAGGTAGGGAATATATTACAGTAGGATAAGAAATTGGCAATGTCATGTTCATAACCATAACGATTAGGGACTTTCCCGCATTACTGTAAGAATCTCCTTAAAGGAATATGAGATAGTGGTGAAGAGATCATACCATCAGAATCAGAGGGATCCGATGCGGGAGGTGCATCTTCAAGAGTTGGGACAGGGTTAGGTGAGGGACATGGCACAATAGGAGAAATAGGCACAGTAGTAGACTGCTGCTTTCTCCTTCTGTAGACTTGGAGCTTTGTAGATTGTTCTGTAGTCTGTTCCCCCTTGCACTGGATCATCACTTTCTTCCTCCTGATTGTCACCACGTTCTTCCTCCTGATTATGTGCATCCTCATCACTTTCCTCACCCTCGCTATCTCCCCATTGTTCCCTTGGACCAGCTTCCATCATTGGACATGGAACTAACCTGACAATCACGCTTGGGCCCATCTCCCCCTCACTCCTAACACCTCCTGTGTTGGATGTGTCACAAAATGCGGAGCCTTCACCTGAACCATTGTGGTAGTATAGTTTCATCTCTCTGAATGTAACGTCCATGCTTACAAAGAGTCTTCGCTCCACCGGACTCCAACAAGAGTATCCCTTCTGAGTCCCTGAGTAGCCAACAAAGATGCACTTCACTGTCCGAGGGTCCAACTTTTCCACCGCAGGTCTGTTATCTTTCACAAAACATACACATCAAAATACCTTTGGGGAAACAATGTACTTATTCTCTCCTGTAAGCATCTCAAACGGTGTCTTCCATCCTAACACCTGAGAGTGCATCATGTTGATAAGATAGCATCATGTTGATAAGATATGCAGCCGTCAACATGGCATGCCCATACAAGTGTTTAGGAACATTCATGGCAAACATCATTGACCGTGCTACTTCCAACAGATGCATGTTCTTCCGCTCTATCATGGTGTATAGGCACACGAAGTCTGAAGATGTATCCCATGGACTGATAAGTACTCTTCAATAGCCTTGTTGGTGTATTATGTCCCATTGTCAGATCTCAAATTTTTTTACTTTAGCACTGTATTGTATTGTAACCCTGCGATAAAAATCTTGAAAGCATGCAAAGACATCACTGTTACTCTTCATTAGGTATACCCAGGTGACACGAGTGTAGCAGTCAATATAGGTGACAAACCATTTAAAACCATTAACTCCAGTTGTAGGACAAGGTCCCC
Source organism: Iris macrosiphon (assembly GCA_036927795.1). Lineage (NCBI taxonomy): Eukaryota > Viridiplantae > Streptophyta > Magnoliopsida > Asparagales > Iridaceae > Iris > Iris macrosiphon. The sequence continues at coordinate 147,213,860 of JAYESA010000001.1, read as the reverse complement.
ACACATCAGAGTGTATCATATCAAAAGCAGCTAAACTTCTATTTTCAGAACTCATATAAGAGCTTCTGGTATGTTTTCCAAGCTCACAAGCATCACAAACCAACTTTTGTTTATTAGCCTTTTGATACATAGATGGATACATCCGACTCAGTAGACTGAATGATGAGTGTCCCATGCGCTGATATTGAAGTAATAATTCTGCTTCTACTATTCTTCGCGGCTCCTCCGGTTATGCTTCTTCCACCAGTGACGCTAGTGCTGCATCCAGTCCGCCCATGTCCAAGTACCATAGCCCCTTATGCCAAGTGCCAGTCCCCAACCGTCTTCCCATTCCCTTCTCCTGAAAAATTATCTTAGGAATGTTAAAGGAAACATCGCAATTAAGTTGAAGAACAATGACACTAATGGACAATAGATTAACGAAAAAAGATGGAGCATACAAGACATCATTAAGGGTTATGGAAGTGGTGCATTCAAATGTGCCTTTACCCATAATGGGTCTAGTCGTACCATCAGCAGTCTGAATGCTTTCAGGCGTCGTCAGGTAAGTGTAATCTTGGAACTCATCATGGGCACCCGTGAAATGGCGGGATGCCCCAGAGTCAATTATCCAACCTAGTATGTGGATAGATGCCAGGACATGAGCAGGTATACCTGTACTTGTATGGGCATAGTGGGTGATGTTACCCCCGGAGGTGGTTGGAGTTGATGTCCCGGAGGTGTTGTCTCGACTGTCGCTGGTTCCAAGCTTCATGCTTCTCCATATCTCTAGCATTTCTCTCTTACTAGGGGTCATATCGGGTGACTGACTCTCACTTCCCTATTCTGCCAGGTTTGTCGTGTGTCATCCGGAATGATTACTTCGGCCATCAGCATAGCTTCCTCTGCCACCCCTACGTCCTCCGCGGCCGCTGGACTGCCCTCTCAGGAGTTTTGTACAGAATCTGATGAAGTGTCCAGGGTCTCCACATTTGTAGCACCCCCTCCAGAAGGGTTTGGGTTAAAAACTGCTATAGCTAATTTTTTTCCCAAAGAGCTAGTGGTGTTAGGTATCAACTTCAGTCGTGCCACTTCTTGTGCCATAGCAGCTATGGCCTCCTCTAGTGATGGAAGTCTGGGTTGAGCAAGTAGGATATTCCTCCTCTGCTCAAATGCCGGGTTGAGCCCCTTCAGAAACTTCATCATCCTCTGTAACGAAACATACTCCATGAACTTCTTATAATGTTTCGCAAATGCCGGTTCTACTTGCTCATCTTCCACGCCAATGGGGTCATAGTGGTCGAGATCTGACCAATACTTCTTCAGCAGAGCCACATACTAAGAGATTGTATGATCTTTTTGGACCACCTTATCAAGTTCTTGTAGTTGGAAAAACCTCATAGGGTTGCCCAACCCTGAGTACACATCTCTCAGCGTCATCCAAATGACATCAGCACCCTCCATTGCTTCCACGTTGTCCGACACTTGGTCGGTCAATGAGGCTATCAACCATCCAGTAACAACATTATTGACGATCTCCCACACAACAAATTTCTGTGAGGAGTGATCTTCAGGTGCCTTGATTTGGCCATTCACATAGCCCACCAAGTCTCTTGCCTTCAGAGTCTTCATCGTCTGACGCGACCACTTCAAGTAGTTGGAAGTACCCTCCAACTTTATCTCCAGTTTCTCCAACTTTCCCATTTTGTATGGTGAAGGAACCACATCTGCGTGTGCACCACGGGAGCTAGTCTCGGTCAGCCTCTTGGAGGAGATCATCCACCAAGGCCTTTATCACTTGGGCCGTCAGCTTACCGTAGATCGTCTCCATCGTCTTCTTCTTGTCCTCTTCCATTAGCAAGATCAGCAAGACGGTAGCAGATCTAGATTGTCTCCACCTTTGATCGCCGTCTTCTCCACGTCTACTGTTCCTCCTTCAGCGGTAGCGGTGTCCCTGAGAGTCGCTGCTCACGTCCCGTGCACGGCTTCGACCCGAGGTCGCATGGCCTGACGAGAAGGAGGAACCGACAGTTGTAGTCGAGATCAGTTCACACAAGACTTCCCTCACTGATATACCTCGATCCAACAAGCAACTATATAATTAATATTCCGATTACAACTTACTGCTACACAATAATAATCAGAAAATTAAAATTTTCAGTCTTCCGTGCAATCGCAGTTACATATGGACAAAACCGAGTTACAACTTGCAGGAGAGAAGACGAAGAAGATCGTCGGGGTCGGGGGTCGCCGGGATCGCAGAGGCAACAGCAGCAGTCGCAACAACAACAGCAACAGCCACGGCGGCGGGACAGGCCTGCGGTGCCGCGGCGCGCGGCCAGGCGGTCGCTGGTTGAGGGGCGGCGCTGTGGAGGAGCTAGGGTTAGGATTTGGAGAAGGGTGGGGGGATTTGGCTCTGATACCAAATAGAAACTTGGTTTAATACTTGACTTAATTTTATTGATGTGTGGGACTACATATATATAGGAGAGGCTAACCCCTCTATCTACTATTCTACTAGATGTGGGACTAAACACCCACTAATACTCTCAACAAGTGGTAAATTCACGTTGCACATGGGAATCAATGATCAACTCCAAAAGGATTAAAGTTGAGATGAAGACATAAGTATCAACAGGAAAAGATAATTGAAAAGACTAATCAAGGATAGGATCCATTAGCATAACAGATCAGGCCGCACTTTCTGATAACAAACATAAAAAATTGTGATAAGATGACTACGAAGAGTATAAAGTTGGAAAGAGGAATAGAATAGAGGCGGAAATAACGTAAAAATACCTTCTATGAACATTCAATAAAAAAACAATATTTCATACTAATTCACGACTTATTTGATATATAAGACCCCTAAAAGACTTTAAAACAAGTAAAAGACTTTCCAAATATGCTATCAACTAATATACTATAAGGACTCAACCTACCCAAAATTCATGACAATTGTTTTCCTAATACGACTCGGTCTCCTATTGTCCAATCCAATTTTCAAATTTAAGGTAGTTTTTTAGCATGATAAAATACCAAACAAGATCAAACTGTCAAATGAACTCTCATATTACTTGCAGAGACCTAAAAATGAATAGTAAAGCACTAAATTAAGAAAAAAGACATTTATAGCATAAACTATAACTCTATATAGACTGGTTAATTTTGTTCCAAATTTCAGACTTTTAATCCTAAAATCCTATTTCACATTTGAAAACCCAGTGCATCCTTTGCAAGCGTCATTAATCCGATGGATAAAGAATAACGGGAAACTGCAGCAATGGTGATCTTTGAGGGACGTTCTCCTCTTGAGGTTAAGTCTAAATCCTAGTTAACATTTTTGGACGAATTTGTGTATCTTCAGGTTTTAGTTTGGGGCTTGGTTCCCAAACAATGTTTACAAAATATCTTATGTATTTGGATTTACTTTTGAGACTTGGGTGTCCCATATTTAGGAAAGGATTTTATGCAAGGCTCCAGATGGTATATAGTGACCACCTAGGAAGTACGAACACTCCAAAAATGTGGGCCTCGTTGTGCTGTGCGGAACCGTATTAGACATTGGACCCTCCAAAACACTAGAACACACCCAAAAAGGTGTCGTGTCCATGTTGCCGTGTCCTTACCTTGCCGTGTCATATCCAAGTCCATCCAACTTAGGACCACATCAAGGGGTGATGGCGGATAATGGATGATATCACGCAATATGGACACATTATGTAGTAGTACAGGGGTAATTTAGTTTATTAAGATAGGAATCTAATAACATGTTGCAAACTGACAAATTCTAGAAAAACCTCTAAGGTATAGGCTGACGACTTAAAACCTAGACGAGTGCAGTAAACTTTGGAACTAGCATGGGGCCCATATAATCAAAACTAGCATCAGGCCCATATAATATACAACATATTGTGGTGCATTTTACTCAACATTCCTTGTGGTTAACTTGTTTGGTTTCCAACATACTGCTTTTGATATTTCTTGGTTGGGACTAGGGTGTCCCAATAGAGATTGTTGTTAGGACCATAGTTACAGGAATGCGGTACGTCTTGGTTCACCATACGAGATCGGGTACAAGGAATACGACCCATGTAATACGATTGTTCGATAGGTATAGGTTTAGTTGGGTCGTCATATTGGATTGTGGTACATTTCAATGTTTTACTTGGTTTGCTAATATTGTTTTATAAATAAATTAATAACTTTGATTGTTGACTCGAGTAAAGTAAAACCTCATAATTAAGAACACTCCGAGTATGCTGATGGAGCTAATGTTTTACCCCGTCATATTTGGAGTTCTTTTTCTCATTATAATCTCTTGGCATTATATATATATATATATATATATATATATATATAGCCTTACAACCCCCAATCTTACATAAAATCCCCTAATACATTATAATATACCAACACTCCACCTCAAGAAGGACGAAAGATATTCACTAAGTCCATCTTGTCACATCCTCTAATCATATCTACAGAGCTAAGTCCCTTGGTCAGACTGTCTGCTACCTGATCCTAGGTTGGAATGTGGCCTAGCTCCAGTAGTCCACTGTCCAACTTCTCCTTGATGAAGAACCTATCGATCTCGATGTGTTTGGTCCTGTCATGCTGCACTGGATTGTTAGCGATACTGATGGCTGAGTGGTTGTCACACCACAACTTCATCTTGGCTCCTTGATCCAGCTTTAGCTCCACCAGCATACTCTTCAGTCATAGCAGCTCTGCAACTCCCAAGGCCATAGCTCTGTACTCCGCTTCAACTGTCGATCTGGCTACTACTGACTGTTTCTTACTCCTCCAAGAGACCAAGTTGCCTTCTACAAATATGCAATAGCCCGAGGTAGACCTCATGTCATCAGCACAACTAGCCCAGTCAGAGTCAAAGTAGCCCTCGATGCTCACGTGATCATTCTTCCTAATATCAGCCCCTTTCCGGAGGCACCCTTAAGTATCTCAGAATCTGGTACACTGCGTCCATATGACCCTTCCTTGGGCCATGCATGTAGCGGCTCACCACACTCACTGCAAAACAAATATCAGGACGTGTGTGGCTCAAATAGATCAACTTGCCCACCGGTCTCTGGTATCTGTCCCGGTCAATTGGTTCTCCAGCCTCAGCACCCAGCTTGAACCTCTGATTGATCGGCGTCGCTGCAGGTTTCAATCCCAATATCCATGTCTCTGTGAGAAGATCCAGCGCATACTTTCTCTGAGAAAGAACAATCCTCTATGCTTCTCGAGCAATCTCAATCCCAAGGAAGTACCGAAGAAGGCCAAGGTCCTTCACCTCGAACTCCTTGCCAAGCTTCCCCTTGAGTCGGACAGCCTCCTGCTCATCATCTCCTGTGATAATCATATCGTCCACATACACTGCAAGCATGGTGATGTGGCCTCCACTCCGACGATAAAACACAGTGTGATCAGCATTGATCTGCCGATATTCCATCCCTATCATCGCCCTCATGAATCTGTCAAACCACGCTCGAGGAGACTGCTTCAGTCCATAGAGGGACTTCTTCAACCTGCAGACCTTGTCCATTGTCTTATCAGTGCAGAATCCTGGTGGTATCTCCATGTACACCTCCTCCACTAGATCTCTATGAAGAAATGCATTCTTTACATCCAGTTGGTGTAGCTTCCATCCACCATTCGCTGTTAAAGAAATCAGGGTCCTGACGGTGCTCATCTTCACCACTGGTGCAAAAGTCTCGTCGTAGTCAATGACATATGCCTGACTGTATTCTTTTGCCACCAGTCGAGTCTTGTAGCGCTCAACCTATCCATCTGGGTTCTTCTTCACAGAAAAGACCCACTTGCATCCGACTGCCCTCTTCTCCTCTGGCAGTTTTACCAGTTTCCAAGTGTGGTTCTTCTCAAGAGCCCCTAACTCCTCGTGCATCACCGCTTTCCACTTTGGATCGTTCTTGGCAACCTGCCAATTGTTAGGTACAGTAATACTATCCAAAGACGCAATGAATGCTCCATGAGAAGAAGAGATGTTATCATATGAAACAAACTGAGCAAGGTCCCAACCATATCTATCAGGAGGATTTTTCGCATTGCTGCGAGTGATCCTCCGTACTGATAATGGTGTGGGAGGGGTAGGAAGAATGATATCACCTGAAGGAAAATCTGGTAGTGGTGGTAGTGGTGTCACAGGAGTCGAGACGGACGCAGGCAAGGGACTTGGCACTGGCACTATAGATACTGATCCTGCAGTTTGCTTCCCTTTTCTGCTGTAGGTAAGTAACTCCCCCTGAGCCGTGGGCCTAACACCTCTCATCTCCTCCCCCTGTTCCTCTTCACTCTCCTCCTAAACCGTTCCTCCATGCCATACTCCTAAATCGGTCACCAAACTCTCACCAATCTTCCTCTCTCGCCTCATACTCTCAGTGCCGAGTAGAGAAGAAGAGGTTTGTGAGCATGGATGTTCACTTCAGGGAGCTTGAGCCATACTACCGTCGGGAGGGATCCAGCACACGTACCCCTTCTGAGTCGTCGAATAGCCCACGAAGACACACTTGACTGCTCTAGGGTTAAGTTTTCCAACATACGGTATGTTGCCCTTCACAAAACATACGCAGCCAAATACCTTCAGTGGGAGTAATCCACTATTATTTCCTTGCAATATCTCACATGGAGACTTCTATCCCAGTACTTTCGAGGGCATCCTGTTGATCAGTTGAGCTGCTGTCAACACTGCATGCCCCCACACTCTGTGGGACATTCATGACGATCATCATGCTCCTTGCCACCTCCAGAAGGTGTCTGTTCTTCCTTTCTGTCACTCCATTCTGTGCTGGTGTGTATGCACAGGTGGTCTGATGCTGTATTCCTTGGGCTGACAGGTATTCCTCAAGTGCTTTGTTGGTATACTCTATTCCATTGTCAGACCTCAGTACCTTCACTACTGCTCTGTACTGAGTCTGGGCATGTTTATGAAAGTCCCGGAAACAGGCAAAGACATCACTCTTATTCTTCATCAAATACAGCCAGGTGACACGAGAGGAACAATCAATAAAAGAAACGAAATACTTGTAAACATTCATAGTAGTTGTGGCGCACGGCCCCCAAACATCAGAATGTATAATATCAAAAACACAAGAGCTCATATGGCCCACACTAACATATGAGCTCCTAGTAAGTTTGCCTAAATCACATGCATTGCATACCGGTTTTTTCGTATTTGCTTTCTCATAAATAGATGGATACAACCTACTCAAAATACCAAAAGAGGAGTGCCCCATCCGCTTGTGGTGGAGTATCAGTGTATCATCGGCACTTATCTTCGATCCCCTCATTCCTGTCATCTCTGCCACAGACACCAATGTCGAATCTAGCCCTTCCCGATCCAGGTACCACAGTCCATCATGCCAAGTGTCAGTCCCAAGTCTTCGTCCCGTCTCCTTCTCCTGAAAGATCACCTTAAGAATATCAAAAAAGACAATGCATTTTAGTTGGAGGATTATAGAACTAATGGACACAAGACTGACTGAAAAAGGAGCATGCAAAATATTGAATAATTTTATTGAACCTGTATAATCGATAGTACCCTTACCGACCACTGGCTGAAAAGTACCATCGGCTGTTTGAATGTTGTCGGCTGATACTAGGTGAGTGTAGGAAGAGAACTCACTAGCATTCCCTGTCACGTGTCGAGACGCACCCGAATCGACAATCCAGTCCGACGATCTAAGGGAAGACAGATGCAAGGGCGAGTGAGTCGTCAGTACCTTCCGATAGATGGACATACATGGCAGCGTTGCCCCTGGCGAAGACTGAGGTGGACGCCTCCTCAGTCCCACTCCTCCTGTCTCCATTGTTTGACGCTCTCTGCTTTCTCCTGAGTACCTCCAGCATGTCCAGCAGTGCATGATCCTCCTCAGTATAGGCGCCATCAGTTCCCTCCTCGCCTTCTGCTACCAGCAGGTTCGTCCGATAACCTCCTCGGCCACCCCGTCGACCCCCACGACCACGGCCACGGCCTCCAAACTGTCCACGTCCACCACCTGAATCTTTCTCCTTGGATGGTTTGGTGCAAGCATACCTCAGATGGCCCACTCCCCGCAGTTGTAGCACTGTCGGGGGTCTCCCTTAGGTCCTGTGCCGCCTGAATTGACAATCGTCAGTGCTGACTTCACTTCAAGAGGATCACATGTCCCTGTCTACAGCTTGATGCAAGTCTCCTCCTGGATAATGGTCGAGATAGCCTCCTCAAGTGTAGGGATCTTCGGTTGGGCTAGAAGTAGTGATGTCCTCTGAGCAAATACTACGGCTAGCCCCTTAAGAAACTTTATCGTCCTCTCCTGCAGACATACATATCTCTCCTTATACTTCGGGTCCTCGCAGTTCGTCCGATCTGAGGAGTGATCGTAATCCAACCACAGATGCTCTCCGTGGCATACTCCAGCACCGTCTTCTCTCCCTGTACGGTGTCGTCGATCTCCTCGATCTGGAAAACCCTCAAGTTATTTCCCACACCATCGTAGGTCCTCCTCAACTTCTCCTACATGTCCTTTACCATCTCAAGGCCATCCACTGTGGCGGCGATCGACTGGACTAAAGAATTGAGGAGCCAAATGTATATCACCATATGAGTGGACTTCCACTCGTCGCGTCCTGCCGAGCCCTCATCCAGCTCTGTCTTCTCTCCTGACAAGAAACCCTCTAGGTTCTTCCCTGCGAGGGTTCTCCTCACCCGTCGTGACCAACTCAGGTAGGTGGACGGTCCATCAAGCTTCAGATCGATGGAGGGAAGCCTCAACTTCATCGGTGTTCGTGTCGCGCTCTTATCAGCCGACAGTTTCATCAGCTTCATCAACGTTGCGACCTCCGCAGGGTCCAACTTCTTGATGATCTCCTCCATCGATCCTCCTCTTCTCCGATCATCTCACACCCGTCCCACAATTCACGTTCGTCCTCTTCGTCCTCTCATAGACCCGATCATGCCTCTCTCCCATCGGATATAGGCCTTCGATGTCAACGTCTGGAACGACCAGTGGGAGACGACGGAAACCGCGGCAGAAGGCTCCTGCGGGCTCCGCAGGAGTGGCGGCTTCGCGGTGGTGGCAGAAGTGTGGTGGCGGCGGCGGAGACGGTGGTGGTGGGCGAGCGGTGCGGCAGCGGTGGGCGAGCGGTGCGGCAACGGTGGTGACGGCTAGGGTTTGTGCTCTGATACCATGTAGAATATTTGGAGTTCTTTTTCTCATTATAATCTCTTATCTATATATATATATATATATATATATATATATATAACCTTACAACCCTCAATCTTACATAAAACCCCCTAATACATTATAATATACCAACAGGACCAATAAGCAATTCCTATAATGGATTCTTTAAAAGAAGCTCTTGACGAATTTAAATAAGGTTGAAGAAGGTAAAAATAAATATACCTAATCGATCAAATCATGAAAATCACTTTTCAAAGAATAAATGTTAGAAACGCACTATCTAGGAAACATGAAATCTCTAAAAGAGCCTTAACATAACGTACCCATGTTGGAAACAAAGTGACTTAGTGTTGGTCTTCATGAATCCGCGATAATTGATGGAAAAGATGGAGCAAACCAGCAAAATGCCCAAGACTCCAAGCTTATGAATACACACGCACATACGCATATATACATATATATAAAGTTTTATACAAAATGATGGCAAATATTCACTGTGGATAACATTAGTTACCTTATAATTTTTGCTTTTATATACTCAGACTATTTTATCCTTCAAATTCATTGAATCTTCTCGAACATTCATTTTTTGAAGATTAGTGGTTAGATTCATTGGCCCACATTATCTCATAAATCCATTTTCTTAGATGTTTTAACTAGGAACTTCACAAACTATAAACACTAAATTTACCTTGAGGACCTGTATTTTTTATCTTTGAACATGGTTTCCATGTAGATGCTTGCCTGTAAGGTTCCTTCCACAGTAAAAATTGATCGCGATGAGACTCATTCTACACACAAGGAAACATAGAAAACAGACAACCTTAAAAAAGTCATCCAAAAATACATAAATATTAGAAGTAATTCCAGGTTTCTAGTATAAATGCAGTAGTTCGTACTATAATAGTGAAACAAACCTTGACAACAGCCTTAGAAGCCAATGCTACAAGTCGTCCATACATCACCTTTTGGGTTTCTTTCTCTTCAATGTATCCCCTATTTTCATTCTTAAAAGAAAAAAAATTGAATAATTATAGAGCATCATCATGACTACATGTATCTTATAGTAATATATTCTTCTTTACGAAATAGTGACAAGTGCCTACAAGGTAAATTACTGGAAGTTACATACTTCTGTTTAAGGAGAAACTAGAGAAACAGTCATGAAACCATTAACTTCTGCTAAAAAACGAAGCAATTGAACAATACTAATTTAACACGAGCAGGTATCCATCCTAACTTTTGACCATGAGAGGTAAGAAGAGGACAAATAACTACCAAAGGGGACAAGAAATAGTTGAACTTAAATGTTATATCTGAAAGCTGGTAGGTTCCCTTTTGGTTTTGTTGGGTTTTCTCATGAACACTAGGATTTTTCCCATTTAAATCCACAATGAAATCAACTTGTCGTAGAGAAGAGCTTACTTTCAGAGCATTCTAAAAACATCTTCTACTATATACTTTTACTATATACCTAAAACTTCTTCATTATTTAACATCTAAGCATTTTAAAATGTGGTCAGTTTTAATCTAAAGATTGAATATTGAACATACTTTGAGTATTTGGCTTTATAATCTTATTTCCTTTTTGTAATTTGAGAATTACTATTAGCAATATTTCTGGAATATGTTGAATCATAGAAGAAATGGTTTAGTCATTTTAGTGAAAACAAAAATATAGAGAAGTTCAGAAAAGTGTTTCAAGTTCTCTCTTCATCTTCTATGCCTCCAAGACAAATATCAAATTCCAACAGCACATCCTAAAATATTCCACTTCTCATTGGACTTTCCATCCTCATGGAAAAACCGGTGTCTTGCTTCTTGGTTACAAGAGCTCAAATTATGATATCAATAATGTAGTTTGCCTACTGGCAAACTTGGCCTCCGTGGTTAAATGGTATGCTGCACATCCGCTGACCAGAATTCAGTACTAAGTGATTTCAGATTAGCAGCCAATAATAATATTTGACTGATCTATTATTCTGAATACATCGGAAATTACATAGTTGAGTTTCTTAACTAATTTGAAAGTAGATAAACACTTTGATTTTAGAGGATTACAAGCCATCGATGGGGGAAAGAGCTAAAATCTACAAAGCAAAAGTTAATATCAAAAGTTCAGATTTCTTTGAGATTCATAGCCCTGACTAATCCTTGATTTTGTAGGGTAGCTTATTTGTAACATATTGGCACATAAAATATATCAACACGATACGGATACTGCAAACATGGGCACTACAATTCTTTTTGTGTCCTTGTGTATTGAGTGACTATCGTGTTGTGTCAGTTAGGATTTGGCTCATATATGGTAATCCTAGCAATAATAGAATTGGAGAAAAGTCATACTCAAAACCTTAATTATTTTGAGTTTCCAAATAAGGAAACCAATGTCATGCCTACTTAGGATTGGAATTCTATATATGGAGACGTGACATGCTATATAAACAGGTCTAGAGTTCCTTCTAGATGATTGTGCTCAAAAGAGGTGGTGGGCAGCCACTAATAGGTTGAGAGAAATAAAGAGGAAAGAAGTAGAGAGGTTGAAAAATAAAGAGATTGGGTTTCTCAAATCTTCTTGGTGTAATCTCTTGGATTTCTTGGGTTCTCTTTGTATACTTTCTCTGGTACAGAGGGTTACGAAGTTTTAGCGATCTTGTAACACCTTGTAACCTTATCTAGTAGTGATCTTGCTCTCCCGATAGTTTTTAACGGTTAGGACTTTCCACTTAGATACTTGTGTTTTTGTATATCTTGTGATCTTTTTTTTTTGCAAGAGTTGGTCACCGTTTTCGGTGTTGCGCGTCGTAGGCGCGTATCTTGGGAAATAGTTTCCGTTTTTATTCCCACTAATATCCGATACATATCCGTCAATTGTACGTTTACTAAACTCTTAACTAAAAATGTTATAATTTACTAAACTCTACTGTTAATTGTTTTTTTAAGTTGTGAATATAAGTTCACATTATAGAAAGTTCCAAGACTGATGAAAGACAGTAGTACCGTAATAGTTTACAATTGTTTGGAGGAAAGTAACCTGACAAATATAGAACATTGTGCTAGATGACACTAACTTGAGTGGCAAACCTTTGATGGGTCTTTTCATCCATGAACCAGGACATAATACTGCAAATGGAGGAACAAGATGATATATACACTAACAAAGGATGCAAAGTGCCAAAGACCATAAAATAAGAATGTGGAAAATTAGCACGTTGAATTGTAAGAACGTGGTCATCTAAATAGTGAGAATGCGCACAACTTTGATTAACCGTTGCATTAATAAATACATCAGATCAAGTTAAAACTGAGCTAGTAAGAAACCCCAAGAATAAAATATAGGTCAAGACAATGAACTATGCTATCAACGACGATTAACATATTGATCAGATTACCCAATTGGTAAGCAGATAAATCCAAATTGCTATTGTGTCCATGTTGTGTTAGTGCCAGAGGCATATTGAGGAAGGACCAAACACTCTTAAATACAGTAGGACATGCCAAAAATAAGTGTCGTGTGACCATACCACAGTGCCTATTTTGTGCCATTTAATATTTATGTCCAAGCAACAGAGTTGACAAATATAAAATAAGCTGTGAATTTGCCGAAACAACTTAACTTTTTGGCAGTATTTTGGAAAATATCAGGTATTAGTCATTGACGGAAAATGATGTATGGCTAGATTTGGTTCATGTTGGCGAATTTAAGAAACATTGGACCTAATTAACACAGACATAGTTCACAAGTACTAATGACAATGGGGAACATAAAGCAATGTATATAGCTCATACCTTAAACACCGTCAACTTACTGACCCCCCCGACATATGTTGCTAAGACACAGCAAAGTGGTGCTCGTATCTGTATCGTGTTTGTACCCATATCCGTACTTGTATAGCATAGGTAAGTACACTATATCTATTTGAAAATGTCCAAATCTTGCATCCGTATCATGTCCTTATCTGTATTTGTGTCCATACTCGTGCAACATAGCCCCGACCCATTACTAGATCTGAAGTGATAACGATAAGCATCAAAGAATCCAACTATAAATGGAAACCGATCGACCCAATCACAAATACAATCATCCTATAATACAGAAGTTTTCTGGGATTAAGACATAGTAAAAAGGTTACATAAAAGAATTCTGATGTACAAATTGTTAGAATATGAGAGAGAAGGGATTTGGAAAAGACCAAATCAAGGTTAGTTCCCATTAAACTCAAGGCAATTATATATAAAAAAGAGTTATTTGGTAGGCTAGCTTAGATACTCTTAACTATGTTGGACTAATTAAAGAGCATAAGAAGAAAACACTATACAATCGTACACTATTACACAACAACAACAAAAGTCGTTATCCCAAACATTGGGTCAGTTGTTTGAGCCATTTCCTTCCAATTCACCTATTTTAAGGGACACGCCCTTAATAACACCAACAAAAATCATGTTCTTTTTTAAAACTTCAAACCATGTTCGTTTAGGCCTACATCTAGTACTACTAGATCCTTTAACTATTATCTTCACTCGTAACCGGAGCATTTATTGGTCTGCGTTCCACATGTCCAAACCATCTAAGCTGGTTTTCTCTCATCTTGTCCTTAATTGACGTCTCCTATAACTTCTCATGAAACACACATTTTGTATCACATATTTTAACGTATTGCTAATCGTCCATCTTAGCATTCTCATTTCGACTACACTAATTTTCTGGACATGTTTCTTAACTATCCGACATTAAGATCCATAAAGCACGACTGGTCTTATAGCAGCCTTATATGATTTTCTTTCAATTTAAAAGATATATTATAATTATAAAGTACACTGAAAGTACTCTTCCATTACAACCATCATGTTTTAAACTTTTAATTCAATGTATGACATCCTTCTTAATCTCTATATCATGATAAAAGATTGATTCTAAATACCAAAAAATTATAAGTCCTTGGTAACCACCCCCCCCCCCCCCCTCATTTATCCTTGACTTCTAGTTGAGGTTATATATCATACACTTTTTTCTCATCTTACTAATTTTAAAATCCTTTAGATTCCAAAGCTTCTCTTCATACTTCTATTTTTAGCATCTACCCTTCTCTATTCTCACCGACCAACATAATATCGTCATCAAACATCATACACCATGAAACCTCCTCCTGGATATGCCGTGTAATTTCATCCATAACAAGAAAAGGTAATGGACTTAATGTTGATCCTTATATGTAAGTCAACGGTAATATGAAATGATTTATCATCTCCTTCAATGGTTCACACGATCGTGTAACTCCATCATGCCAAAATCCTTAACGTAGCTAGTGAAACTTATTTCTTCTCCAAAATTCACAATATTGTCTCCCTAGGAACACCATCATAAGTTTTATAACTCTAATAAAAACCATAAATCTTCTAATAAGCAAATGACTTGTGTAAGTGGTTGCTAAGTTGAACCTTCAAACACTTGATTATAGGTCTTTTTGTCCAGAAATAAGTAGATGCATATACACACACACTATCATAGGAGGGCAAAGGCCTACTACCTTAGTGCAACAATAAAGCACATACCTTAACCATTGCCAATTTACCACCCCCCCGAGCCGTGACTAAATCTAAAGTGATGCACCACAACAATCATCAACGAGTCTAGCAACAAACAAGAACCCATCACCCGAGCACGAAAATGGCCATCCTCAACTGCCTGCAAACCAAAGTCTGCCTCCTCCCGTGACAGTTCTTCTTCGCCATTGAAGGCTCCCTTCCCCGTTGACAAAAAACAAACAAAGAACAACAGCAGCAACAGAAGAGGATGACGACCCAACTAAATCCCACTTGCCAACAAGTTATGCCATCATTTTTCCTTCCTACCACCCACTTCGGGAAAAACTAACTATATATTCAGGTGGAGTGGTGCTTTCTGTATTACGTTTGTTTGTTTCCTGTGTGGATTGTTTATTGGAGAGCTTATAGAAAACTATATATAGAATTGAAGGAGAAGCTATAGAAAGATAACGTGAGAGGAAAGGGAACTGACGTACCAACTTATGGACTTCTTTTTTCTTTTTCTGACTGGTTTGTTCACCAAACGAGATTGGGATGGAAAGAGGAGGAAGCTTTGAAAGCG
This sequence comes from Iris macrosiphon, assembly GCA_036927795.1. Taxonomy (NCBI): domain Eukaryota; kingdom Viridiplantae; phylum Streptophyta; class Magnoliopsida; order Asparagales; family Iridaceae; genus Iris; species Iris macrosiphon. The sequence goes on along the minus strand of JAYESA010000001.1, from coordinate 147,198,581 downwards.
AAGAGAAAGAGGGGGGGGGGGGGGGGGGGGGGGGGGGGGGGGGGTTGGAAGCATAACAAGGTTGGTGGGCAAAATTTAACGGTGTCCGTGTTTAGATTTTGAGTCCTGTGAGGAACTCTAAACGTGGTACGCTTCAGACTGGCAACCTGAGACAAACTTTTAAAAATTTACCAAATTATTTTTTAATTATAGAAGACATGTTTGCTTCTCTAGTCTAATTTGCAACATATCACATGACATTTCAAATAGATTATCTAGATATGAATATTATGCAATCAAATAATATTATCATAATTTTTCAACAAACAATAATAATTAATGACAAATAAACAATCAACAACAAATTTATAAATATTTTCTTCTTCTTAGTTTCTCTATTAGTTGATTGAAAAAAATTAATCATGGAACTTTACTGATAATGTAAGTGACTCCTCAAAATGTAATGTGACAACTGGAAATACGTCATTGACACTGCACTTATGAAATAGACCAAATTAGGAGTGCAACAAGCAAACTATAATTTCATATGTAGTGGCTTTAAAGTCAAAAAATTTCCACTATTTTATATATTCCATCCATTCCGAAAATATATTTTGACTTGCAATTCGGTTGATTCTTTTTTCCATACTAATTAAGCAAAACAAGTAAATATGAACATATATAATTATTTAGTGAAATTAAAAACCTTGATACTTGAGCATAACATTTTTTAAAGCTAGCTATGATAATGTTCCCAAAAAAATATATAAAAAAAATTCGCCTTTCTTTCAATAGTTTCTCAAAATATGATAAATTTTGTAATAACAAATAGAACATATATTAAACTTCCCTTAGTTAAAGACTAAAAAGAAAACTTTTGTCGTAAAACTGCTATATTTTGAAGTGTCAATACATCACAAAAATAGATGAGACTTTGATTGAAAAATAAATTGTTAAAAAAAACTGTGTGACTTAAAAGAAAAATTAAATACTAACTTCTAATCTAATAGGAGTGCCACCTATACATATAAAAGAAAATTTAATCAAAGTCTTGGAAAGAGAGGAACTTACTCATTTGTGGCTTAAAACATTTAATTAATTGGCAGCAGTCGGCCGGCCCCGAACAAGAGTTTCTCTCCATAAAAAAAATTAAAATCCTAAAAAATAACTCAGTTGGCGGCCACAAGTATTCTTCTAATTTTTTGTATTCAAATACGGGCTAGAGAGTCCTCTCTCTAGCTTACTGTACTTAAAAAAATAAAAATTAAATTAAAAATCTAGGTGGGCCTTTTTAGTTGCCATAGCCGCAGCTACATGAGAGCAATTTTATGTAAGCTCTCTAAAATTTTAAGTTTGGACTTTTCTAGTTGGACTTATATACACAATAAAAAAAATTTGGTGCCCTCTACAATTTTGGGCCTGAGACAACTGTCTCATGGGCCTCATATTAAGTCTGGGCCTGGTAAGGGGTTGTTTGTAGAGGTGCAGCTCGGGCTGTGCCGGCTGTCTGGCACGAAAAATTCGTACAACATCTGGGCCCAGTGTCCGTTACAATATATAAAATAAAGTGTTACCGTACTCTCTCATATGTTTTATGTTTATGTTTTTTAGGCCATTTCTATAGGCACTCCAAAAATTGCTTAGGACAGCTCATTACTTCATGACAGTCCATATTTTTGTAATTTTTACTCAGAACAGTCCCAAATTTACTCAGGACAGCCCAATCGTCCCTCTCTCCCAACCCAAACCCTAACCATAATCCCAACCCCAACCCTAACCATAATCCCAACCCCAACCGCCGGAGGAGGAGAAGGAGGCGACGGAGGAGGAGCAGGAGGCGACGGAGGAGGAGGAGGCGGAGGCTGGAGGAGGAGGAGGAGGAGGATCCCAGTCTATCGTCGTCGAGGACTGTTGAAAATTTGACAGTCCTTCATATTGGAAGGACTGTCAAAATTTTTGAAAGTCCTAACAAATTAGGACTGTCAAAAAATTTAACAGTCCTTCCAATATGAAGGACTGTCAAATATTTTGCCAGTCCGAAAAAAAATGGACTAGCCTGAAGCAAATTTTTCGGTGGCAAACTTGTAAATAACTAAAACCAAAATTTGGACTAGCCTAAGTAATTTTTGGAGTGTCATTAGAATTAGCCTTTTTTTATCGGGGCACAACACTTCTTAGTAGGGGTAGCCAAAAAATGTTTGGTTTAATTACAAGTTGACCATGAGAAAAAATTAATTGGGGTAGCCCACCAGTAAGTATAAAAGACAACTTTTATGTTTTTGGCTTTTTCTTTTTTTTCTTTGTCATCTTCTTCCAAACTCCCAAAACAAAAATCCTAGAAAAAAGTAATGGAAGATGTGGTCCTAAGTTCCACTCCAAGCCAACTTGGTGATTCTCCTACCAATATTCAACCTTTATTCGGTATGTAGTCGAGAAAATGTGATGGTAAAGTTTCTTAAGTATTTGGTTCACCCCAAATCAATGAATTCCTTCCAACCAATGTAGGGGATATACACGAAAATATCTTCGATGTAGAAATCGGATCATCGAATCCACTAAACCCAGCTTGCTTTCATTCGGTTGAACATCCCGGTCCTTCCGAAGCACTCTTGGTAAGCAATTTCGCTACCCTAGTTGAAAGTTTTCGTGTATGAACTGTCAAAATTATGAAAGCCCCAAAAAATTTGATGGACTATCAAATATTTTGGCAGTCCTTCCTATTGGTTGGACTGTCAAAATATTTGACAGCCCTTCATAAGACATGTAATATTTTAGGACTGTCAAAAGATAGTCCTAAATATAACATAATTTCCATCGAAATAGCAAGTTATATTTAGGACTGTCAAAATTTTGCCAGTCCTTACTTATGTTAGGGCTGTCAAAATTTTGACAACCCCAAAATATAACTTACGGACAGTATGCAGTATTTAGGACTGTCAAAATTTTGACAGTCCTTACTTCATTCAGGACTGTCAGAATTTTGACAGTCTTACATATAACAGTTTTTGTTTGTAAATTCTTCCACCCATGTTTTTTAACTTCATTTTTTCTTGTTGATAGGGAATACCATATTCTACTGTTGTCGTCCATCCCGCTATTGCCGTTGATGTCGGCCATCTATTTTCGACAGATATTTCTTTTCAATCTTATGCAGAAGCGATTGATTGGTGCATAGAAGTTGGATTTCAACATAACATAGTCATTGTCATCTCAAGGTCGATCAGATCCAGGTCGGACTAGAAATATTAAGAGCTTGGATGTAAAAGAGGTGGTGTATTCAGAAGTCATCATAGAAAGGTACACTTTGCGATAAAAAAGTCAAGAACAAAATCGTTGGTACTAAAAAAATGTGGATGTCCATTCAAGTTGAATATTGTAGGCGCCAACGATGAGATGTGGACAATCATAGTTAAGAATGGAATCCAAAATTGTCCTATTGCCGATACTCTAGCGGGACATCCGTATGTCAACCGGTTGAAGAATGATGAGGAAGCTAGTTGAAGATCTATCCAATGCCAGAGTTGTACCAAGACAAATTTATTCCCTCGTTAGACAGAAAGACGATAAGAACAAGTCAACAATGAGAACTATCTACAACGCCTTATCTAGATCAAATTCGTCTAGTATGAAAGGTAGAATGGCGATGCAGCAAGTGTAAAAGTTGCTTGCCAAAAATCGCTATGTGGAGTACCATAGAAGAGATCCATCGAATAATGAAGTCATTTCAATGTTATGGTCTTATCCCGATTGCACACACTTGGTTAGGTCCTTCACTGACGTATTGGTCCTTGATTGCACATATAAGACTAATAAATTCAAGATGCCTCATTTTTCCATTGTTGGATTTACGTCTATGGAAAAAATATTTACAGTCGCATTTTCTTTTATGAAGAGTGAGACAATTGACGATTACGCATGATCGTTGACGAAACTAAAGTCACTCTACAATGGACACAAAGAGCCCTCAGTTTTTGTTACCGATAGAGAATATGCCCTAATAAATGCTATAGATATCGTATTTTCTCATGCTCATAGACTATTATGCACTTGGCATATAAATGTCATGTCCCAATTTTGCAGAACCGATCGTCCTCGCATTCAGTTCCGCAGAACCGTTCGTCCTCGCTGGACATGATGTCGTACAAGTCTGGGGTTGCACTTGTACAAGTAAGAATGTGCACATGTGTCAAAATATTTTATAAATATCTCAGCAACACAGCAGAAGAATATTGAACACACATTGTATAGGAAAAATATATTTCTTTAATGATTCATTGTAACGAAGTACAATTTTCTCAGTACTGAATTGAAAGTGCTTGAATGGCTTACATCGCTTGCAAAATAAAATAACTGACAGGATGATATGAAATAATGTTCTTATCACATGCATTATGTCCCTTTATTACATTCTTGAAAATAGAAAACAACAACTGAAAATCTTGAATACTTTAAAAATATGAAAAAGCTTTGAAAAGAACTGTAGCAAAAGCTTTATCTCCTTGAGCTCCCACGGTACCTCGATCACCTGGGTTGCCCACAAAGATGTGGGTCAGTACTTAACATGTAATGGTGAGCAATAATAGCCTACTAATTTAAACCAACACTTCTGAATTAATACAAGCAGTTTAATAGGCAACAGTTAAGCAGTGAAACATATAACTCTTTGCACATAAAATATCTTACCCCGACCAATAGTCGTTCCTGTATAATTTATAGGAATTGTTATTACCGCCCCTGCATAGGACATTGTTAGCATAAATCATTCTCACTGGGCCATTTGTGGTGTAGCACCACGATGGACATGCTGAATAGGACTTCAATGGGCGTACGAAGCGCCATTTAAAGCAGGTAGCAAGCCTCAATAAATGTCTCGCTTACACCCTGCGCTACTAAAGTGCTACTATTTCTCCTAGGCCGAATGGTTCCTAGTGCCCCAGGTTCCGTTCGAAAAAATTTACTACCTTGTGCTTTGGTTGTCCATGACCATACAATGCATCTACGACTATGTGATAAGCATAAATAATAGTGTAAGGTATTGAAGTATTTAGAGCAACATACACAATCAATCATTCCCGTTTCAGCATACTTATTCTGTGTCTCGATTGGTAGTCCGTAGACTCCAATTTATCGCTATCCTTTAGCACCAAACCACGATATGATGTTTGTATCCTTCCTTGTGCTATGTAAATGAAATTTTCCTCTTATCAACATAATTCATTGATTTACAATAGTGGTATTAAACTTGTGGCAATTAGTGGCTTCATCGATCATTGGTCTTAGCAAGGTTACAAGAGAACTTAATGATTATTGGCATGAAGGAGTAAAGAAGAAGGGACAGTTCCACTCACTAAATAGAGAATGTCGAGAGAAGAAGGACGCTTGTACGAAGGCTCTAGTCGCGTCTACTAACATTGGCACCAATATTTGGTTAGACTACTATCTTCCTTTCTCTCAGAGTTCTCTAGAATGAATGCATGTAATCAATGAAAATGGGTAACACAATCAAGCATTGAAAACCAATCACGAAAATGCATTCATCAAAACCAAGCAGCAAAAATCCAACCAAAAAACCAACGAAAACTATTGGACTCATTCCAACCAAAATCGATCCATTAATTGGAAAAGGTTTATTGCATTCGTCTGTGATCGATTATGCTTAAAGGTTTTCCCAATACTCATTTTTGACTGAGTCAATCGGGCCACAAGCCTTATATAGTGAACTGTTAGAAGCGGGGCACTATAATAAATCAGAATATCCAAGCACAATGCAAGAGCAAGTTTGAAAGGGTTGATGGTAAAATTGACATAGCCGCTTCGAGAAATTCTACAGTGATTGAAATCTTGTTTGTAGAGCGAGTATCAAAGACAACTATGACACAACACGGTACATGTTCAAAGAAAAGTGGGAGACGAGTAACCCGATATGCATTTCCTACATCAAAGAGACTTGGATAGAACAACATAAAGAGCATTACATTTTAGCATGGACGAACATGGTGAAGCATTATGGCACAACCACTACAAACCGGGTCGAAGGATCACACGAACATTTTAAAAAATATCTATGCTCGTCGGTCGATAATTTTGTTTCTATTTGGCAAATGATACACTTAATGATAAATGTGATGGTGAATGAGCTTAAGGCATCATTTGAGATAGCCTAAATATTGCAAAGCATGAACATAATAATGAACACCTCTTAGATGTTCTAATGCATGTAATATCTCACAAGGCATTGGCCTTGCTATTTAAGGAAATAGTTAGGGCGAAGTTTGTGGGTTATGATTCCGATGTTTGTGATTGTACATGTAAACACCCAAATTTTCAGAATAAATTTTTAATATAATTTTTTCGTATTTCGGTATTTTTGGAATTTATAACAAAGGTAATTGTGGGTTAAAGGATTTTAAGTGCTGCTAGATGGTGTTAAAATATTATGAAAATAAGTTTTTATTGTGTGAAATGGAAAACCGGACGCATGGCATTTTTTGGTGAATTTATTGGACTTCGGAGCAACGATTTAAGGACTATAAGCTATTGGTTTTAGACCGAACCCAACCCAGACCAAACCCAGCTTATTGGGTCGAACCAAACCGACCCGAACCCGCACGGAAAAGCCCTAGGCCACCGGATCTACTGTAGCGGTATAAAGCTACCTCCCTGGGCGTGCGTGCCAGACCAAACCCTAGCCGTAGTCGCCATCTCCAGGACCTACTCCCCCATCCGCCGTGTCCAGTACCGAACCCGCCGTCGAGTCCGTCTTGATTCGCCCGCGTCCGCTGTACTCCGATCGACCCGCCGCCGAGTCATTCTCAACTCACCCGCGACCGCTGTACTCCGGTCGCCGCCGCCGTCGAGTCAGCCCCGACTCCCTACATCCCCCTTTCCCCTCCGCTCCGATCGACGAGCGACCCCGCTGCCCTCGGTTCCTCGACGGTCGTCATCCCCTTCGCCCGACGCCGTCTTCCACTGACCACTGCGACTCCACGGGACAGCCATCCGAGTGCCGCCCTCTGACCGAGCCCCGGACGCGGCCAACCCAGGATGCATCTGAACCCTTGTTCTGGACACAGCAACTCGGTCGCAGGACACGATGTGGACGTTTGGACACGTGAAAAAAACAGATTCACGGGGCCCTGTTCAGGTACCGTTTTCTTCCACCTCGCAACTCCGTTTTAGATTCTGTCAGTTGCTATGCGTAGACTGTGTAACCCTCTCGGTGCCCGTGCAACTTGCTCGGTGCATCGCGACCTGTGGTGATCGCACACCGCGATCCAAAAACAGGAAAAACAACGCCCTGTTTCAACCGGAACTGAGTACGCTCCGCCAATCGGGATGACTTGGTCGCACGCGGTCTTTACCGAAACGTGCGCGTAGTTGATACGGTCGTGTAGGATTTCACAGAAGTCGATTCGGAGGTACGGGCACCCCAGAATCAATGCGTATCCGCCGACGACACCCCGTATCCGACTTTTCTGGAACACGCTGTAACTTTGTGTACATACGTCGGATCGAGACGAAACTTGCGCCATCGGACTCGTAGCAATACGCTGGTCCTGTGACCCAAGTTTGGTCCGATTCTGAGAACGTTGACAAAATCGTATATCGTGGGCCCCACAGGCTCCACGTGACAGGTGATTTTGTGATCGGCTCATCGGAATCCAATTCTGGAAGTACCGTTGGGTTCGTATCATCGTTCCTGACTTGTAGACACTGAATTTATGGAATTTGGAGACCTTTGACCCTAGCACGCTTTTCGGTGCAAAGCGGGCCCACATATGAAACCCGCTTTGGCCCGGAAATGACCTTTTTGCCCCCTGTGTCCAAATTGGACGTAAGGACAGGCATTTTTAGCTATTTGACATCTTCTGAGATGGTTGGTGATATTTATTACAGCTTTTGGAGTAGTCCCTACCGGTTCCACCGATACCAGGACGATAGTGGATATTCAAACATCAGGCAAGTGTACCTTGCCAACTCTGCAGTTTGTTACCTATTTTCTTATCTCATTATATTACTGTGCATGCTCAACCTAGGACCGTTTGACATACTTAGCGTCCGATTATCAGTCGGGTGCCAACATCGTACGCGGTGTTGGGTAATGTCATCTAGATATGGACATACGTGACACTTTATCTTCTCGTACTTGTCATACCAAGTACACTTGACCCAGGACACTGGATACTGATCATGAGATAGGATCTTCCCGAGATGTTCGAGGTGATTCTGTATAGGACTTGGCATAGATTCTATATTCTAGATACATTATGACTTGTGCATTAGTTATGACCCCGCTGACATGGACGTGAGACGTTATGTTCATGATTTGTGTGGTTACATTGGGTGGGGAGAGACACACAGACTACAGGCTGATTATATATATACACCCCTACTATTGTGAGGCCCAAGACTCTGAAGCCCGAGCTTGGCCCATTACTCATTATTACTGCTGCTACCGGCTCCCCTACACAGAGCTTGTAGTATGCTTCAGCCTGAGTTCTAGTGCTGCTCTCATCTTGCATATCACTTAGCTGGTTATTTTAGTATTCCCTTATTGTTCTATCTATTGCTGGAGAGACCCACAGGCTACAGGTTGATTATGTTATGCCGGCTACTCAGTCTCCCGCTGAGCTAGACCACCTTACGATATCACTGTTACCGGCTCCCCTACACAGAGCTTGTAGTTGTTTCAACCTGAGTACTATTGATGTTTCTCTTGCATTTCACATAGATGATTACTTGCTTGCCCTATTTATTCATTTACTATCTGCACTACACTGCTTATATTTTGGCTTGTATTATCTTGTACCTTGCTATGTCCCCTGAGGGCCTGGATCCGGATTTTGTCCCCAGATTTTGCAGACGAGATTTATCCCGAGGTATACGGGACCGCAGCAGGAGGAGCCGATCCAGGAGCTGTACCGCCATCTGAGGACGAGGTCTTAGCTGAAGACTTCTCTTGAGCATCCATGATCATGCTCATCTTTTATTATTTATTTCAGTCTTTTATTTTCTGGTCTGTTGAACCATTGTACTAGATATTTATCGGGTTGTTCCCTGAAGTACTTTGTTGAGACTAGCTGATGATTTATATTCCTTATTTCTTCTGTGGATCATATTTTATATCTTGTGTGGATGAGATTAGTTATGCCATGATTGTCGTAGACTTGTTTTACAGCTTAAGTATGCCCTGATGGATCCATTAAATTGAGTTTGTCCATCGGTGCGTACTGCTGGCCATTGCCACGTGTCTGGTCCCACGGTATTTTGGGACTGGGACGTGACATAGTTTTTGTGGTGGCCCATGCAGGTCTACGACTAAATTGTTCAGTTTCAACTTAGGAACTGAACCAGCCTGCCCTAAGGATAGGATAAGTTCTAGGTTCTCATCAATTATTTAAACCATTATTGAACTCTATATCGAACTCGAAATTGAAATTGATTTGCATCCTGTATTGATTCCTCTGAGCGTTCTTACAGTTTATCTTTTGGTTGCAGAGAAATGGATCCCAGGAACGGAGACGAGATTCCTTTGGATATGCCACACGACGCTGTGGTTACTTATGGAGACGGAGTGACTCCTGGGAGTGGAGGACAAGCATCGCAGAGCGATCAAACCGGTCAGCCTAATCCAAGGTTCCGGAGAGATGACATCCCACCTCCACCACAATTCACTCCACAGATGCCAGCTTTCCCGCCAGGACAAGCTATGGACGGACAGCAGATGTTCCAGATGATGTATGCTATGATGCAAGCACAGCAACAGATCCAGCAAGAGGCCCATCGGCAGGAGGCCGAGAATCTGAGAACCAGCTTGGTAACCGCATTGGAGCAGGCAAATCCACCAGCGAGGCGAACGACGACGGGATCTATCACCGACTTCCATCAGCTCAAGTCTCGTACATTTTCTGGTAAAGAGGGGCCAACAGAAGTTCATGAATGGCTCACAAACATTCAGCATCAGTTGGAAGCCGCTGAACTTCCTAGAGAGAAGTGGATGACTGCCGTCAGAATGCAGTTAACTGAGAATGCACATCACTGGTGGTTAGCAGAGGAGATAAGGCTCGGACAGGACCGAGTCACCTGGAAAGAGTTCTCCAGACTCTTCAGAGAGATGTATATTCCCGCAGTAGCACGGTCAGATTTGAGAGACAAGTTCCACCGCCTTATCCAAGGCAACATGACAGTGGAAGAGTACAATGCGGAATTTATTTGCCTGAGCCGCTTTGCCCCGATATTGATTTCGACGGAGGAAGAAAAAGCTGAGAAGTTCTTTGACGGGCTGAAGTTCGAGCTTCAGAGATTGATTGGATCGGTAGCACCTACATCTTATACCGACGTTCTCGCAGCAGCCCGACGCATGGAGCGCATCACTAGAAGGGAGTCGACCCTGAAGAGGCATATCACATCAGCACCATCGAGGACAGGACATGGGGATTCAGTGAAGCAGACCCAGAGGAGTATGCCTGAGAGGACCGCGCACAGGGCCATATCTTTCCCTACTTGTCACCACTGCGGCAAGATAGGTCACATTGAGAGAGAATGCAGACGCAAGTTGGGACTCTGCCTAGCTTGCGGTTCCAACCAGCATCAGACCAGAGAGTGCACTGAGCGCAGAGAGGGAGCACCGAGAGTAGCTTTGCCTGCACCACGACCAGTTTATCCAGCCGTAGGAGCACAGCAGGCAGGAGTTGGTGGAGTCAGACCACCAGCCCCAGAAGAGAATCAGCAGAGACCACCCCTGGCACCACAGGCAGCTTTATTTCAGCAGGCTCAGCAGCAGCGAGGCCAAGCACAGGGGCGAGGACAGGCATTCACTTTAGCTGTTGAGGAGGAGGCTACAGCAGGCGAGGTCATCTCAGGTACTATTTTAGTAGCTTCATTACCAGCAGTAGCATTATTTGATTCTGGAGCATCGCATTCATTTATAGCAGCTAGCTTTGTAGCCACCCATAGAGTAGCTACCGTACCCCTTCCGAAGATGAAGAGAATTCTTACGGGAGGTAGAATTATTTCGGTTAGTGACGTCTGTAGATCATGTTCTGTAGTAGTTTGCGGCCGAGAGATGCGAGCTCAATTTCTGATATTTTCCATGCCGGATTATGATGTCGTACTTGGTATGGACTGGTTAAGTCAGTATCATGCGACTCTTGATTGCCGACTTGGGCGGGTTATATTTAGACCGCCTGGACATCCGGAATTCGAGTTTCTTCGAGGAGCAGTAGAGCAAAGAGTTCAGCCTACTCTTAGGGTATTATCTGTAGAAGGGGAGACAGGTTACCCAAGAGTCATATCAGAATTTGTGGATGTATTTCCTGATGATCTTCCAGGTTTACCGCCTGATCGGAAAATAGAATTCACAATAGACTTAACTCCAGGAGCAGAGCCTATCACTTCATCAGTATATCGGCTAGCACCTAAGGAGTTAGTAAAGTTGAAAGAACAGGTTGATGATCTTTTGGAGAAGGGTTTCATTCGGCCCAGTGTTTCACCTTGGGGGGCACCCATATTATTTGTGCCGAAGAAGGATGGAACAGTACGGTTGTGCATTGATTACAGGGCACTAAATGCTGTAACCATCAAGAACAGGTATCCCTTACCACGCATTGATGATCTATTCGATCAATTGAGTGGTGCAAGGATATTTTCGAAGATTGACCTTAGATCCGGCTATCATCAGATCAAAGTAAGGAAGGAAGACATCCCGAAGACAGCTTTCAGGACAAAGTATGGGCATTATGAATTCTTGGTGATGCCGTTTGGTTTAACCAACGCGCCAGCAGTGTTTATGAGCTTAATGAACAGAGTCTTTCATCAGTTCTTGGATAAATTCGTAGTGGTGTTCATTGACGACATTCTCATATATTCCAAGAACCATGAAGAGCACGAGGAGCATCTCAGAATCGTGTTAGAGACCTTGAGACAGGAGAAGTTATATGCCAAACTCAGTAAGTGTGAGTTCTGTATGGACAAAGTGCCTTTCTTGGGACACATCATATCAGGAGAAGGACTTTTAGTGGATCCAGAGAAAGTTGCGGCAATAGAGACTTGGCCTACACCCACATCAGTTGTAGAGGTGAGAAGTTTTCTCGGACTTGCGGGATATTACCGAAGGTTTGTGGAAAATTTCTCGAGGATTGCAGAACCAATGACAAAGCTAACACACAAAGACCAGGAGTTTATATGGACAGAAGACTGCCAGAAGGCCTTCGAAGAATTGAAGAGAAGATTGACAACAGCACCTGTCTTGACTCTTTCTTCAGGGTCAGGAGGTTTTGTTGTTTACAGTGATGCATCAGGCAGTGGACTAGGATGTGTTCTGATGTAACATGGCAAAGTCATTGCTTATGCGTCAAGACAGTTGAAGGTCCACGAGAAGAACTACCCGACACATGATCTGGAGCTAGCAGCAGTTATATTTGCATTGAAGATATGGAGGCACTATCTTTATGGAGAGAGGGTAGAAATCTTTACTGATCACAAAAGTCTGAAGTATGTATATACTCAGAAGGAGCTTAACATGAGGCAGAGACGCTGGCTGGAACTGATGGTAGATTTTGACATAGATCTGCAGTATCATCCGGAAAAGGCGAATGTTGTTGCAGACGCACTCAGCAGGAAGCCTACGGCTTATTTCTTGACGATGCAGCCCGAGTTATTAAGAGATTTACAGGAGCTTCAGATAGAGGTTATCGTACCAGGACCGAATGGCTTGATGGCTAATCTTGAGATTCAGTCATCACTCGTGGAAAAGATTAAGGAGGCATTGCCCACCGATACTAGATTCCGAAGACTGAAAGAGAGGACAGAAGCCGGCATGCAGACTGGACTCCGCATACATGAGGACGGGACATTGAGGTTTGGAAATCGCCTGTATGTTCCAAATGGAGAATTGAGACAAGAGTTAATGACTGAAGCGCATAGCTCTATGTACTCTGTTCACCCAGGAGGAACCAAGATGTATCGAGACTTGAGACAGTATTACTGGTGGCATGGAATGAAAAGGGAGATTGCAAGATTTGTGGCCAAATGCTTAGTCTGCCAGCAAGTAAAGGCCGAGCATCAGAGGACTGCAGGGATGTTACAGCCGCTTCCTATACCAGAATGAAAGTGGGAACATATCACGATGGATTTTGTCACAGGATTTCCGAGGAGCCCTAGCGGAAGAGATGCAGTTTGGGTTATCGTGGATCGACTCACTAAATCGGCACACTTCTTGCCATTTAGAGTTGGACAGTCCACAGAGGTACTAGCCGACATGTATATGCGACAAATCGTCAAATTACATGGAGTACCTGTTAGTATCGTATCGAATCGAGATTCGAGATTTATGTCTCATTTCTGGAGAAGCATGCAAGAGAGTCTGGGCACCAGACTCAAATTCAGCACGGCATACCACCCGCAGACGGATGGACAATCGGAGCGCACCATTCAGATCTTGGAAGATATGTTGCGATCATGTATGCTAGACTTCGGAGGATCTTGGGAAGATTATTTGCACTTAGTAGAGTTCTCCTACAACAACAGTTATCAGGCCAGCATCCAGATGGCGCCATTTGAAGCTTTATACGGAAGGAAGTGCAGATCGCCTATATGTTGGAGTGACGTTGGTGAACGTCAAATACTGGGTCCAGAATTGGTAACACAAACAGTGGAAAAGGTGAAACAGATTCAGAATCATCTACGAGCAGCTCAGGACCGACAGAAGCATTGGGCAGATACGCACAGACGTCCCCTAGAGTTCAAAGAAGGAGAGCACGTGTTCTTGAGGATTTCGCCCACTCGTGGTACTATTCGATTTGGGAGCAGAGGCAAGTTGAGCCCAAGGTATATTGGACCATTTGACATCCTAGAGCGCGTTGGTGAGGTGGCTTATCGTCTTGCATTACCTCCATCCCTAGAAGGAGTGCATGACGTATTCCACGTCTCACAGCTGCGAAGGTACGTGACCGACCCAAGTCACGTAGTCGATCATTCAGAGATCGCAGTAGGCCCAAGCTTGAGATATGAGGAACAACCAGTTGGCATCCTCGACGTCAGTGAGAAGACATTACGGGGACAGACAATCAGACTGGTTCGTGTAGCATGGAAACATTATTCCCCTGGCGAATCGACTTGGGAACGAGAAGATAGTATGCGCCAGCGTTACCCCCACTTGTTTGAGGAGGCAGTTGTAAACTAAGCAACCTTGTATTTCCATAATTCTTTTGGTAGCATTTTCTTTGATTGCGAGGACGCAATCCTTTTAAGGAGGGAAGATTGTAAACACCCAAATTTTCAGAATAAATTTTTAATATAATTTTTCCGTATTTCGGTATTTTTGGAATTTATAACAAAGGTAATTATGGGTTAAAGAATTTTAAGTGCTGCTAGATGGTGTTAAAATATTATGGAAATAAGTTTTTATTGTGCGAAATGGAAAACCGGACGCATGGCATTTTTCGGTGAATTTATTGGACTTCGGAGCAACGATTTAAGGACTATAAGCTATTGGTTTTAGACCGAACCCAACCCAGACCAAACCCAGCTTATTGGGTCGAACCAAACCGACCCGAACCCGCACGGAAAAGCCCTAGGCCGCCGGATCTACTGTAGCGGTATAAAGCTACCTCCCTGGGCGTGCGTGCCAGACCAAACCCTAGCCGTAGTTGCCATCTCCAGGACCTACTCCCCCATCCGCCGTGTCCAGTACCGAACCCGCCGCCGAGTCCGTCTTGATTCGCCCGCGTCCGCTGTACTCCGATCGACCCGCCGCCGAGTCATTCTCGACTCACCCGCGACCGCTGTACTCCGGTCGCCGCCGCCGCCGAGTCAGCCCCGACTCCCCGCATCCCCCTTTCCCCTCCGCTCCGATCGACGAGCGACCCCGCTGCCCTCGGTTCCTCGACGGTCGTCATCCCCTTCGCCCGACGTCGCCTTCCACCGACCACTGCGACTCCACGGGACAGCCATCCGAGTGCCGCCCTCTGACCGAGCCCCGGACGCGGCCAACCCAGGACGCATCTGAACCCTTGTTCTGGACACAGCAACTCGGTCGCAGGACACGACGTGGACGTTTGGACACGTGAAAAAAATAGATTCACGGGGCCCTGTTCAGGTACCGTTTTCTTCTACCTCGTAACTCCATTTTAGATTCCGTCAGTTGCTATGCGTAGACTGTGTAACCCTCTCGGTGCCCATGCAACTTGCTCGGTGCATCGCGACCTGTGGTGATCGCACACCGCGATCCAAAAACAGGAAAAACAACGCCCTGTTTCAACCGGAACTGAGTACGCCCCGCCAATCGGGACGACTTGGTCGCACACGGTCTTTATCGAAATGTGCGCGTAGTTGATACGGTCGTGTAGGATTTCGCAGAAGTCGATTCGGAGGTGCGGGCACCCCGGAATCAACGCGTATCCGCCGACGACACCCCGTATCCGACTTTTCTGGAATACGCTGTAACTTTGTGTACACACGTCGGATCGAGACGAAACTTGCGCCATCGGACTCGTAGCAATACGCTGGTCCTGTGACCCAAGTTTGGTCCGATTCTGAGAACGTTGACAAAATCGCATATCGTGGGCCCCACAAGCTCCACGTGACAGGTGATTTTGTGATCGGCTCATCGGAATCCAATTCTGGAAGTTCCGTTGGGTTCGTATCATCGTTCCTGACTTGTAGACACTGAGTTTGCAGAATTTGGAGACCTTTGACCCTGGCACGCTTTTCGGTGCAAAGCGGGCCCACATATGGAACCCACTTTGGCCCGGAAATGACCTTTTTACCCCTGTGTCCAAATTGGACGTAAGGACAGACATTTTTAGCTATTTGACATCTTCTGAGATGGTTGGTGATGTTTATTACAGCTTTTGGAGTAGTCCCTACCGGTTCCACCGATACCAGGACGACAGTGGATATTCAAACATCAGGCAAGTGTACCTTGCCAACTCTGCAGTTTGTTACCTATTTTCTTATCTCATTATATTACTGTGCATGCTCAACCTAGGACCGTTTGACATACTTAGCGTCCGATTATCAGTCGGGTGCCAACATCGTACGCGGTGTTGGGTAATGTCATCTAGATATGGACATACGTGACACTTTATCTTCTCGTACTTGTCATACCAAGTACACTTGACCCAGGACACTGGATACTGATCATGAGACAGGATCTTCCCGAGATGTTCGAGGTGATTCTGTATAGGACTTGGCATAGATTCTATATTCTAGATACATTATGACTTGTGCATTAGTTATGACCCCGCTGACATGGACGTGAGACGTTATGTTCATGATTTGTGTGGTTACATTGGGTGGGAAGAGACACACAGACTACAGGATGATTATATATATACACCCCTACTATTGTGAGGCCCAAGACTCTGAAGCCCGAGCTTGGTCCATTACTCATTATTACTGCTGCTACCGGCTCCCCTACACAGAGCTTGTAGTATGCTTCAGCCTGAGTTCTAGTGCTGCTCTCATCTTGCATATCACTTAGCTGGTTATTTTAGTATTCCCTTATTGTTCCATCTATTGCTGGAGAGACCCACAGGCTACATGTTGATTATGTTATGCCGGCTACTCAGTCTCCCGCTGAGCTAGACCACCTTATGATATCACTGCTACCGGCTCCCCTACACAGAGCTTGTAGTTGTTTCAACCTGAGTACTATTGATGTTTCTCTTGCATTTCACATAGATGATTACTTGCTTGCCCTATTTATTCATTTACTATCTGCACTGTACTGCTTATATTTTGGCTTGTATTATCTTGTACCTTGCTATGTCCCCTGAGGACCTGGATCCAGATTTTGTCCCCAGATTTTGCAGACGAGGTTTATCCCGAGGTATACGGGACCGCAGCAGGAGGAGCCGATCCAGGAGCTGTACCGCCATCTGAGGACGAGGTCTTAGCTGAAGACTTCTCTTGAGCATCCATGATCATGCTCAACTTTTATTATTTATTTCAGTCTTTTATTTTCTGGTCTGTTGAACCATTGTACTAGATATTTATCGGGTTGTTCCCCGAAGTACTTTGTTGAGACTAGCTGATGATTTACATTCCTTATTTCTTCTGTGGATCATATTTTATATCTTGTGTGGATGAGATTAGTTATGCCATGATTGTCGTAGACTTGTTTTACAGCTTAAGTATGCCCTGATGGATCCATTAAATTGAGTTTGTCCATCGGTGCGTACTGCTGGCCATTGCCACGTGTCTGGTCCCACGGTATTTTGGGACTGGGGCGTGACAGTACATATCGACATTAGCTCGGCCTACCTTGTGGAAATGAGATCAACGAATATTATCGTCAATCTAGACCTATTCCAATAGAAATTGTTGATCATCGTTGGAGACAGTTGTCGATCATGCCAATGTCGAAATGTGAGAATGATTTTTTCTCTATGCCTTGAGAAGATTCATCATTAAGGGTAGGTAGTGTATCGACAATCGAGGATCAAACTCCTTTCTATAGTTTGGCACGTCTGGAGAGAACGTAACGTGAGTATTTTTGAGGGATTGCATAATGCTACAAATGAAACTCATTCACGCAAAATAGTTTGCTGCTCTAGAACCGAAGAGAAAATCCATTGAGCTAAAAATCCAAGAACTTGCTAACCTAGCAACAACTAGATTGCAAGAACCATCGGTTGTTACAAATCCTAGAGGAAGGCCACAATCAAGACTCAGTAGAGCACAAAAAAGAAGTTTGAGTCAACTCAGAGAGATCCATCCTTATTTGAGCATATCAAACATCGTTTATCGCAAGCTGATTCAAATGCAGTTGTCACAAGGGTGGTCCATTCAAAGAGAATTAGCAAGCTAACAGTTCAAAGAAAAAAATGAAAAATGAGCATTGCAGACAAGTTGAAGCTTTAGATCACTTAACTTGTAAACTGGGTGTGTACATTCATCAGTTTCTGCCTAAGATACAGCCTTACATTTAGTCTATTGTAGATGTTTCCAGGGATGGCCATTGTGGATTTTATGCGCTTGCAAGACATCTTGGCTATTCTAATGAAGAAGGATGGAGACAAGTTAGGGAAAAGTTATACCAATAGTTGGAGTCTCGTGTTTCCTTCTAGACGAAGATCTTCAGCGAAGAAACGGTTGGAGACTTGTTGACAAGCATATCTTGCACGGATAATATTACCGGAGAAGACCGTTACATGTTCGTCCATGCCGCTGCATATCTATTCTCCAATAGGTATAAGATACCAATTATGGTTATTTCAAAGGACATTAACAATACTTTATTTCTAATGTGCGCTCCACCAGCAGACCATAGACTCTCCAATTTATGTACAATAGGACTTGTCGGACAATACTTTGTCATCCCGAGGTTGATCGGTCATTCCCATATTCCTCCACCAGCTACGATTTGGTTTAAACATGCACCCGATGAAGCAATCTCCTGGATAACACCGTACACGACATCAATTAATTCCTATAATAAGTTGTTGAAGATGGAGGAGCCCAGAAACATGCCTCATGACTACTTTGATATTATAATCGACTGATACTAAGGAAACTAAATGCTTACAGTTTTTTGTACTTTTGCATTTTTGGCAAATATATAATGTATTACAAAGAAAATAATGAATGAAATTTTGCAATATGAAGAAATGACAAAATAAAATATGGTTTACTTTATGTTATTTTTTGTTTCAATAATATGTTTTTCTTTTTAGTACCCTGGTAGAGATTTTGAGTATCGAAATACAGACATACTACTTCAGTATTAGTAAGGACTGTCAAAATTTTGATAGTTCTATTATAAACCCACTGAAAATGTAGAACTGTCCAAATTTTGACAGTCCTGACTTCATTCATGACTGTCAAAATTTTGACAGTCCTACTTAGAATCCACTGAAAATGTATGACTATTAAAATTTTGACAGTTCTATTATAAACCCACTATAATTGTAGGACTGTCAAAATTTTCACATTCCTGACTTCATTCAGGACTGTCAAAATTATTACATTCCTATTATAAACCAACTAGAAATATAGGACTATCCAAATTTTGACAGTCCTGACTTCATTCAGGATTATCAAAATTTTGACAATCCTACTTAGATTCCACCGGAAATGTAGGACTGTCAAATTTTGACACTCCTATTATAAACTGTAGAAGCATGAAAATTATGCAGGTTGCATAAGAGCTCATGCACCCCCAATATGAAAGCAAGCCGCATAGGAGCCACACGGAACCTATGCGACCAGAACAACCAACAACATAGGTGGCCCTCATGTGGCCTGATCATCCTCAGAGTTCGGGGGCCGCATAAAAGAAATATTGATCAAAACAAAAAGTTTATTTGCAAAAGGGGGGTTACAACATGTAGCCATCAAGGCCCATACAAAATAAAAACAAAAAGAGGAAGACGCGATTAGTCAGATGAGCCGCGGGCCTCACGAAGCACAGTTGTGACATCCTGGAGCGAACGTATGTCCTCACGATAAAACTGGCAGCACATTCCTTCCCTCCATTCTAATATCTCCCTCTCCTCTGGAGTTAGGGGAGCAGGGCAAAGTCCGGAGTAGAGCCTAGAGATCTAGCAAGAGCCTCAAAAGTCAACCCCAGCAAGGACAGAAAGCTCTCAGCAGCAAACAACTCACCCTCGTCCTGTGCCCTCCGCCCAGGTAGAAATGCCATGACAGCCGGTGGAGAACCGAAAGCTCATCCCTCACGAGACCCTCCTAGTCCATACCCTCCAATACCCTAGCACTGAGACATAGCAGGGAGGAGACGACGAGGAAGTGAGACGGGTGGCTAGGGTTCCCAACTAGAATCTTCCTTGGATGACATGTTTCACGAAGTGGAACATGACAGACCACGATAATTGCAATCATGAACCTAGAAAGGGCGAATCTAACGGATTGGCTTCCGAAAAGTCTGCATGCAACCAACGGTTAAGTTTTCAAGAAGTCTGTAAGAAGGCATTTAAGCTTCCCAAAATGGTTGAACCAAGTCTTAAAAGTACCAGCTTGGTAATAGACGTTCATGCGTCCAACAGCCACGCGCCCCTAAAATAAGCCTCAAATCAGGCTGCAGAGTCATCCTGCGGCCCAATAAGACGACATTCATGCATTCCAATCAGCCAAAGCAGCTTGGCCACAGAAGGACCTAATATGACATCCTGTCAGTAGGATCGTCTCTGACACAGAATTCTAACAAAAGGATATTCTGAAAGACCTGAACACACTAAACGGCAGAAGTCTCATGTCAGCACAGAACTTCACTTTCGATAGATGTGCAGCACCACGTGTACAACACAACTGGCCCTATATGTCTGGGACTCCATGCGTCCCATGCGTCTCTGGCCCCATGTATCCCAGGCTCCATGGGGTCCCATGCGCCTCTGGCCCCATGCATCCCAGGCTCCATTCGGTCCCATGCGTCTTTGGCCCCATGCGCCTTATGCGTCTATGGCCCATGCGTCCCAGACTCCATGAAGACTAAATCTTGTTATTATGACAAGAGTAATTCTCTCCAACCAAGTAAGGACTATGTGTCAAGCTGACCAAGTTACGCCCACAAAGGACGAGAACCACCCAGATCTTCATCAACAAAAAATTCTAACAAGCGCACGCGTGGCAGCTTGGCCTGCTCACGGTTACAGTTGTATCCTGTTAAGAAGAGACACGTAGCACCCTCCAACATCCATGCAGCCCAACATATGTGCGCCCAGGGATGACTATAAATAGTAGGGTACCACACCCATACAAGAGACTGGCTATCTGCGAACCTATGCTCAAGCGAGAGAGAAGAGCTTATATATCGGATCGTCCACGGAATAAGGAGAGTTTCTACACTCCTAATCCTCCATCGTCACCCCCCAGAAATTTTTTTTATACTTAGATTGTCTTCTAGGACCTCTCTGTACTTTCTTTTTATTTGTTAATTAAATCAAGTTATCTTAAACTTTGAACTTAATAGTAAACAAGATGGTGACTCCGCTGGGGACCTTCTTCTCCTTTGATAAGAAGTTCGTGACGCGGTCCGATACGGCCAAGCTCGGATCAACACAAAAGATTCTAGTAGTTCGCTTCGACCAACAAGCGTTCAAGAAAATGCTCTCGGAAGGAAGTGCTAGTCCTTCGCTAAGGCTAGCCAAGCCCAAGAAGACCCGCAGAAAGTGGGTAGCAAAGGCCGTTGTGCCTCGCCCAACTGTTGCTGATGATGGTCGTCAGGCGAACACCCAGGACATCCACGTCTATGCGGCATCCACATCAGACGCAAAAATTGCTCAGCACCCAGACTCTAGCAGAGGAAAGCACTATGATGCCTGACGTTCTGGTGTTGAGGCAGGTTTATGCGGCCAAGAATGAGGCCGCATAAGAATGACCATGCGGTACCAGCTCACAGCCGTAGAAAGATGGCCGCATGCGGCCCTGACAGCAACAGAACTTCTATTTTTGATCGTATCTCATGCAGTGAAGATCCTATGTGGCTCGCCGAGAATAGCAAAAGCCTAAACTTGGACTCTTTGTAATATGCGCCTACAGGTGCTAAGTCAAAGAAGCTCGGGGCAGTGCAAGCTCGTCAGGCTCAAGCAACTGTCCAGTTAGATGACCGTCAGCAGGCACCATTAACGGTTACACGAGCCCTTGATGGGAAGCTACTTAAGACCGCCTCGTGCGTCCATCCCACAGTGACAAATGGACAACGTCGGTATCAGAAGTCTTTCGCTGACGATCCGAAGGAAGTTCTTGTACGAACCCCGGATCATAGAGCAAATACAACACCTATGCACCTATACGCTCGGTCCTTCTGGGCCCACAAAAAGGGTACAAAGGTGAAACAATTCTTGCATAACTTGGGTAATATGATCAATTACAAGCGCAAGACGAGAAAAAACAACTATGGCCGTTGAAATATCCTCTCTAGGGCATCACTTGCCAAGATCATTATCAATTGCTGCTACAATAAAGTGGCAACACCCATAAGCAGGCAGTAGGTCTTCCAGCGACTGCACCAAAAAATACCTATCCGGCAACAACCAGGAGATTAGGTGCAAGTACCAGAGGAGGAGGAGCTGCCCTTCTTCTCATGCTACTTGACTCGGAAGCTTTCCGCCACCAAGGGAGGAAAGAAGTCGGGTACCTCCCGTTCGTCGCTCTCTACCAGTGCATTCCAAAGGTGACTACCGGGAAGACCAGCAGCTGGACCTACAGAAGGTATTTTCCAGAGCACCCGCTCGAAGAAGAAGCTCCCAGCCGTTGGAGGTAGTTCTTTCTCAGAACTATGGGGGGTTGCGCAAACTGGGGGTGGTAATACCCCGAACCTATACAACAATTCGGCATTCCGAGGAGCTAGCGATTCTCAAGGAACAGAGACCGGGGCTAGCCACCCTCACCAAGGAGACACAGCCTCCTACGCTGGGGGTAGTATTCCATCAGAGTCCGAACAGGATGCAGCACTACTTGTCACGCCCCGATCCCGAAAGGGTCAATCATCCTCGCTGGATCCTTTACAAAACCGATTCGTCCTCGCTGGGGCGTGACGCCGTACGAGCCTGGAGTTGCGCTCATACAAGGCAAGAACTTGCAGTGATAGGAACCCATTTTGAAACACAATTTAGAAAACACATTTACAGATATTTGAACACAAGTGCAGGAAAAAACATGCTTTTTTATTGATAATTCAGAGTAATTTATATAGAGTTTACATTGATGCGCCTCTCGGGGATTTGTATTACAAAAAGATAACTCAAAAGGCAGGGTGCGCTCCATCAGATAGTCCACGTCGTTTATACATTATGCCCTTGTATAGGTTGAAAGTCCAAGCCTCCAAAATGAACTGACTCCAACTATACTTCAAAATAGAGGTGCTCCTAACGCCTCCTTGTCTATCCACTAGCATTGCACCATCTGAGTACCTGAAATAGTTGCCCATAACGTGGGTCAGTACTCAACTTGTACTGGTGAGCGGGATGAACCCACTCGACTAAATCGACACTAGCTTATTAGGGACGAGCATGCATTAAGATGATCTTCTATAAAGAAGCAAGTGAATTTAATTCATATCAGTTGCATGTTTTGATAGGAATGAAAATAATATTGAATCCAACCAGTACATCGGTTGCTTACTCAACTGATGCACGCCTTTCCCTGCAACGAAACACAAGTATACTTACCATCTGCACAAGATAATAAATTAGCATGTGTTCTATTCTATGCGGTCATTGGTGTGATCGACACCTTAGGGACATATTCCAAGCATTAGCGGAGCGCCCTATCAGCCCGGGTAGCAAGCCCTGCCGGAGGTCCCGTAATGCATCGTGACTAGCACGAATCAAATATTTCCCTCCGGATCGATACGGTTCCAGTGCCCCGGAATGACGTTTCGAGGAAATGCTAAACCTTGTGCACAAGTTGTCCCAGACCATGCAAATGCATGAACAATTCATATATCATACAATGCATCGAAATAAACAAAAAAAGTAAAGCAGCAACATATATCTCATACAACAGTTCATATTTTCTCAATGCGGTGTTCCGATTTTGGTATCCCATAGGTCCAAACTCAATCCGAGGCACTAGGCCGCAACCAACAACCAATTTTCTTTATAAACAAACTCAAGTTATAAGGTGTGCAAGCATATAGAAAAATTAGTCTATAATTTCCATGTTCCTTTCTTAGTGGCTGGCATGCATTGTGGCAAAGGATTTCCTAGGCGTCCAACCGGGCATCATCGAGTGAACGTTTGAAACATTAGAGATGTAGGCGTGAAGAAGTAGGAAAGAAGGGTCCAAACCACTCACTGGTTAAGGGAAAAGGTTGCTGAAACAAGAAATCCCGCCTAACGACGATCAAGCGTCAGTTACGCGAACCTGCAACAGCACGAGCACCAATTAGAATTCTTGCCTATCCTTCCTTGCCGAACTCCCCAAGAATCAAAGCTCCAAACGATAAAACCAGCAGCGAAAACCAAGCAAATCGAAAGCAACACCAAATCAAAATCCCAAAGCGGCAATCAAGAAAACCAAGCAACCAAACACGAAAACTATTGGATTCGTTTCAATAGAGGCCTTTCCATGGGTTGGAAAGGATCATCGTATTTCGTCCGTGGCAAGAAGATGCCGAAGATCTAAGCTACGACTCAGACGGACTAGCCACAAGCCCAATTATATAGTGCACATCCCGGTCGGATCGGGATTTGAGGCACTACATAATATACCACTAAGAAAAAGTTTTACCCCGAAACTTAAGAACAAGGCCCTACCTCCGGCTGAATGAACAACGAAGGATACTTCTCCTTCATCTCCGATTCCATCTCCCAAGTTGATTCCCCAACTGTATGGTTCCTCCACAGCACGCGAACCAAGGACATCGTACGGTTGCTAAGTACTTTTTCCTTATGATCCAGAATCTGCACCGGTTCTTCCGAGTATGAGAAGTCCGTGCGCAGTTCCAATTGTTCAAAACTAACCACATGACTCAATTTATGCACATACTTTCGAAGTTGAGAAACATGGAATATGTCATGCACTCCAGCCAAGGCTGGAGATAGTGCAATCCGGTACGCCACAGCTGCCACTCGTTCCAGTATTTCAAAGGGGCCAACAAACCTGGGACTCAGTTTGCCCTTCACGCCAAAACGCATCACCCCACGCATCGACGTCACTTTCAAGAAGACATGATCCCCGACCATGAACTCCAAAGGTCTTCGATGGGCGTCAACATAACTTTTTTGTCGGCTCTGCGCTGTACGGAGTCTTTCCTGAATCAAACGAACTTTCTCAACTGCCTGCTCTACCAGCTCTGGCCCGAGTACCTGCCGCTCGCCGACTTCGTCCCAACAGATTGGAGATTGACACTTGCGCCCATATAGTGCTTCATACGGTGCCATCTGGATGCTCGATTGGTAGCTGTTATTGTACGCAAACTCTGCCAATGGAAGGTGCATGTCCCAACTAGTCTTTAAATCGATTGTACACAGCCGTAACATATCTTCAAGTATCTGATTTGTCCTTTCCGTCTGTCCGTCAGTCTGTGGGTGGTATGCGATACTGAACTGAATTTTGGTTCCCAAAGCAGACTATAGGCTAGTCCAGAAACGAGATAAGAAACGTCCGTCACGGTCAGAGACGATTGAAGCAGGTACTCCGTACAATCGGACAATCTCATCTATGTAAATCTGTGCTAACCGATCGATGCTCCAAGTAACTTTTATAGGAAGAAAGTGGGCTGATTTGGTCAAACGATCAACTATGACCCAAATTGCATCATGCCCCCGCGGCGTCTTTGGAAATCCCATAATGAAGTCCATAGTGATGTTGTCCCATTTCCACTCGGGAATAGCGAGGTTCTGCAGCTCCCCGCCGGGCCTCTGATGTTCAGCTTTCACCTGTTGACAGGACATGCACTGTGACACAAAGGTCGCCACATCCTGCTTCATACCGTTCCACCAGAAGGTCCCGCGTAAGTCCTTTTACATCTTAGTGCTCCCTGGATGCAAAGAATACTTCGCGTAGTATGCTTCCGCCATAATTTCCTTTCAGAGTTATGGGTTGCTAGGAACACATAGCCTTCCTTTCATCTGTAAGGCCCCATCTTCGCCTGCCATAAAGTCAGACATCTTCCCCACCGAGATCAGTCTGCGTACCTTCGCTAGGAACTGATCGCCCTCCTGAGCAGATTTGATTCTATCACGTAAACTCGGTTCAAGATGGAGTGGTGCCAGCTGCACTCCTTGGTGCCAAACTCGAAACTCGATGCCCATCGCCTCTAGATCTCAAAGTAAACGGTTGTTTATAGATAACGAGCCCACGTGCTTTTGACTCAGAGCATCAACAACGACGTTTCCCTTGCCCGGTGTATATGCGATCGTTAGGTCGTAGTCCTTAATCAGTTCTAGCCAACGCCGCTGCCGGAGGTTCAATTCCCGCTGGGTGAATAGATACTTGAGGCTCTTGTGATCTGTGAAGATTTTGCAAGTAACACCATAAAGATAATGCCTCCACAACTTCAGTACAAATATAATTGTCGCCAATTCTAAGTCATGTGTCGGGTAGTTTTTCTCGTGCGACTTCAGTTGCCTGGAGGCGTACGATATTACCTTATCTCTTTCCATGAGCACACACCCTAAGCCGAGTCCTGAAGCGTCGCTGTATATCTAAAACTCCTCTACCCCATCTAGAAGTGCAAGAATCGGAGCTGAAACAAGACGCCGCTTAAGTTTCCGAAAGCTGGCTTCGCAGTCATCACCCCATTCGTATGCAATCCCTTTCTGAGTAAGGCGAGTCAAAGGCGAGGTCAGTTTAGAAAAATCCTTCACGAACCTATGGTAGTATCCCGCTAGGCCCAGAAAGCTTCGAACTTTGCTGGCTGACGTAGGTTGTTTCCAGTCCACCACCGCCTCTATTTTCTTTGGGTCTACGATGACGCCTTCTGCCGAGACGACATGACCAAGAAACGCCACGCTGTTCAACCAGAACTCACACTGGCTGAGCTTAGCGAACAACTGATGCTCTCGTAATGTCTGCAGCACGATCTTCAGGTGTTCCTTGTGCTCCGCCTCATTCTTGGAATAGATTAGTATATCGTCGATAAATACGACCACAAACTTGTCCATGAACGGCCGAAATACGCGGTTCATCAGATCCATGAAAGCTGCAGGGGCGTTCGTTAAGCCGAACGATATCACAAGAAATTTATAGTGTCTATATCGGGTTCTGAAAGTAGACTTTTGAATATTATCTGATTTGATTTTCAACTGGTGATACCCTGACCTGAGATCAACTTTAGAGAAAACTGTTGCACCTTGCAGCTGATCAAACAAGTCATCTATCCTTGGCAATGGGTACTGGTTCCGCCCGGTCGCCTTATTCAGTTCTCGGTAGTCAATACACAGCCGCATGGATCCATCCTTTTTTTTCACGAACAGTACCAGAGCGCCCTACAGAGAAACGCTTGGACGAATGTATCCTCGGTCCAACAGATCTTGTAACTCAACCTTAAGTTCCTTCAGCTCTGCTGGGGCCATTCGATAAGGTGCCTTTGATATCGGTCGCGAATCCGAAAAAGTGTCAATGCTGAATTCGATCTCACGATCAGGAGATATTCCAGGCAGCTCGTCTAGAAATACGTCAAGGAAATCTGCTATGACTTCAGCCTCAGCTGCATCTGCATATTCCTGCCGGTTGTCTCGAACATAAGCTAAGTACCCTTTACAGCCCGAATGCAACATACGCCTAGCCGAAATTGCTGATATCACCATTGCCGTCTTCGGTGCAGCGCTGCACGAATAGTAGAAGTCTGCCTCGCCGGGTAGACGGAATACGACTCGCTTCTCCGTGCACTCGATTGTTGTATGGCAAGCATCCAACCAGTCCATACCGAGAATAATATCATAATCCTTAATGTCTAATACAATGACATCTAAGGAAAACTTCCTTCCTCCGATGCAAATATATCCATCCCTACAGATCGCATGGGCGGGCATGTCGACTCCCGAAGGGGTACTTACGCAAAGGTTCATATTTAAAGGAGTAGAAGCTAATTTATGCTCAACAGTAAAATTAGCAGATATAAAACTATGCGTAGCACCTGAATCGAATAAGACTCTAGCAGGCAATTCTCAGTAAAGTAGAGTACCTGTCACAACAGTATCGGATACAGATGCCTCATCCCGAGTCAGTGCATAACTCGGCCTTGAGCACCTTGGCGTCGTGGGTTCACTGGCACAGCATTGACATCACTTGCTGGAGGCCCCCTATTCTGATTTCCGTTGTTCTGATTCTCGTTGTTCTGATTCGGTCTGCCCTCCTGACAGTTAAAATATTTGTGGTCCAGACGACCACATTTAAAACACCATCTAGCTCGGCATTCATTTATTCGATGCCCTAATCTGCCGCACCTATGGAAGTGCGGTGCCTGGGATGGACCCCTGTGTTCTGATGTGTGCGAACGTTTTTGTGCTCCAGACCCTCCCGTTTCCTGAGGTCGTTTGCTGTTGTTAGTACGGGAGGTTTGCACATCGACCTTTGGAGGATTGCACCCAAAGATTCGCTTGCTATTCAGGGCGGCTTCGTAATATTCCCTGTAGGTTTGACATTTCTGGTTGATGACGTCCCTACGCAATTCGTCATTCAAACCTTTCTGAAAACGATAGCACCACGCCTGCTGGTTAGGCAGGAAGTGCCCAGCAAACTTGGCCAGTTTAACAAACACTGAATCATAATCATCGACATACAAACTTTCTTGTACTAGATTGCTAAAGTCGTCTTTTTTTTGTTGTCGCACGGCTCGGGGGATATATTGTTCAATGAATGCAGATTTGAACATTTCCCAGGTGATTTGCAGTTGGGATTGGCATCATAAATCCCTTGCTTAGTGGCCTTCCACCAATCATGTGCACGCAGTTCCAGCTGAAGCGATGCACAGGCCACTCGCTTGGATCCCCTAATGCCAACCAGATTGAAGAGTCCTTCCAGCTTAGCAATCCATCTCATCACCACGTCCAGTTCTGCTCGTCCGTTGAACGTTGGTGGATACATTTTAGTGAACTCTTCTGCACGACAGGTGTTCCTTGCTGGAGGCTGAGTCTCTTCTGACTCATCTTCTACCGCCACGGCCGGCGGCGTGACAGGCGTCACTATGGCTCCCCCATTACTGGGTACCAAGGATGCAATCAGTTGCATCATGGTATCCATCTGCTTCTGTTGAGCAGCAAACTGCGCTTGTTGAGTAACGGCTTATTGTTACTGCACCTCCATGAGATGCATAAGCCGTTCCGCCATACCGGTAGAAACCGCTCCTCCGGATTCTCCAGAACTTGCTGGATTGCTTTGAATTGGCTGAGCACTGCTGGCAGTTGCAGTATTTTTCTTAGCCATGGTTACAAAAGAGAGTAGCTTGTCAACACTCAAAAAATGATAGATTTTATATCTATGGGCTCATTGTATAGGCGACTCATCTCATGCAGCGGACGTCGAACGTAACTCAATTGAGAGGCGCATCAAACTTCTATATAATCTTTTGAAATCCCAAGGAAGTGAAGCCGTGCTCTGATACCAATATGTCATGCCCCGATCCTGAAAGGGTCAATCGTCCTCGCTGGATCCTTTACGGAACCGATTCGTCCTCGCTGGGGCGTGATGCCGTACGAGCCTGGAGTTGCGCTCGCACAAGGCAAGAACTTGCAGTGATAGGAACCCATTTTGAAACACAATTTAGAAAACACATTCACAGATATTTGAACACAAGTGCAGGAAAAAACATGCTTTTTCATTGATAATTCAGAGTAATTTACATATAGTTTACATTGATGCGCCTCTCGGCTACTTGATTTGCATTACAAAAAGATAACTCAAAAGGCAGGACGCGCTCCATCAGATAGTCCATGTCGTTCATACATTATGCCCTTGTATAGGTATTCTCCAACGACGTCTACCGGCTCGCGAAATCCAACGATGACTTGATCATGATGCCTATCAATGGCAAGTTCCTAAAAAAATACTACGTCTAAACTTGACTTGTACTCCCCTCATCACCAGTGGAACAACCCAGATGTATATCTCTACACTCTTGGTTCTTTATCCCCAGCAAGTGCCTATGTGCAACATTTTTCCCTTCTTTACAAATTCCTGTAAAAGCCATCATCTGTATCCAGAAGTCCTGGATACACAACGGATGATGGATCCTCAAAGTCTCCCCATCGGAGCAGTCCTCAGGTCCACTCGCACACTCCCACAGTGACCACTCAAAAATCAATCTCGTTAGATGCTTGCCATATTTGTCACGACCCGCACCCGGGTGTTTGGGTACGAGTGCGTGGGTACGCCCAGCCTACGCCGCAGTATCGGCGGTAGAACGCTGTCTGGAACTAGTACTGTCTAACCAACACCTCTTAATATAAAGGGAACAAATATTATACTCAATCACAAAACTAAGGTAGATAAAAACACTATATATATATATATATATATATATATATATATATATATATATATATATATATATATAGTGTGTGTGTGTGTGTGTATAAAGGTTAAAGTATAAAATCTTGTATTCATACCTCATACAACTATAGTAAGTCTGCAAACTTTAAATATTGTCATAACTAGGTCTTCCGTTTGTGGCCTTCCTCGATCCTCCAGGAGGTAAAATCAGGCTCGAAGCTATTTCCCCAAAATCCATAATAGATGGGACAGGTCCTTCTAAGTGCTAATGAAATATTATCCAGTCATGATTGAACGAGTACAATTCTAATACCAATTTCAATACATGATAAGGACTATAAAATAGTTGACAGAAAAAATAGTATATGATGGATAAATAAATTGACATCAAGGCATGGTAACAAATAAACAGGGAAAAATAAATAAACAGAAAATATGTTATGTATCAACAAGGAAATCTATAGTCACTAAGTGTTTTAAAATACTAGTTTGATTATGTGATCGGCTTAGGATTGCACAATGGGAGCTAGTTAATCATACGTGAAGTATATGGTTAGCCTTTGCACATGAATTATATTTGTACAGGATTTAAGGGTATAATCACATATAAACTAGCATTTTTCTGTCCCGACTAGCATATTTGAATCACACAAATATCAAATATTACAAGATCAAGGTCTAAAAATACAAGATATACTAGTCCATGTTTCTTCGTATCAGGAATCAAGTAAAATAATACTACACGTGTTATAGAAATTATCAGTAAGAAAATCATCAGAGACTGTACTCGCCTAGGATCCAAAGCGGGTGAAATAAGTCAGAGTCTGTGACGGGGTCAAGATAACCTATATCATAAATAATTCACATTAATTGGTGAAATATAATTAAGTAAATTTAACCCATTAGATTTTTAGGTCAATTTTATGTTATTTCTGGTTTATAGATGGGACAAATATCTATATAAAAACATAAATATAAAGATAATGTATATATAAGATATATTTATAGATACTTATGTGTATATATATATATATATATATATATATATATATATATATATATATATATATACATAGATACACATATATATAAGATATATAGATACAATATAGTATACATATATAGATACATATATAGTATACATAAATATATAGATACATAGATACACATATATATATGATATATAGATACGTATATAGATACAATATAGTGTATATATATATATATATATATATATATATATATATATATATATATATATATATATATATATATATATATATATATATATATATATATATATATATATATATATATATATTGCTGCTCTGTTGCTGCTGCGTTCTGCTCTACTGCTGCTACTGCTGCATGCTGCGTCTGCTGCTGCTACTGCGCTGCGGCCACTGCTCGCTGCTGCTGCTGCAGCTACTGCTGCTCTGCTGCCGCTGCAGCGACTGCAGCTGCTGCTACTGCACTACTTGCTGCAGGTGCTGCTGCAGGTGCTACTACATGCTGCTCTTCTTCCTTTTCTGGACTCTCACACACACACACACACACACACACACACACACACACACACATATATATATATATATATACTTATCCTAGTTAGAGTTATAAAACATATATGAAGAGGATTAAGGGTTATCTTGCAAATATAGGTTTGAGGGAAGATGAGGGATGGTGAGTGAAGGAGGTGGAGATGTCCTTATATAGGGTTGGAGGTTGTCAAAATATTTATTATGTTGCATTTATCATTATGTCCTTAACCAATTCAATTTGGATTTTTCTTCTTATGAAGGACAATTTAAATTAAATTTGACTTATCTTTAATCTAATTAAAATCCTTGACATGAAGGTTATAAATCTACCCCCCCTTAGAAAATTTTGTCCTCGAAATTTAAAGTAAATCATACAGAAAGAAAGAAGAAATATCTCAAAATTTAAAGAGGTATGGGTATCGCTCACGCATCTCATCCTCTCTCTCCCAAGTAGATTCACCCGGGGAGTGATGTCTCCAAGCGATATAAACAAATAAAATTGTCCGGTTATGCAACACATTTTCTCTGCGATCTAGTATCTCCACGGGCTGCTCTTGGTAGCTGAGGCTCGATCCTACTTCAATTTCTGAGTGATCTAATACGTGGTTAGGGTCAGCCACATATTGTCTCAGCTGGGATACATGAAGCACGTTATGTACTCCCTCTAATGTAGATGGCAAAGCTAGCCGGTAGGCTACAATACTGTTCCTTTCGGTAATACTGAAAGGTTCGATAAACCTTGGACTAAGCTTCCCGCTTCTCCCGAAACGAATTATGCCACGTGTTGGAGAAATTTGCAAGAACACCAATTTTCCAACCTCGAACTCTAACGGTCTCCGGCGACTATCGGACCAGTGCTTCTGTCTGTCCTGAGCCACACGAAGTCTTTCTCTAATCTGCTTTCCTTCTCTGCTGCATCTACTACCATTTCTGGTCCCAACAATGCTCGCTCGCCTACGTTATCCCAAGATAATGGGGTACGACATCTCCGGCCGTACAGAGCCTTGAAAGGAGATATCTCGATGCTTGCCTGGTAACTATTGTTGTATACAAACTCCACCAGATGAAGATAATCCTTCCAAGATCCTCTGAAATCTAGTACACAATTGCGTAACATATCCTCGAGAGTCTGAATAGTTCTCTCTGACTGCCCATCTGTCTGGGGGTGATATGCAGTATTGAACTTGAGATGAGTGCCCAAACTAGCCTGCAAACTCCTCTAAAAATAAAAAATGAAACAACTTTCCTAATCCAAGACTATGCTGATGGAAACCCCATGTATCCGGATGATCTGCCTCACATACATCTTTGCCAACTTCTCCGTAGACAAACCCACCTTGAAAGATAAAAAGTGGGCTGACTTGGTCAACCTGTCAACGATGACCCAAATAGCGTCTTTTCTTCCTGGAGATCGTGGAAGTCCGGACACAAAATCCATAGTAATGTGCTCCCACTTCCACTCTGGAATGGTAATGGCTAAAGTAAACCTCCTGGCCTCTGCCTCTCGGCTTTTACTTGCTGGCACACTAAGCATCTGGATACAAACTGTGCCACTTTTCTCTTCATACCATACCACCACACACACTCTCGCATATCCTGATACATCTTATTGGCACCTGGATGTATGGAATACTGAGAGCGATGTGCTTCCTGTAATACCTCCTCACGCAGCTTCCCACTAGGCACACACAATCTAGCACCATACCGCAAAAAACCATCACCAGTAATGGTAAAATCATCCTCCAATCCTGCTCTCACTTGAGCTCTGATGCTCCTCAGAGATACATTTTCATATTGGGCTGCCTTGATCCTATCCATCAACTCTGAGTGTATCTGCAACCCCTACATCTGTATAGCAAAACCAGGAACTATCACCTCAATATTCAAGCTCTCCAAGTCCTCCAACAAATATCGATCATGTGTCAACAACATAGCTACCGGATATCCGCTCAAGGCATCGGCAACTACATTGGCTTTTTCAGGATGATACTGCAAAGATATATCAAAATCCCTCATCACTTTCAACCACCGACGTTGTCTCATGTTCAACTACTTCTGAGTGAAAATGTACTTCAAGCTCTTGTGGTCTGTGAAGATCTCCATATGCTCTTCGTACAAATAGTATTTTCATAACTTCAGGGCAAAGATGACTGATGCCAACTTCAAATTGTGGGTAGGATAGTTCTTCTCATGATAACATAATTGCCTGGATGCATAGGCAATCACTATCCCATTCTGCTAAAGAATACAACCCAAACCTTTTCCCGATCCATCACTATAAATAGTAAAATCTCCAGATCCCGATGGCAAAGTCAAAATAGGAGCAGACGTCAACCTCTTCTTTAATTCCTCAAAATCAACCTAGCACTCCTCTATCCAAACAAACTCTACATCTTTCCGAGTGAGTTTAGTCAAAGGCTCTACAACTTGAGAGAAATCTTTCATGAACTTTCTGTAATATCCAGCCAATTCTAAGAAGCTTCTAATTTCTGTAACAGATCTTGGAGTTGCCCAAGATTCTACGGTAGCAATCTTTTTTGGATCAACTGATATTCCATTTTCAGTCATTACATGTCCGAGAAACTCTACTTTGTTAAAAAAAAAACTCATATTTAGAGAGTTTTCCATAGAGCTTCTCCTTCCTGAGAGTTTCAAGCACTATCCTTAAATGCTTCTCATGTTCTTCTAGCGTCTTTGGGTATACAAGGATATCATCTATAAATACTACCACAAACTTGTCCAAGTACTGATGGAATACCTTGTTCATCAAGTTCATAAAGACTGTCAGAGAATTAGTTAACCCGAACGGCATCACCAAGAACTCGTACTGGCCATATCGAGTCCTGAATGCAGTCTTCGGAATATCTTCCTTTTTTACCTTCACCTGATGATATCCGGATCTCAAGTCAATATTTGAAAATACCTTTGCATCACTCAACTGATCGAAGAGATCATCTATTCTCGGCAGCGAATATTTGTTCTTGATTGTGAGGTTGTTCAGGGCCCTGTAATCGATGCACATCCACACCGATCCATCATTATTTGACACAAAAAGTATCGAAGATCCCCAGGGCGATGAACTTGATCTGATGAATCCCTTATCTTCTAATTCATCGATCTGTTTTTTTAGCTCTGCCAGCTCATTGTTGTTAATCTGGTAGATATGTTGTGATATTGGTTCTGCTTTCGACATTAGATCAATAGAGAATTTAACATCTCTATCTAGCGGTAATCCTGGTAACTCCTGGAAAACATATCTAAGAACTCAGCAATAATAGTATGTGGTAGATCTTTCTCCTCTATTATAGCTTCGTAAAGAATTCCACAATCTGGCTTCTCTTTCTTTCTAGCAAACTCGAACTCCGGCTCTCCTGGAGGTTGAAACAGCACACGACCTCTGCGGCAGTCAATGCTAATGAAATGCATACACAACCAATCCATTCCAAGGATAATGTCAAAACTTGGAAGTGGCATTACGAGTAAGCTAGCAGACAAAACATGGTCTCCCAATGTAACGTGATATCCCTTGCAAACATTATTGACTAGGATGATGCCTCCCCCAGTCGTGACCTTACAGTTTCTACTCAAGGGTTCCACTACTAAATTATGCTTAAGTACAAAAGACACAGATATAAAACTATGGGATGCACCAAAATCAAATAATGCTACGGCTGGAATAGAATCGAGAAGAATAAAACCTGCTATAACATCACCTGTGGGCTCAGTTTCCTCGATAATTGTAGCAAAAGCTCTGTCCTGCTAAGGAGCTCCCCTCTGCTGGTGCTAAACAAATTTTTGTTGTTGTGTTGGAAGTGGAGGGCCCCTCTCTTGTTGTGCCACATGTGGCTTAGCTGGTCCCTTTTGATTTGTTGTATCTCGAATATGACAGTTGTTCACATAATGTCCCACAGAACCACAGTATAGACAGACTCCAAGTCTTTTTCTGTATATTTTCTAGGAATATCCCAGTTTCTTACAAAAATGACAAAAATTGGTCTGTTGGATCTGTCTTTGAGGATGCGACTGAGCCAAAAATTTAGTTGGAGGACAATGCTGCTGATGATGATAGAAAGTCCTCGGCTGAAAATGGGAACGTTTTGCTGGTCCCGTGCAGCTGCCTCCTTCGAACGCATTCTGGTCCCGCTTGGGTTTAAAGCCCATGTCTACCTCGATCCTATGGGCTTCTGCTATAATCACAGCAAAAGTCGTGATACTAGAGGGGATAATGACTCGAATTTCCTGGGCCAAGCCTTGCCGGAATCTGCGAGCTCGGTCCTCCGGATCTCTCATCATATATTCTGCGAATCGGCTCAGCCTGTCGAACTCTATAGCATATTCATCTACTGAGAGACTATCCTACTCCAAGTTCTGGAATTGTTTTTCCAGAACGCCCTGGGCTACTGCAGGAAAGAACTTTTGTTTGAAAAGGTATTTTAACTGGTCCCAAGTTAGGTTTGGATCATCAAGTCTGGGGTCATTTCTGAACCAAGTGTGGGCGATATCGTGAAGCTGCAAGCCTACAACCTCTATTTTCAGGTCTTTCGATATCCGAGCAACCTGCATAATTTGCTCGATATCCTCAAGCCATTCATCCGCATATAGGATCCCTTCAGTTCTCTTGAACTCTCGATGAGCCATCTTCTTGAAGTCCAATATATTGTCCATTTTCTGTTGAACAGGCTGTTGTTGCTGAGATGCAAACTTCTTCATAGATGCCAAATCCATATAATTGGAACTCTCAATGCTTTCTTGCATCATTTTTGTTTATTCCCACTGGGCCTCAGTCTGGGCCCTCTGCGCCTCCAGCATACATTTGAAGAGCTCATATAAATGTGTTTCTTCAATGGACACGCCTCCAGTATTCGATTGTACACCTCCTAGGGGCAAAAGTGAAGGAGGAGAAAGAAGATATTCAGAGACAACGGGAGTGACTTCTATAGCTGCTCCTGAACAACCGGGTGCTCTGGTCTCGCATGTCCTTCTGGAATATGTTATAGGTGTCATTTTGGAATATGATAAAACAATAAGAAGACATCATTAAGAAACAAGATAAGATATTATTCGAGAAAGACAAGAATTAAGGAAGATATCAAATCAGTTAGAGTAATCAAGATCAGTAAATTTAATTCAGGGATGAAATTTCTAGTTGTGATTGAGTATTTTTTATTCCTAATAACCTATATCCTATTGTATGCTCGTAATAGTACTCTATTTCTAAGTACTACTATGATATCGCACTTCTTGCAAAGTCTGACATGCATGGTGTCACGCCCCGATCTCCCGCAGGCTAAATCGGTCATTCCTGTTAGGCGAGAATCACCGCGCCAGCGTTCCCACGGAACGATCGCTTTATGACCCATCCGAGCGTGATGCCGCACGAGCATGATCCACGCCCGTGCAAGGCCGTGGTTCATTGGCTCGAGGTAAGAGTTCTAAGCTATAGAGTCGCACAGATTATCCGAGTGTAGCGGAGTCATGAACGCATAGGTTATCGATAACAAGTTCACTGAGTTGACAATATAGCGGAAGCATTGAATAACACAAGTTGAAGTAAAGAAACTCTTTATTGATATAAACATGTGTTACAGGCGGTGTATAGCCGAGATTACAAGTCGCTCAAGCCTCTCTCTCTGAAACAGTAAAAGCATGCCAAGTGGCTACAATTGTGGAATGATTGTACATGCGATGTTCAGGCGATGTTCAGGCAATGTTCAGACGATGTTCACAATATTATGTCTTGTATATGTGCTTCAGTTTTGGATGCACCGCTGCTTTAGAGTGATCTCCATACCTTAGCACAAGCGAAGGAGGCATCCGCACCGAACGAGGTTCTTCCCGTACCCTGCATACAAACTGGTGGATTATTAGTACATTGAATGCACTAGTGGGGAAGCTACTCGCCCGCTCGACAAATCCAAACACGTAATATAAGTTCCGTATACCAACTATTAAGTTGTCTTTCTAGTTGCCTTAGGATCAGTTTTATGCAAACATTGAATAGCCTAACTCGTGTGGCAGTGCGCCGTGTGACATGAGAGGAAACACGGCGAGACTTACCAACTTACCATTTTACCTTCCCTGTCCAAGGCAAACATTGTTAATTCAAGCACAGGCAAGTATAAACATTCAGGAGGCATAATATATGCAAACATGAGCAATGTTGTATCATGATCGTTCAGGTGTTCAGTTGTTCATTGATGCGATACAATGGCTCGCACGCGGATAGCCGCTAAACGAGGATGACTTATTATCTTTCATTTTTACCAGCAAGCATGCAACAGGTTGAAATACAAGGCGATCACTGGCGTATGCCATAATGGACGATATAGTCTTTGACGAGAATGGTATGCAACGAAGTACAAGAGGCGCTGTAAGCCATTCTGCCGAACAAGAGACTAAAATAATAGGTCTTGCCCGGACCGGATCGATGCCAGTGCCCCAGCATCGCCCGTGAGACCGTGACCCTGTGCACTGGTTGTCCGTGGTCAAATGGCGTCTTGGTTAAGTTATCAATTTATATGGTTGGGGCAACAAGCGTACAAGACAAGAGTACAAGACAAGAGGCATGCTGTTGAGGCAACAATAGTACAAGACAAGAGGCATTGCCTGATTCATTTCTCATAATCTTCTTGAACAATATTTGTATAACAGGGTGTTGGCATAGCTTATGCTATAAGCATTGAGTCAAGGCAACGTACAAGCAGACAAGCATGCATTTGTATAAATACAATATTCAAGTTAGCTCGGCCAGAAGGTAAGCCGAGGGGTAAAACCGTTAGGGGACTTCCCGAGCGACACGTTCTAGGGTAGCATGCGAGGGTCTGAACATATATAAAAGCAATATTCTATTTCCATGTTCTAGCACAAGCAATACAAGTTGGGATTATTCCCTTAGCTAGGTGCGTTGGATTCTTATTAGCATGCAAGGGGTAATTCACCTAGTGACTAGCATGTATCATTCCATATTTTATGTGTGCTGGCTAAGCAAAGACAAGTTCACCGTAGCTACCCACCTTAGCGATGATTCACCTCAGTAGAGCGATACGTCAAGCGAGCCTCTGAAAGCCGATGCCAGATCTTGTAGGGACAAGTCTGGATATCCTTTGCTCCTCGTTTGAGGCAAAGTAGGTCGGGACAGTTGTACTTTTGCCGTTTGAGTCGGCAGTCCGCTAGAACGGAACGGGGTATTACACATGGGCTACCATAAAAATGTGTCACGACCTGCACTCGGGTGTTTGGGTACGAGTGCGTGCGTACGCCCAGCCTATGTCGCAGTGTCGGCGGTAGAACGCTGTCTGAAACTAGTATTGTATAACCAACACCTCATAATATAAAGAGAACAAATATTATACTCGATCAAAAAACTAAGGTAGGTGAAAACATGTTGTATATATATATATATATATATATATATATATATATATATATATATATATATATATATATATATATATATATATATATATGTGTGTGTGTGTGTGTGTGTGTGTGTGTGTGTGTATAAAGGTTATAGTACAAAAACTTATATTCATAACTCATACAACTATAGTAAGTCTGCAAACTTTAACTATTGTCATAACTAGGTCTTCCACTTGCGGCCTTTCTTGATCCTCCAGGAGGTAAAAGCAGGCTCGAAGCTATTTTCCAAAAATCCATAATATATGGGACATGTCATTCTAAGTGCTACCTGAAATATTATCCAGTCATGATTGAACGAGTACAATTCTAATACCAGTTTTAATACATGATAAGGACTCTAAAATAGTTGATAGAAAAAGTAGTATATGAAGGATAAATAAACTGACATCAAGGCATGGTAAGAAATGAACAGAAAAAAATGAATAAACAGAAAATATGTCATGTATCAACAAGAAAATCTATAGTCACTAAGTGTTTTAAAATACTATTTTGATTATGTGATAGGCTTAGGATTGCACAATAGGAGCCGGTTAATCATACGTGAAGTGTATGGTCAGCCTTTGCACAGAAATTATATTTGCATAGGATTTAAGGGTATGATCACATATAAACTAGCATTTTTTTGTCCCGACTCGCATACATGAATCACACGAATATGAAATATTATACAAGATCAAGGTCTAAAAATACAAGATATGGTAGTCCGTGTTTCTTCTTGTCAGGAATCAAGTACAACAATACTACATGTGTTATAGGAATTATCAGTAAGAAAACTATTAGAGACTGTACTCGTTTGGGGTCCAAAGCGGATGAAACAAGTCAGAGTGTGTGACGGGATCCAGATAACCTATATCATAAATAATTCACATTAATTGATGGAATATAATTAAGTAGATTTAACACACTAGATTTTTGGGTCAATTTTATGCTATTTTTGGTTTATAGATGGGACAAATATCTATATAAAAACTTAAATATAAAGATAATGTATATATAAGATATATTTATAGATACTTATGTATAGATACATACATATATATATATATATATATATATATATATATATATATATATATATATATATATATATATATATATATATATATATATATATATATATATATATATATGTAGATACACATATATAGATACATATATAAATACATAGATACACATATATATAAGATATATAGATACGTATATAGATACATAGATATATAGTATACATATATAGATACATATATAGTATACATATATATATATATAGATATATAGTATACATATATAGATAATATATAGTATACACACACACACACACACACACACACACACACACATATATATATATATATATATATATATATATAATATATATAATATATATATATATATATATATATATATATATATATATATATATATATATATATATATATATTGTTGCTCTGCTGCTGCTGCACGCTGCTCTGCAACTTCTGTGAGCTGCTGCTGCTGCTGCTGTCCTAATATTTCTTCAGCGAGTTTTTCGGACATTGGTTCACGTCCATATTACCTCTGAACTACTGCCTAATATTTCTTCCCGACCGTGTTTGCCATGTCCATATTACCTCTGAGCAAATTTTTTGGGTCTTGGCTATCGATCATCACGTCCATATTACCTCTGATATCGATTATCAACCCCACTTATCACCCATATTCACCAAGGTACGCTAACGATGCTAAGTCCACAAAAACTGTCACGTCTATATCACCTCTGGCAGGGCTTATCTCAAACCTATTGTTTGTACTCAAAGTGCACAAAAAATAATCGGTCCACAAAATCTATCACGTCCATATTACCTCTGATAGGGATTGTCTTCAAACTTATTACTTGCACTCTAGTGTGCAAAAAGTAATAAGTCCACCAAAAGTTTTCCAGCGGAATGTCCTCAATAAACTGCGATAGCATACTACATCCATATTTCCTATGGTACGATATCCAAAATTTATAATATACAACACAAAAAATGCAGGAAGAAGTTCCGAAAAAGGGGAAACTTTTATTCAAGATCACGAGTACATATGATAAAAATCTGTTATATTTCAAGTATTTTCATTAATATTCAAAGTCTTGAGTACATATGATGGAAATCCCTTATAAGGGTTTCCATGAGTTCTCGCCAACAAGAACCTCTTCCATTTAAAGGCACCTCCGTATTGTTTTTGCCACGGACACAAGTGGGCCCAACAGCAGAGCTCAATGCTTTCTGGATTACTACTCCACAGTGCAAACATCAGTATATGAAATCCATACTGATAGATAGCAAGGGAAGAGCAGGAGTATACGCTCTACAACCAAGCAAAAATATCGACGACAGGAATGATAATTAATCCAAATCCTGCCATTGCCGTCAGAAGCCCCCAGCCGGTAGAAAGTCGCATAAAGGGAAAAAATATAGCCAGTACGCTGCATAAACAATGATGACTCGGTGCGTGATACAGGATATTTATCCTTGTCTTCTGGATCAATCCTTGTCGAAAGGTCCTCGTCTCCTGGATCGATTCTTGGTGAACCGTCATTGTCTCCTGGATTAGTTCTTGACGAGGAACCGCCGCATAAGGGTGACATTCTCTACGAATGACGGGTATTATAATATCCTTCTATTCTTCATCATGCGCAACACGAGCGAGGGAAAAACCTGTAAAAAGAAGACACACATCAGTCTCAGTGAAGATCACATAAAGGCACAAACTGTCGTATACCGTTGTTTCGACCGTAGCGACGCACGACCGAGCATGCTTGCACAAGCAAGAGGAGATCTCATCCATGCGGTCGAGCCAGAGATAAAGCTCTGCGTGCAGATGACCCCCCACCCATGTGGCCATGCCAAAGCTCGGTGTGCATATTACAGAGGAGTGCTCGTCCACACGACAGAACTCTATGAAAGAGGTCTGCGCATGTCCAAGACGAGTCTCCATCAAGGCGACAGAATCTCGCAAAGGGTCTGTGCACATCCCTGCAGCAGGACGGTATACTGGTGCCTCTATATCCGTCATAGCCCAGCATGAGAAGTGCAGTACTACCCTACCTCTATACAATATACCCGGATCAAGGGGCCACGGATAGAGACCGCCCTTGATCAACCCTTCGGCAAGAAGAGTCAGAGCCTTCGGCATCCCTCACAGAGAAAAGATGAAGGAAGCGAAGGGATAAAAGTTCTCTATCTCCTCTCATGGCCGCCTATTTATTGGCTTTAGCAAATGCGTGGGGAGATTAAGACCCAATAGTTAATAAGGATAAAACTGGCGCCTCGATTCCCGTAATCTATCTTAATCTCTTTGGAAACTGATGACTCAAGCACCATGTCAAGAGATAGTTACGAATCTGTCACGACCCACACCCTGTGTAAGGGCACGAATAGTGAACAACGTCCAGCCTACGCCACAGCATCGGCGGTAGAACGCTATTTTGGGTGAACTATACTATCTAACAATAATGATCATCAAGACATATAATGCCAGCAATAAAATATGAATACTCAATCACAGAAACTATAAGATGGAACAATCGCAAAAATATGATATAAGAAACTGAAGAGTCAAGATACAACTCACAAGACAAAAATAATATCTAATGAGTCACCAAATATAATATAAAACTAACTGTCAAAGCTGGAGATATATCCAGTACAATATAAGCCTACCTACTAAGCTACTGGTAAAGTGTCGTCTGTCTCAACCGGGATGAGTTCCTCATGAGCCACAGTCTCTAGCTCTAAACCAACTATGTCCTGAGACCCATAGTGAGTGGGATACCACTCCTCAGTGTCATCTGGGAAAAATATATCCAGTCAAAAAAGGAGCAAAGTATACCTCTAACAGCAGTTTCAATAAATGATAAAAACTATGTATCAGTAAATAGGAAGCATATACAAGATGAATAGAGCATGGAAGGAA
Source organism: Iris macrosiphon (assembly GCA_036927795.1). Lineage (NCBI taxonomy): Eukaryota > Viridiplantae > Streptophyta > Magnoliopsida > Asparagales > Iridaceae > Iris > Iris macrosiphon. The sequence goes on along the minus strand of JAYESA010000001.1, from coordinate 147,155,808 downwards.
TGTACAGGAATAAGGAAATACATGAAATATATACAAGAGATATGAATATCATATATGAAATAAAGAGATACGACTAACTAAGTGAGTGAGTACCAGTGATAACATATGATCGGCTTGGAAACTTGTACACGAATATGGCCTGGTTAATCATACGTGAGGTGTATAATTAACATTCACAGGAATACATGAACTGCACATGGAGGGTATGATCACATATCTACACTAATACTCTCCCCTCCTGACTGGTACAGTGGATCCAACCATGACACACTATGACACATGAATCATAGAGCAGGGGCCAACCTTCTCAGGAACAGTGTCTTATCCATGCACAGAAATCACAGAACATGCACATGAATCACAGAAAAAATAATATCTCATGACGGAATCCGAAAAATATCAATTCGTGTAACCAAGTGTCAGAAAATCAAGGATATCTACACTAAATACAAGAAATATAGAGGATATCATAAACGGAAAACTATCAAAAAATATACTCGCATGGAATCCAGTGAACAATATTAAAAAGTTTAAAACAATATCTCGGAGACCTAAATATGGATTATTATATAAATACAAGATTTTGAAATGATAACAAGTTAAACTAGTCAAAATCTAGGTCTTAGAGTCAATTATAATTCAAAATAGTCAAACTAGGTCAACTCTAGGTCAAACTAGCCAACTTGGTTAAACTAGCTATTTTTATGTTGCATGAGTCCATATCTAGGTTATTGGGTCCATACACTACTTATCTAGGCCATACTAGCTATATTAGGATACTAGTGTATCATAGCTATATAGTATCACATGATACACAATAATACAATATATATATACTAGTTACCCTTAGTTAATACTAACTCGGCTTTGAGCCATCTTGGTATCACACTCCCTAACACCCTCTTGGTACCCAATATTAATACCTTGAGTTGAAACCCACACCTTAACATTACCTTGTGTATCACAAGGTAATACTAGACTAACACTAAACACTAAACTATACTAACTAGGACTTTAACATACACTAGCATCATAACTTATACTATCACTCCTATCAATTAACTAACAAGCTCAATGCTAACAGTTAACAATTTACTAACGTTAATTAACTAACCCATAAACATCTCATTCAAACTAACATCTAATATACATCCACTAACTAATAAACCTATTAACTAACAATATATGAAATCATCTAACTAACTAATATACCCATCTACTTCTAACATATACATATGGAACTGATGACAATTACTAACAGTTAACTACCAGTTACTAACCATCCTATTAACAATTAACGTTTAACACTTAACTAATATAACTAAAGCTAACATTAACATATCAATCAACACAACTAACTAACACTATAGAATACATCTAACATAACTATCTACTAGGCAAGACAAATAACTAACTGCTACTAACCTTCAATCTCCAACCTCCTGAGATGGTGGACCTACTATATATATATATATATATATATATATATATATATATATATATATATATATGATGTACACATCGTGCACAGCCACTTGCCCATCCAACTGTTGTTGTATCTATATTGTTGTGCACAAGAATGCACAACCCTCCATCTCACCAATAACTCTCCAAATCAGTCCAACATCAGTTGGGTAATCCCCCAACAGTGCAAACAACTCCAAAATAGTGTACACAAAGTGTACAAACCTCAAATCAGTCCACACACAATAACTGTCCACACATCTCCCCTATATATCAACATATCTAGTATAGCACATAGGAAATGGTATACACACACACACACACACACACACACACACACACACACATATATATATATATATATATATATATATATATATATATAACACTAAAAGAGAGCATGAAATAAATTATCAAACACGTAGAGTGTCGCACCCGTATCACACTCAAACTATGATACGCTTGCGATACGACTCCAACACACCACCAAACGCATCACGAAGGATACAGACAAGTCTAGAATCATATTTCTAAGCAATATAAAGTGCTCGCTACACCACTACGTGTCTGTGTCAAAATATGGCATGTGCACACCTCCGTGTCGAAGGAAAAACCCCCAAATCATCACGTATTACCAAATTATCATGATACAGCCTACTCGTGTCCAATTGTGGATACGTATCTAGTCCCACAACTCCGATCTAAGTCTAATTAGATCTAATTGATCTTATGATATACACTTGATGTGTCAATCTCAAAATTTCTCTAAATTGGACACAAAAACCTATGTAGAAACCATAATACAAGTCATATGAACCTAGTTCTTGTTTCTATGGTCAGATCTAAGACAAGGGAGGTTTTCTAATGGTTAAATGTATGAATTAGAGTCTAATTAATGAGGAAATTTAGAATTTATCTATTGGGAGATGGATTTCCAATGAATTACTCAATTGGATACGATTCAGACCCAAGCTCCTTGTCAATTTCTTATTCTCCAAGTGCTCCTTATAATCCAAGCTCTAATGCTTCTAATTGATAAAAAAAAATGAGAGAGAAAGAGAGTGAATTGGGTCAATTTGGTGGAGGGATAAAGTAATTTTGGAAGAACTAAATTGGGGATCTAAATTTGGAATGAACTAATGAGATGAGAGAGAGTGTCCCCCCATATAGTCGACCCCCTCTAACCCCTTCTCCAAGTAATTTCTAATGACTACAATGCCCCCACTAGTATATTGAAGAGGTTTAATTATGAGGGCAATATTAGAAAGCTTCTAATTCTTCATGAACTAATCTAACCTCCTTAATTAATTAATGGAATGGTCTAATTGGGCCTAGTCCCATGTTGGGCTCAATGGGTCATGATAAACTAATGGGTCCAATAATGACAAATCTAAATAATAATAGGATAGCTCACTAACAAATAAATAGCACATCACAATATAATTAATTACTAATATATAATATTAAATCACTAACTAAAAATATGCTAATGACAAAAATACCATCCTCTAGAAATATGGTAGTGATAAAATCCGAAGAGATCCAGTCAAATATTGAGATAATCTACTCAGTTAATAATCTGAAGTATGGCAGGACCGGCAACACGGGATGTCGTTCATATGTGGCCAAAACTCAATCATGCTTCTTATTCAAAGTATTTCAAACTAGCCAGTTCTGAAAACTTTGAAGGGGGTCTTGTAGAAGCATAAAAATTATGCAGGCCGCATAAGAGCTCATGCACTCCTAATATGAAAGCAAGACTCATAGGATCCGCACAGGACCTATGTGACCAGAACAGCCAACTGTATAGGTGGCCCTTATGCGGCCTGATCATCCTCAGAGTACGGGGGTCGCATAAAAAAATATTAATCAAAACAAAAAGTTTATTTACAAAAGGGGGGTTAAAACATGTAGCCATCAAGGCCCATACAAAATAAAAATAAAAAGAGGAAGACGCGATCAGTCAGATGAGCGACGAGCCTCACGAAGCACAGCTGCGACATCCTAGAGTGAACGTATGCCCGCACGATAAAACTTGCGGCACATTCCTGTAGTGCCCTGCTCCGCATAGGTACTATGTACAAGTTATATCGCTTTGCTTGCTCGAGCGAAAGTATTTTAGGAGAGTTATCGTTTGAACCCCAAGATGATTGATCTAGGTGAGTGGACGAAACTACATTCTCTGATTCTTGCACGCCTTAATAATAAATCTGAGTTTTTAAATGCTTGTTCTAAAAATATTATTTCATAAGAAAAATGATAGAACCTGACTATGTATGCTTAATAAATAAACTCGTATAGCTTGTCATTGGAATGAACGTGCTTGCTTAACTAGAGAATTTATATACTTGTCGGAAAAAAGATAGAACCTTGACATGCTAAGTCAAGAGTATAAGAAATATTGCATGCTTAGTTACACTGCCACAACTATCGAACGAACCCTTGCCATGCTAAAAAGATAAGTAAAGGAATCGCTTGAAACAAGTCCTTTTGTAATATGCTAAGAAAGAGATAGATATTGTATGCTAGTTGCCATGAAATCGATATCGTGCTTGCTATTATATGTTTTGCTTGCCCATTTAGCTATATCGTACTGCTGTAAGTCTTTGATTCGTATAAGAAGAGACTAATAGTGTGCTCTGATATTCTGGTCCCACGGGATCTAGGGGGTGTGCTATTAGATATGTGAAAAGATGTATTTTTTTTGAAAGAGTGAAAGAGAAGAGTCTAGTAGTCTGTCCTGATGTTCTGGTCCTATGGGATCTAGGGGGATGTGGCTATTAGATTATTATATGCTTGTTCATATTTGGTGCATCCTAATAGTTTATTTGATAGAATGTTGCTTGTCATGCATTGGTCTCGGATAACTTGTGCACAAGATAAATAGTCTCTCAAACGATTCCTGGGGTACTGGGAATCGGTCACTCCGGGGGAGATTATTATAGCACCCTGATATTCTGATCCTACGGGATCTAGGGGGTGTTGTTGTCCATCAGTGGGGTAACTCATTGGCCATCATATAGTTATGGCGCATGTTAGGCTAGCCTTCTTGTATACCTAACTGTTTGATGCAGAGACGGATAGGAAAATAGAGAACCTTATACATATATGTTTATGCAAAATATTGCTAACTTGTATGTCTGTTGCAGGGATAACCGTTCGACAAGGGGTAAGAAATACAAAGAGTATATATATATATATAGCTTGCTTGTTTATTTCGTTTGTATCATAGAGTTTATCTGATAGTGCTTCATGCATTGCATCGGTCGGACAATGGCTATTAGTGAAGAGCTGAACCTTGGTCCCGGCTGCTAATGATAGTGAAGAGCAACCATGAGTCACAGCTGCTAATAACATCAGATAAAGAGTTATTGGTTAGCTGGATTACCGCTACTGATTTTGAGTTTCTCGGGGACCGAAATCATATAAATATGTTATCTTGTTTGCTTGAAAAGAATGACAGTCCACTTGAAATACTTTCCTTGATACGAGATGACAGTCCACTAGATAAACTTTGTTCCTAAGAGATCTATATGACTCACAATACATGTTGTGCACTGCACGATAGAACCATGTCTCTTTAGCTTGCTTGTATGTATTGAATATGCAAACTGGTTTCAAAACTATGTTTTCGAAAAGATATAAACTGACTATAATTTTGGGCTGCATGAAATGAACATAGGTAAAAGTAGCAAGATCACTAGTAATATAATATTTTGTCACATGCTTACTTAGTGTGGATTTCAGGGGATATTTCTTCAGTTCAGTTAATTTTATACTCACCAGTACTTTCTTCAAAGTGCTGACCCACCAACAATTTGCTTGTTCTCAGGTGCTCGATCGTCCGAGTAAGCGATAGCCATGCCTCATCCCAAGGAACCGGAAATCCAGAGTCGATGCCTTGAGCCGTATCGATTGCTTTGAGCTAATTTTGTATAGAGGGACATAATGTATGGAACAGTGTCACTGTAATCAAGAGAAAGAGAGTGCTTGAGCGATTTGTAACCTCGGCCATGCGCTACTTGTAAGACTTTTGAATATCAATAAAGAGCTTGTTTTCATATGTCATTGTGTTCTTTACTTTTCTGCAATATATGTGCCGCTGCTCCTATCTTGAATAGCTTACTTGCCCTTGTTTAAAGCTTTGGCCTTTTGCAAGCACACTTTAGGCTTGCACGACATCACGCTAGTGAGAGGATGATTGATTCCGTAGGGACCAAGTGAGGACGAACGGCCCCTGCGGGATCGAGGCATAACATAATGGTATCAGAGCGACTCGATTCTTTGCCCATTCCGTTGCCTTCGACTCTGATATGTGCCCGATGTTGTGTTGCAATGAGCATTCCATACAATAAGTCCGTAAATATTCTCAAAGTTGCCGGCAAAAGTTTTCTGGATTTGTTTTATTGCTTGAGAGGTGATTTATGATTTCTGATGGCTAGAGTTTTATTGAGTTCTGGATTGCTAAATTTTTTGATTGAGGATGGTGAGGAATGAGGGCTATCGCTGCTGGGGATATCGAAAGTTTCTTCTTGAGTTTCGAGGACGAAACTCTTTATTGGTGGATAAGTATATAGTGCTCCGCTCCGCGTAGGCACTATGTACAACTGATATCGCTTTGCTTGCTCGAGCAAAAGTCTTCTCGGAGAGTTCTCATTCGAACCCCAACACAATTGATCTAGGTGAGTGGGCGGAACTGCATTCTCTGATTTTTGCACGCCTTAATAATAAATCTGAGTTTTTTAATGCTTGTTCTAAGAAGATTATTTTATAAGAAGAATGATAGAACCTGACCCTACATGCTTAATAAGTGAAATCGTATAGCTTGTCATTGGAATAAACCTGCTTGCTTAACTAGAGAATTTGTATGTTTGTCTGAAAAGAGATAGAACATTGCCATGCTAAGTCAAGAGTATAAAAAATATTGCATGCTTAGTTACACTGACACAGCTATCGAACGAACCATTGTCATGCTTAAAAGATAAGTAAAGGAATCGCTTGAAACAAGTCCCTTTGTAATATGCTAAGAAAAAGATAGATATTGCATGCTAGTTGCCATAAAATCGATATCGTGCTTGCTATTATATGTATCGCTTGCCCGTTTTGCTATATCGTACTGCTGTAAGTCTTTGATTCGTATAAGAAGAGACTAATAGTGTGCCCTCATATTCCGGTCCTACAGGATCTAGGGGGTGTGCTATTAGATATGTGAAAAGATGTGTTTTGCTTGAAAGAGTGAAAGAGAACAGTCAAGTAGTTCGCCCTGATGTTCCGGTCCTACGGTATCTGGGGGGTGTGGTTATTCGATTGTTATATGCTTTTTCATGTTTGGTTTATCCTAATAGTTTATTTGATAGAATGTTGCTTGCCATGCATTGGTCTCGGACAACTTGTGCACAAGGTAAATAGTCTCTCGAACGATTTTTAGGGCACTGGAAATCGGTCGGTCCTGTTGAGATTGTTATAGCACCCTGATGTTCTGGTCCTATAGGATCTAGGGGGTGTTATTATCCATCGCTGGGGTAACTCATGGGCCATCATATAGTTAGGGCGCATACTAGGCTAGCCTTCTTGCATACATAACTGTTTGATGCAGAGACGAACATGAAAATAGAGAATCTTATACATATATATTTATGCAAATTATTGCTAACTTGTATGTCTGCTGCAGGGATAACCGTTCGGCAAGGGGTAAGAAATACAAAGAGTATACATATATAGCTTGCTTTTTCATTTCATTTGCATCATAGAGTTTATTTGATAGTGTTTCATGCATTTGCATCGGTCGGACAAAGGCTATTAGTGAAGAGCTGAACCTTGGTCCCGGTTGCTAATGATAATGAAGAGCAACCATGAGTCATAGCTGCTAATAGCATCAGATAAAGAGTCATTGGTTAGCTGGATTACCGCTACTGATCCTGAGTTTCTCGGGGACCAAAATTATATAAATATGTTATCTTGTTTGCTTGAAAAGAATGACAGTCCACTTGAAACACTTACCTTGATATGAGATGACAGTCCACTAGATAACCTTTGTTCCTAAGAGATCGATATGACTCACAATACATGTTGTGTACTGCAGGATAGAACACTATCTCTATAGCTTGATTGTATGTATTGAATATGCTAACTGGTTTTAAAGCTATATTTTTGAAAAGATGTAAACTGACTATAATTCTGAGCTGTATTAAATGAACATAGGTAAAAGTAGCAATATCACTAGTAATGTAATATTTTGCCACATGCTTACTTAGTGTGGATTTCAGGGGGTGTTGCTTCAGTTCAGTTAATTTTATACTCACCAGTACTTTCTCCAAAGTGCTGACCCACCAACAATTTGCTTGTTCTCAGGTATTGGATCATCCGAGGAAGCGATAGCCATGCCTCATCCCAAGGAACCAAAAATCCAGAGTCGATGCCTTGAGCCGTATCGATTGCTTTGAGCTGCTTTTGTATAGAGGGGCATAATGTATGGAACTGTGTTATTGTAATCGAGAGAAAGAAAGTGCTTGAGCGATTTGTAACCTCGGCCATGCGCCACTTGTAACACTTTTGAATATCAATAAAGAGCTTGTTTTCATATGCAATTATGTTCTTTACTTTTTTGCAATATATGTGCCGCTGCTCCTGTCTTGAATAGCTTACTTCCCCTTATTCAAAGCTTTGGCCTTGTGCAAGCGCACTTTAGGCTTGTACGACATCACAACCGTGAGAGGACGATCGGTTTCGTAGGGACCAAGCGAGGACGAACGGCCCCTGCGGGATCGGGACGTGACAATTCCTTTCCTCCATTCCAACGTCTCCCTCTCCTCTGGAGTTAGGGGAGAAGGGCGAAGTCTGAAGTAGACCCTAGAGGCCTAGCAAGAGCCTCCTAAGTCAACCCCAGCAAGGACAGAAAGCTCTCAGTAGCAGACAACTCACCCTCGTTCCGTGTCTTCTGCCAAGTTAGAAATGCTACGACAGCCGGCGGAGAACCGAAAGCTCGTCCCTCACGAGACCCTCTAAGTCCAGACCCTCCGATACCCGAGCATTGAGACATAGCAGGGATAAGAGGATGAGGAAGCGAGGCGGGTGGCCAGGGTTCCCAACTAGAATCTCCTTGGACGATATATTTTACGAAGTGGAACACGACGGACCATGGCAGTTTTATTTATAAAAGAGAGAGATGGTTCGCGTGACGGCAATAATTATAATGATGAACCTAGAAAGGGTGAATCCAATGGTTTGGCTTCCCAAAAGTCTGCATGCAACCAATGGTTAAGTTCCCAAGAAGTCTGCAAGAAGGCGTTTAAGCTTCCCAAAATGGCTGAGCCAAGTCTTAAAAGTTCCAGCTTGGCAACACATATTCATGCGTCCAACAACCATGCAACCCCAAAAGAAGGCTCAAATCAGGCCCCAGAGCCACCATGTGGCCCAATAAGACGACATCCATACGTCCCAATCAGCCAAAGCAGTTTGGCCGTAGAAGGACCTAACGTGACGTTCCGTCAGCAGGATCGTCTCTGACACCGAATCCAGACAAAAGGATATTCTGAAAGATGTGAACACACAAAACGATAAAAGTCTAACATCAGCACAGAACTTCACTCTCGATAGATGTACAACAGCACGTGTACAGCACAACTGGCCCCATATATCCTGAACTCCATGCGTCTTATGCGTCTCTTGCCTCATGCGTCCCAAGATCCATGCGGTCCCATATGTCTCTGGCTCCATGCGTCACAGGCTTCTTACGGTCCCATGCATCTCTGGTCCCATACGTTCCAGACTCCATACGTCCCATGTGTCTCTGGTTACATGTGTTTCAGACTCCTGGAAGACCAAATTTTGCTGTTATGACAAGAGTGGTTCTTTCCAACCAAGTGCGGACTATGTGTCAAGCTGACCAAGTCATGCCCACAAAGGGCAAAAACTACCCAGATCTTCAGCAACTGAAAATTCTAACAAGCGCCCGTGTGGCAGCTTGGCCTGCTCATAGTTACAGCTGCACCCTGTTAAGAAGGGACACGTGACACCCTCCAGCATCCATGCGGCCCAACATATGCGCAGCCAGGGATGACTATAAATAGTAGGGTACCACACCCATACAAGAGGCTGGCTATCTGCGAACCTACACTCAAGCGAGAGAGAAGAGCTTATGCATCAGATCATCCATGGAGTAAAGAGAGTTGCTACACTCCTAACCCTCCATCGTCACCCCCCAGAAAATAAATTTGTACTTAGATTGTCTTCTATGACCTCTCTGTACTTTCTTTTTGTGAGTTAATTAAATCAAGTTCTCTTAAACTTCAAATTTAATGGGAAACATAAACACACTATAAATGTAGTACTGTCAAAATTTTTACAGTTCTGACTTCATTCAGAAGTGTCAAAATTTTGACAGTCCTATTATAAACCTACTGGAAATGTAGGACTGTCAAAATTTTGGCAGCCCTACTTAGAACCTATTGGAAATGTAGGACTGTCAAAATTATGACAGTCCTATTATAAACTTTTTGTAAATGTAGGACTGTCAAAATTTTCACAGTCCTGACTTTATTCAGGACTGTCAAAATTTTGACAGTCCTATTAAAAACCCTTCAAGGTTACAATTTTTTACTGCCATTCAACACCAATCATAGTTACAATATTTTGAAAGACAAACATAAAGTAACATAAAATCAAATACTTTTCCCCAATTGATCAAACGACCTTCACAACTTTACATTATATCGAACAAAGTTATGTTTTTATTATATTACAACCAACTTCAAAGATACAATAGTTTTTTTTTAGACAAAATAGCATATTATTTTCGCAAAAGATTAAATATGTGTCAATTCATGTCGGACTTTAATTTTCCACCTACTCCAAAATGCAAGGTAATCACCGTCACTACTGAAGGGATTAACTTGCACTTTGGAGTAGGTGGGAAAGTAAAGATTGACATGAATTGACACATGATTAATCTCTAGTCAAAAATAATATGTTCGATGTTCTAAGCATCAGATGAAATCCCAGAGCATGTTCTAAGCTTCATGTCATCCTTTGAATCTATTGTATCCATAGCTCCATACCAAATAGCTTCACTATAAGTTCCACCAAAATAAAAGATTAAAGAAATGTTTCATGCACCATTCACAAAACCAGGACTGTAGAAATTTTGACAGTCCTGCTTCGATCCAGCTACGAATGTGACAAATTTCTCTACTTCAAATCCAATAAAATGGATTCAAAAGTTCAAAAATAGGCCCAAACTTAATCATAAACCTATTATATATTACTAAACTATGATATTTTAGGATTTAATAAGGATTGGAAAGAATATTTAAGAAAAATAAATAATAAAAAAGAAACCCTAAAATTTGAGATGGAGAAGCTAGAAGAAGATGCATAAGTTGTTTTGAACCTTGATCCTTGAGAAGTTAGAATGAAGAATTTTAGGATTTGGGAGAAAATGGAGAAGATGGAGAAGGGAGAGGTTTAGGTTTTTGAAGAGAGAGAGTATGTGAAAGTTAGAATGAAATGGTTTGGGAGGGTTTGGGGGTGTTTGGGAGATATGGGCAGCCCCAAGTAGTAAAATGGCTGCCCCGAGTAAAAGTTTATTTAAACTGGGCTAGCCCCAATCCTGGCTAGCACCGAGTAAAAAGTATTGTGCCCCGATAAAAAACCTATGTTTATTATAGAGACGTTTCTTATTTTGAAAATAATTACACCAACATTTTCTTTATTTTATGTTTATTGCATGAACCTCTCCTATATTTTCCTAGTGTCGGGCACACGCATTGCATGTGCAACACGTTTTAGAATTTTTGATACCATTTTATGTAGCAAAGACAACATCCAATCAAACTTATTAAAAATAATATTTTTAATAATATTTTTTTTGTTAGAAATGGCATCGTTGATACATCTTATGTAGTAAAGACAACATCCAACCAAACTTAACAAAAAATATAATTTTTCATAAAAAAATTACCCAGTTGATAAATTTTAATAACGAAATATTATTCATCAGCATCACTATCTTCAACAGCATGGCTCGACTGTTCGACCTCGACATGATAGTCACTAACATTTTTTTATGTTTTTTCTTTATTGCACGAACATTTCCTATATTTTATATTTTATGTAAATAATTATTACACTAAACGTCCTTAAAACATAAAGCATATGGAAGGTCCGTGAAATTATTTTTAAAATAAGAGATGTCCATGTAATAAACATAAAACATAGGAAAGGGTAATGTAAATAACCCTAAAATAAATACCCTTACAACTATTTGCTCGTTAAAATATATAAACTAATAGAAAATAACCCTAAAGTACCAAAAAAAAGATTAAATGGACAAGGCATTTATAACAAAACTCTCATGCATATGCTATTAATTTGTATTATACCTAGCCGGTGGGCACCATGCCTACATACGGGCCGGATGGGACCATGCTTGGCAAATAGACATGGATTCTTGTTTTCAGAATCCGTTTCGGATCTGTGTTGCATCAAAATAAATCTATGTTGGACCTTGCCGACACAGATCCCTTTCATGTCGATGTCAGCCTGGTTTCTTCTGTGTTGTTGGCGTGCTAGCTCGTGGTGGCTGGTCCAACTTGTACCTCTAGTTGTTTGGTGCAAGGTGTCACGCACCATATTTTGTGGCCCTACCAAGATCCGAGAAGCTTCTAGAATTCTACACATGGAGGAATAAAATTCATCACATGGCAAAATACACTTTTCATTCTAGAGGTTTCCTTTTTAGTTATTTGGCAATAATAATGATGTAGGGAATATTCTTAAGATATAGAAAAATTTCTAGTATATTCTCGAGAATAATTCTTGGAATATTTCTATTACAGAAGGTTCATGTAAGCCCTTGAGGCAATATAAATAGGGGGTGACTCATTTGCTTCTCACCATTGAAAACTTGTAAGCTTTTCCAATATCAATAAAGAAGTCTTCAAGTTTCCATCTTGCTCCATTGTTCTCTATTTTTCTTAGCGAGCTAGCTAAGTTCGTAGTCGTAAAGGCTTGCACGAGTCTTCGAGGAGGAAGTTTGTGCGTCGCATGGGTCAAAGTGAAGGAAATATCACTTAGTTTGTGACAAGTAGTATCAGATCGAAGGTCGATCGTAGCCATGTCGACATCTGAGATCAACGTCGGCCAGCGTCCTGCATTGCCCAAGAAGACAAACAAGAGAGGCAGAACCAAGGAGCCAACGTTGGAGACAGCCCTTTGTAAACCCCCTCAATAATTTTTTGGATAGACTAGGTATGGTGAGAATTTTGGTTTAGCTTCAGGTTGATTAAGGATTAGAAATTAGGGTTATCAATACCGGTTCTTTAATTTATACTCTTGGTGCACCTTACCATTACTGCAATATTTGGAGCACAACAATAGCCTTTACCTTCCAACAAATTTTGCACTCTTGACCTGATGAGCTAACCTAGGCACAAAATATTTTTGTCACTCACAAACATACTCCCTTATGCTCTATTTTACTTGCACAACTTTTTAGTCACAAAAATTAATTCTTTAATCCTATGCCTTGTACCTATGTCATTGCCATCGATTTGGGGACACAAACTCAACCCATTTCGCCTAACCAATTAAAGGGTCCAATACTAATACCAAGCCTACAACGTCCATGATATTTGTGTCACTCCCAATTGAGATCATATGTACTCCCATTTTATTTAAGAACACCAATGACACAATATTTATTTAATTTGGTGAAACCGACTGAACTTAACCCCAACTAAAATCTCACACCCAATTATGAGGCTCATACAAAACACACAACACCCACTCTATCCTACAAAACACCAAACACTATTTTTCTACAATAAAACTTTATTCTTTTTTTATTTGTAAACTCCAAACTCTTAGGGACCCAAATAAAAAAGGGCTGCTAGGTGTCAAACTCCTATTGTGGGAAACCAAATAAAGAGCCCCATTCCTTGGTCATGTGACCGGTCATTCACCTTACTCTCTCCCTTGTATAATACTATTCACTCTACTTTTGATCCTAGCCTTTGATTTAAACCTCCCCTATTACAACCCTATATTTTTTCTACATAAGGAAACCACACTCATCCCTAGGCCGGCCCTAACCCCAAAGAGAACCTCTCTCTTCATTACATTACTCCCCTCCCTACCACCACAACCGACACCAACTCCACCCGTACCACCGTCAACACCACCACCACTACCACCACCACTGTCATCACCATCACCACCACCACTGCCACCATCGAGCACCACTACCACCACCACTGTCATCACCATCACTACCACCACTGCCACCACCGATCACCACTACAACCACCACTGTCATCACCATCACCACCACCACCACAGTCATCCCCCCTCTTGCAATGACAACATCTGCATCAACACCGCTGCCACCACCAACATCCACCACGCCCCCTTGGTACCACTTCTTCTTCTTCTTCTTCTTCTTCTTCTTCTTCTTTATTCATTTCTTCTTCTTCACTCTTGAATGCTTAGTTAGGCTCTACGTTTCCATTGAGTAATACCTGTAAAATATGGTTAAAAGATCCTAGTTAGATTATTTTTAGATTTATTAACATCAATCCCTAGGGCTTTATGTATGTGTGAATGCATGAGGGTGATATAATTATGTCCTAAAAATAGATGGATGTCATGCTAGGTCGTATACATGATTTGCTTAATGTGCATTATATAGTGAGTTATGGAAGTTTGATGATTAGCCCATGTTTAATTAAATACATATTTGAGAAATGTAAACATGATAAACGTTATTGGTTTAGTGTTTGGGATCATGACATGATTAGAATATAATTTTATATTTGAGTATTTTGCATGTGTAGACTTGATGGTGTTGTGCCAATATAATTTTATTAGGTAGTAATGATGGTATGATTGAAGATGAGAATGTGATTATTATGTGTATTTAGGGGTGACAACTAATTTATGATTTATGCACTTATGTCTATGATTACATGGATGGCATGGATCGAGGATGAACATTATTTATAGATGACCGAATAAACAATTGAGGAATACTAGTATTGTGGGCGTTATGCGTTTTGGTTATTTCGTACTTGACGCAACATTTTTCTAGTCAACGAGGATGAACATTATTTATAGATGACCGAATAAATAATTGAGGAATACTAGTATTGTGGGCGTTATGCATTTTGGTTATTTCGTACTTGACGCAACATTTTCCTAGTCAACTTTGGTCAACCCTCTAGTTAGTACCCATAGTCGTGAGTTTTGTAACTAAGACAAAAACCTATATTAGTTCATGATGACATATCTTTATTAAGACAGTTTTGAGCTAAATTATTAATTAGTTTACTTCACCTCTAGGTACTTTGGGCTCCTCGGACTTGAACGTTGGACCAGAGCCTCGCCTTCAGCATTCAGACCCAGGCAAGTATACCTTGCCATACTGTAACTCAGTTCCAGATTTACTTATTTATTTTGTCTATACATTGTGTGCGCTTTGGATCTAAATCGTTACTTAGCATTCGGTTCATATCCGGGTGCAGACGTTCGTCGATAACATCTAGTAACAATTATTAGATATTTTCTAATATCTTTATGTACCTACTTGGTTACATCAGAATCCTAGGACACCTTCAGACACTGTCATCATGCCAGACTTCTTGTATCCTGATAGTGTCAGCATGACCGGAACCTGTGATGACTATAGGTTCATGATTGGTGCTAGTTACTTTAGTATGATAAGACTGTTTAGATAGAGGTTCAGGCTCAACGAGATACAGATGCGTCTCGATGACCATGTTGGGAAGGAAAGACAGTTACTAGATGCTTAGGCTACTTTGCATGCACTATATATATATATATATATATATATATATATATATATCCTTATTTATGTAGAGATCCTATATTTGGAGTCATAGTACTTACTTACTGTGTGTCTCTATGATCGGATCTACGGGTATGCATCGTATGTCTCTGTGCCTGGGAGCTACAAATTTATATTTGGAAAGTCCACGTGTCGAATATTGTCTTTAGGTTGTGTCTCACTTAGGTGGTTATTCTAGATTACACCGGTGTATCACATATTTCCTTTCTGTTTTACTATGGCATGCTATTTTTGTACCTTGTTACGTCCCTCTAAGGATCTGGTTTCCTTCTAGGCATAACCGAGGAGGACTACCCGGAGGAGTACGAATCAGGTGTATATCCAGGAGCAGGACTTGTAGCAGAGGACGAGATCCTTCCCAAGGACTTCGCTTGATCACCGGTAGTGACTTCACCTTGGGTCCGGTATCATTATCTAGTTAGTAGATATCTGCCCTAGTTATCTTATTGCTTTCTTTCATTCAGTACTTGTATTAGCGGGTTTGTCTCCGTGTGACTCTATCCATTTTGTATTATGATACATTCCCAGACTTATTTTTCTTTCTACACATTAGTAGACTTATTTTCTCTATGTGTTTCATATTCTTGTATATGCGGATGAGATTAGTTACATTGCTTATGTTTAAATATTGGGTTATATTATTGTACTTTACAGCTTAGATGCACTCCATCGGGTCCATTATATTGGGATGCCTATCGGGGTGTACCCATTGGCCAATGTCACGTGGCTCAGTCCCTTATATTTGGAACTGGGGCGTGACACCCTTGGCAATTTGACGTCCCGCTTGGAACTCTTAGAGCAAGGCATAATGGGTGTGGAGATGCAAGTGGAGCAAAACCAGACGGCTTATGAAGAGTTCTCTCATGGGTTGGAGAGCGATGTTGCCAATGCCATGACGATGTTCTGAGAGCAACTTCGCGAGATGCAGGCTGGGTTCGAGGAGGAACGCCAGGCTATGAAGGCGAAGATTGCTGAACTACACGAAGAACTGAGGACTTAAGCCACTATTCTTGAGAAAGCCATCGCCAATGGTAGGTCTTCAAGTAGGGAGGCTACACCAAAGGTGAAGTATCCGGAGCCAAAATCCTTCAGCGACGCTCAGGATACAAAATAAGTAGACAACTTCATTAAGAATATCGAGCGATAACTTAACGCGATTCACATCAAAGACGAAACTGATAAGGTAAACACCGCGTCCCTTTATTTCACTGACGATACTATAATGTGGTGGTGTCGTAGGTACCTTGAAAAAGATAAGGGTTTGTGCTCAATCGAGACTTGGGAGGATCTCAAGAAGGAGATCAGGTCTCAATTCTACCCAATCATCGTACTTGGGATCATTCTCGTTTGGGATCATTCTCGTTTGGAGTCTTGATAGACCCACAGAGATATTCCATCTTCTTCCTTACAACGATATGGGTTTGAATGAGGGTAGCCCACAAAATCGTAGTTCTTCTTATTAAGCAAATACCAATAGTAAAATTTGAGTTGTCTGATTGTACCATAAACAGAGCAACAGTGACTTAACATCATCTTTATTAGCCATAGATGCGATGAAATTATACGTAAAAACGACAAATGTCACTTGTTGTTTGGTACTAATTTGGAGAAAATGATGTGACAATAAGTTGCTCGATAATCAAGAGAGAGATACTAACTAGAAAAAGTTATATCAATATCATGACCTACTCTCACTTTTGGGATACGAATACATGGCCAAGTTAAGCCTACGCCACAAGATCGATGGTAGTGTATTATGTACGATCTCAATGGTCCAACACAATATCATATTATACATCAACAACAATAATCTATTAAAATAGAATGAACAAGAAGCATAAAAGCTCAATATGTTATACTAAATACCAACTATAAATAGACTTAAGACATACAAAATAAAATAGACCGCTTCAAGCTATGCACCTCTGAAGGAAGAGATGAACGTCATACCAATCGTAGATTAAAGAATAGATACCTAAATTGTCAATATATCTAGTCAAGATTGGAAAAGTACAAGTCTAATACAATACTATACAAGTACAATATAAAGTAAGTAAAACAGTAGACATACTAACCAGGAGATTGTTTGTCATCAGTGTAAGTTTAGGAAACCTTTTCTCAACAACAAACAAAAAAGTACGAAAAAATCCTAGACATAAAATCTAAGTACAATATTTTTGATCTGAAAAACGAGACGATGGAGATTGAGTACTGCAGCGACTCCTTTACTCCATTGACGGTTCGACGAGGGAATGCGGATGCTCTCTTCTCTTTTCTTTCTTTTGAGCTTATGTGCACGTATGTAGCTCGCCTGGGGGGTATATGTAATTCTTCGCTCCTAGCTGGTTACTTATGGAACACTTGTTACTTTGACTCGGTTGATAATCGAGTCTCGAGAAAACCTTATCGCCAAATCAACACGGACGAAATGCAATAAACCCTTCAAACTAATGGAATGGCTTCTATTGAAATGAGTTCAAGAGTTTTTGTTGGTTGTTTTGCTGCTTGGTTTTTGTGTTGCTTTGTATTTTGCCTTACTTTCGATGACTTGGTTTTTATAATTCGCTTTCCCGCTTGCGCATTCATTTAGAATCGTAAGAGAAAGAGATCGAATGATGCTAACCAAGTGTTATTGCAATTTCAGGATGCATAACCAAGGAGTGGTCATTGCTTAAGGCTTTTACATCCTCTTGTTGATTCATTCGGTAAGTGGCTTCGGCCCTTCGATGAATCATTTGTCTGCAAGACTTAACAAAATGATCTATAGTTCACTCGAATTACATGTCCCTATGCTAAATGTTAACTCATTAACAATATATGCTAAAAAGATAGAAATTGCATACTAGATTTATAAAACTGTTATTTCCTTGTTTCTTGTTAAAAGAACTATACTGCTTGAAATATAGAATTTGCCTTGAACTCGTTTGAGAGAATTGATGCTTCCCCATATCGAATGTTGTACATTGATAACTTATAAAAAACTCCTTATCATTTAAAATTATTAATATGATAGATTAAAGAGTTAAGGCTCTATCGAAAAGAGATAGTCCCTATAGATGCATTTTTATTCAACGGTTGCTATAGAAATGTTATTTTTCTGATAGAACGCATTCATCGCATCGGTCTTGGACAACTTGTGCACAAGGTACCGTCTCTTGAATGATTCCTAGGGCACTGGGAATCGTTTGGCCTGGGAGAGATAATTGAAATACCCTAAGGCTTGTAGTCCTCGCGATTAGGGGTTTTTGTAACTCTCCAGTCCCAAAATACGTAGGACTAGGAATACGTAACATGCCAACTACGCATTCGACCAGACTCTGGTCTGACTCGAATACGTATAAGCTGTATTATAATGGTCACTATCTAAATAATCAAGTAAATATAAATATCTATGCCTCAATCCATAATGAACAGAATACACAAGAATGAGCTACATGTGCTAAAGTCGGCCACCCAGTAACACACAAACTCGAATAGACTCGAAAAAGAGATATGAGTCTATAAAACTAGGCTACATCAGCAGATAAATAAATAATATAAATAAATAACCATAACTCCAGTAGAAATGATATAATTACCTGGTACTAGTGCCTGAAAGACAAGCAACTCCATCAGTAACTCCAAAGGTTTCATAACCGTCTATGCTAAAAAAATTGGAAGGGGACCAGGTCCTCAGAGGAACGTAACAAGGTACAAAAAATAGCATGCCAAAAGTAAAATAGTATAATGCCACATACTCAAGGGTAAACTACTATAACCAACTATGTGATATGCAAATGAGAGTATGGTATCGTACCCCGGGCTGGTACTCACGAAAGATCCCAATGGACACTTCTGTATGCTAATAGTATACTCAAGGCTCCGTGTGGGGAAACCCGGAGGAAGATGCATATATAAATACCCCGGGCTGGTACTGTAAACCCCCTCGACCAAAATTAGGCCTACTCAGCTTAGATAGAGAGACTAGGGCTAGTTTGAATCCAATTAGAAATAGAACATTTTATTTTAGATGATTTTATAATATTTATATCACTTAGTGCACCTTACTGTTGCTTCAATAATTTGAGCACTACACTAGCCATTGCCTTCCTACAAATTTCACACCCTTGTCCTAGACATGGCCGTCTTCCATTCTGACCTTTGTGTAACTTATAATTATGCTCTCTTGTGTTATATTTTGGTCGCACAATATTCGTCGTAGACGTTTATATTTAATTCTATATAAATCCAACTTTGTATCTTTGTGCGTTCCAATCAAAATTGGAGACACAATCTTGACCCATTTTGTGCAACCCAATTTATGATAATATTCTATTCTGAGTCCTCTACGTCCATGATACTTATGTCCTACCTAATTTTAGTCCCATGTACTTCTAATTAATTTTAGAACACCATTTGTATTAATTTTAATTAATTTAATCTAATTTACATCTTTGTGCAATTTTTTAATTGTTTGGCACTTTTATGCAAAAGTGCATTAAGGTGTCCAGACCATTGGACACAACACATATAGAAATCTTATTTTTCCTTTATTGATTGGTCATATAATTTTCTCCATAATTTTGGAGTGTGTAACACTCCACATCAACTCTCCTTAAACCTTCGCCCTCTATTTTGAAACCATGCAATCCTAGCCCTCCAAGCATCTTCATGTAAAGCCAAGCCCATCCCAAGGAGGATGTTGACCAGGCCCAACTACCTAGGTCAACACCCAAACCCTATTCCCTATATATATATATATATATATATATATATATATATATATATATATATATATATATATATAACTTTTTCCTTTTCCTTTTTCCCATCACCCCTAAACCTAAACCCAAGTTAGCTGACCCCTTCCTCCTGTTCATCTCCTTCTTCCCCCTCCTTCCCTCTGCAACCACCGACTGGAGGAGCGCCTCGTCGGAGCTGACTCGCCTGAGATCCTCCGCCTAACCATCATTGAACCCTGCTGAACTCCCCACTCGACCTCGCCGGACTTCCCCTCAGCAGCGGCCACCCCTGTCAAACACCCACGCCACCATTCTCCTCCGGTCATCTCGACAACAACCCCTCCACGATCTCCTCCTCGCCGGAAGCCCACGACTTCCCGTCTGTAACCATCTCCTCCACCTTCTTCTCCGGATCACCACCACCCTCTCCTTCTCTTCTTCTTCCTCCTCTTTCCCGTAGCCGAGCCCCGGCCATCCCAACCTCCCTTGCACCCGCTGCCAATCACCGCAGAGTCCTCCTTGTCACCCCCATATTTCAGTTTAAGGGTATTTTCATCTTTTCATAATTAATGAGTAAATGATTGCATGATAATTAATTATATTTAAATAATTATGATTTTATTTGATTGTTGTACTTTACCGTTGCTTCGATAATTAGAGCGCTATACTTGCCATTGTCTTCCAACAGATTTCACACCCTTATCCTTGACGTGCCAGATTGTTATTCTGACCCTTGTGTGACTCATAACCATGTCTCGTTGTGCTTCATTTTAGACGCACAACATTTGTCGCGATCGACTATATTTAATTCTCTATAAATCAAATATTGTATCCTTGTGTGTTCCAATCGAAATTAGAGACACAATCTCGACCCATTTTGAGCAACCCAAATTAGGGTAATATTCTATTCTGAGTCTACTTCATTCATGACACTTTTTGTCCCACTTAATTTTAGTTTCTTGTACTTCTAATTAATTTTAGAACACCTATTTACAATTAGCTTAATTAAAGTAAAGCCATAAATCTTACTTTGTGTAATTTTTCAATTGTTGGGCACTCTTATGCAAAAGTGTATTAAGGTGTCTACTCCGTTGGACATGACACATAAATAAACCCTTTCCCTTTCATGTGTATTTTTTATAATTTTTGGAAGTGTGTAAAACAACATTAATCTCCTTGAACGAGGGCTTCGAAATATTGAACCAATGCATTTCTAGCAATTTCTTTTGAATTCAATTTAATCCTAGCCATTGAAATTCTACATGACAAGCCCAATTCCAAAGAGGGCTTTGACCAAGCTTGATTCTAGGTCAACCGAAACTCTATACCTAGATATATATATATTACTCTTTTACTTTTCCTTTTCTTTTCTCAACCATATAGCAGCCGACCTATTGTGTTCCCTGTTCACCCATCTCCCCCGGCCCTTCACCGCCTGACAACCCTTCCTCCCAACTCACAGCCGTCGTTCCCCACACTGTCAACCCGTTCGTCTGAACCCCTCGTCGCCGTTCTTCTAGCACGGCTGATCCCGACTGCACGACGCCGAAGCAGCCCCGTCTCGCCATAACTCAGACCCCGGAGTCGACCGGACTGACCACTGAGCGCCTCGATTCGCCTAAAGTCGACCACCCCGCGGTTCCTGCTGTACCCCGTTCGACTGAAGTCGCCTGAACCCGTTGCCCGATCGCTGAACCGACTGCCACTCGACCGTTGTACCTCCAGACACGTCGTCGACCAACCCCCCTCGACCGGAGCGATCGAGAACTCGCCTGCACCGCTGCTGAAGCCCGACGACCTGCTGCTCTCGACAGCAACCCGACTTTGATGAACCCGCTGAACCGGAGAAGCCCGAAGCCACTAACCTGCTGCCAACCGACACTAGCACCCCGCGATGACCTTGACGCATACGACTCGTCCCACGTACCCAGGTTTGAGCCCTTTATATACGTGTACACGTACGCGCATGCGCATATTCTATATTGTATACATGCGTATTTAGTTGGTATTGGCGTGCGTATTGGTATATGGTTAATATTAGTATTGGAATATTAGTATATATACATATAGATATATAGTATGATTCTCAATTAAGTATACATATACATACGTATATGTATTTAACGTGTATCCCTGGTACGTGTTTAATATATATATGTACATAATAAATTTTATTAAGTATGTATATACGTATATCTATTATATGTGTAATTAATTAGTATTATGATATATGTTAGTTCATATTATGTACTATGTATTATATGTACTAGATGTCTTAAATGTGACCACGGATACCCCGTAGTTACATCGACCTGTGACCATGTAGCATGATAGCAGACTGCCATATGTATACTGACGTACTGGCAAGACCGTACCATTTACTGTCTGTTATGCACAGCAATGACAGACGTGACACCCCTAGCGTAGTCTTTGAGATCATTATGTTGATTGTGTGTTAGAGTAATGTCTGATGCAGTATTGTGTTATATGATATGTCTATAGGACCGTTGGATCCTTCAGACGACACTTTGGAACTCGGATATTGGTATTGCCAGCTAAGGACCACAGGCAAGTACATTCTCTGACAGTTTTTATTATGTTGATTATCTCTATAACTCTTGTTGTATAGCATAAAGGACTCTGACACTGTTGTTTACACGAGTTGGCATCATTGAGACCTATTACGAGGAGTCATGATTGGAATCCATCGTGCTAACTGGGAAAAACGGGGAAATATTAGTAGCTTATGTGATCATACCCAAATTTACATGCATCATAGCTCACCCATACCTCACGTTGGTACAGCCTGACCATTACATGCCTCATAGCTGTTATATGTGGTTAGCTTGACTATTACTCGCATCATAGTTATCCGGATGGTTAGCCTGACCTTACAAGAATGATAGCTAACCAATGTAACGAGCCTGATCAGTCCCAAGCCGATCACATGATATGCTGATGTTTTACACACTTAGTTAGATATTCTTAACATGTATCTCTAGTGTATTGATATAGCATTCCTTATGTTCTAGTCATGATTCTAGCATTCACATATATACCAGTTCATTGTTCTTACGTGTACTTGTATTTCTATTTCATTGCTAGATGTACATTAATGATTATATACTTTAGTACTTCATTATTCCAGTATTCCTTCATTTCCAGTATTTCTTATTGCTAGTATTCATATCTGTCTTGTATTTCTTTACACTGTGTTATAGTTTTTGTCAATATATGTGAAACTGCTGTTAGTGCTTGTACTTCGTTCCAATCCTGACTGGATTTTTTTTCCAGAGGATCTTGAGGATTTCTGTACCACACACTATGGACCGGGTATAGATGCAGATTACACACCAGAGATCTTAGAGGAGACTATTCCTTTAGATGAGACTTTACCTACAGCTATCTAGATAGTATTTACATTATGCATCTGAGACTTATTGAGGTTTATTTCAGTTTATGTTTAGACTTATGTTAAGTTAAATTTGAGACTTGTGGAGACTTTATGTTGGACAGCTAGACTGTAATTTATCTATATTTGAGACATGGTATTTACCTATGTCATTATTCTTATCTCTTATCGTGCCTTATACTTTTTATAGTCGTTGTGATTGAGTTTATATTATGAGATATTGTGAGATGTATATTGTCCTCCTTACGGAGATTGATATCATTGACAGGTATTTAGTTATACAGTATTATTGTGACCTAGAAAGCGTTCTACCGCCGATGTTGTAACGTAGGTTGGATGTACCCGCGTACTTGTGCCCCTATACCGAGTGCAGGTCGTGACACATTTTTAGTGGTGGCACATGCAGGTCTAGTTTCGTAAATGGTGCAATATCGTGGTAGTACGACAACTTAGTTGTACTGCTACGAGCCTGCAATAGGATATAGGAAATAGGATCTAGGATGAGAGTATGCTCAATCATACTAGGAAATTCTGATCTTCACAATGCTATTCTAATCGATTGTTTCATTTAGCATTTTACTATCCTTCCTTGATAATATCGTATCTATCACCTTAAATTAATTCTTTTGATCTGTTTTCAGGATGCCGCCGAATACTAGATCTATGAGAGTGGGAGCAGCAATTTCAGAGAGGTCTGCCACCTCTCAACCCGACGAACAGACACATGGAGTTCCTCCTACATCTCCCGTTATGTGGGAGTACCTGCAGCTAACAAAATTTCTCCTCCACCTATTCAGAGGGTTGCCCCAGCTATGACGGACAACCTTCCACCACCACCGACACCGATTTCCGGAGGAGTGCCTACTGACGGGGCACAGATGTTCGCACTGATGCAGGGCATGCTAGAGGCCGATAGAGTAATATCAGAAGCTCAGCGTATTCAAGATGAAGCTCAGAGAGTGCAAGTAGAAGCACACCAGGCGCAGACAGAATGAAAAGAGAGAGCATGGAGAATGCTCATCAGGTGGCTCTCCAGGCTGTGGAGAGAGTAGCACGACAACCGCAACATACTGGCCAGCAATAACAGAGGTCAGGTACTATAGTGGACTTTAAGAGGATGATGTCTCAAGAGTTCAAGGGCACAGAAGGAATACTCTATGCTGACGATTGGTTAGAGGACATAGAGAGGAACTTGCGCTTAGCACAGATCCCGAAGATTCTTCAGATAGAGGCCGCTGCTAGTCAGATGTTTGATATCGCACTAACGTGGTATCGTACTGAGCCGAGACTCGCTGTTGAAGGACTTACTTGGGAGGACTTTAAGGAACTCTTCAAGGAGAAATTCTTTCCTGACGTGGCTTTGGGAGCATTGGAGAGTCAGTTCCATGACTGAATCCTAGGAGGCATGTCAGTCGACAAATACGCCGCAAAGTTTTGTCGATTGAGTCAATTCGTGCCATCGATGATTCGAGACCCAGGAGATCGAGCACGGAAATTCAGAAAGGGATTGAATAGAGAGATCAAGTCTCGTACTCCGGGATGACGTACTGCTACATTTGAGGGTATTTTGATGGATGCCCAGATTGCTGAAGATGACTTGGACCTCATGCCCAAGAGAGGACGTGATACTTCTGGAGGAACAGGTGGTAACACAGGACCAGCCAAGCGCCCACACTTTCAATAACAGCAATAACAGAGGCCGTACCAACAGCAACACCAATAACAGGCACTAGTTCGAGAACATATTCAACAACAGCAACCACAGAGACAGAATCAGCATGTTGCCCCATGTGCGTATGGCAAAAAGATGGAATATACAAGAGACATCTGCAGGAAAAGGTTGGGCACTTGCTTGTCATGTGGATCAGCAGCACATCAGCTGAGGGACTGCCCAGCTGTTCAGACTCGTCAGGGAGGAGGAGGAGCTCAGAGAGGACCAGCCAGAGCACCTATTGTACCAGGAGGCCAGCAGAAGGGACCTCCACTTTTCCCACAGCAGCAGAGGTTTGCTCAGCACCAGCAGCAGCAGAGAGAAGCACCACAGGGACGAGCTTATGCCATGACTACTGAGGAGGCCGAGCCAACTGGAGACGTGATTTCAGGTTTAGTTTTACTCGATTCCATTCCAGCACTTGCATTATTTGATTCTGGTGCTTCCCATAGTTTCGTATCTGTATCTTATGCCCTTAAGCATCATTTAGAAACGGAACCATTAGATAGGACTTGCAAAATCATGACTGGAGGAGGCATTATCCTAGTCCGTGATTATTGCAAGGATCGGAGAGTATCATTGGAAGGCCTAGAGTTGAGCGTGAGTTTACTCGTAATGCCACTTTCGGGATATGATATTGTACTCGTAATGGACTGGCTGAGTAAACACCATACTTCTATAGATTATCACGGAGGTAGAGTAGTATTTCGACCAACAGAAGAGCCAAAGTTCGAGATCGCCAGAGGAGCAGAGCAAAACAGAGGCACTTTTTGTGGAGCCAGGATGGAAGAAGAGGAGTTACCACATCCACTGATAGCAGAATTCCTGGATGTATTTCCAGAGGAGTTGTCAGGTTTGCCGCCAGAGAAAGATGTTGAATTCTCTATATACTTGATACCAGGAGCGGAGCCTATTTTGTAATATGTCTATAGAGTCAACAACAACGAGTTGGTAGAACTGAAGAAGCAAATTGAGGAGCTGCAAGACAAAGGTTTTATTAGATCCAGTTCATCGCCATGGGGAGCATCGGTATTATTCGTACCAAAGAAGGACGGCACGATACGCATATGTATCAATTATAGAGCTCTGAACAATCTCACTATCAAGAACAAATACCCGCTGTCGAGGATAGATGATCTTTTTGATCAGTTGAGTGGAGCGAATATATTTTCAAAGATAGACTTGTGGTCAGGCTATCACCAGGTGAAGGTGAAGGGAGAAGACATACCGAAGACAACCTTTCAGACCAGATATGGCCAGTTTGAATTCACAGTAATGCCGTTTGGTCTAACCAATGCACCAGCAGTATTCATGAACTTGATGAACAAGGTATTCCACCAGAACCTTGACAAGTTCATAGTGGTGTTTATTGACGATATTCTAATATATTCAAAGACCCCAGAAGAGCATGAAGAGCACCTGAGGATGGTCTTAGAGACTCTCAAGAGAGAGGAGTTGTACGAAAAGCTTTCAAAGTGTGAGTTTTTCCTTGACAAGGTTGAATTTTTTGGACATATGGTGACAGAAACGGAATCTCAGTTAACCCAAAGAAGATTGAAGCCGTGGAGTCATAGGCTACCCCCAGCTCGGTAGCCGAGATCAGGAGCTTTCTTGGACTAGCAGGATACTACAGAAGATTTGTACAAAACTTCTCCAAGATTGCAGAGCCAATGACTAGGCTGACCAAGAAAGATGTAGAATTTGTCTAGACAGAAGAATATCAAGCCGCATTCGATGAGCTAAAGAAGAGATTGACGACAGCACCAGTTTTGACATTGCCATCAGGGACAGGTGGATTCACTATCTACAGTGATGCTTCAGGAAAAGGTTTGGAATGCGTTCTTCAATAACATGGGAAAGTAATTGCCTGTGCTTCAAGACAATTACGCCCTCATGAAAAGAACTACCCCACTCACGATTTGGAGTTAGCAGCAGTTATCTTTGCCCTAAAGCTATGGAAATACTATCTGTACCGAGAGCGTGCGGAGATCTTCACAGACCATAAGAGCTTAAAGCACTTATTTACACAGAAAGAGCTGAACATGAGACAGAGAAGGTGGTTAGAACTGATGAAAGACTTTAATATCTCATTACAATACCATCCAGGAAAGGCCAACGTAGTCGCCGATGCCTTGAGCAGGTATCCGATGGCTATGTGCTTGACTTCGGATAGACATTTATTAGCTAATCTTAAGAGCTTGGGAATTGAAGTACTAGTTCCAGGAATTGAGGATCCGATGTAGGGATTGCAGATACAATCAGAGCTGATGGACAGAATTAGAGCTGCACAATATGATGATAAGACTCTAAGGAATATTAGAGCACAAGTTCGGACAGGATTGATAGACGACTTCACTATTGCGGATGATGGATCTCTACGGCATGGCACGAGGATGTGTGTGCCAAGTGGAGAGCTGCGTAAAGAAGTTTTACAAGAGGCACATCGCTCTCAGTACTCGATGCACCCCGGAGCCAACAAGATGTATCGAGATTTAAGGGAACATGTATGGTGGTATGGTACGAAGCGCGAAGTAGCACGCTTTGTATCCCGATGTTTAGTGTGCCAACAGGTAAAAGCAGATCGACAGAGGCCAGGAGGATTGCTTCAACCTTTACACATTCCAGAATGGAAGTGGGAGCATGTGACTACGTACTTTATTTCGGGACTTCCATGTTCTCCAGGAGGGAAGGACACAATTTGGGTCATCGTTGATAGGTTGACCAAATCAGCCTACTTCTTACCATTCAAGGTGGGTACATCGACAGAGAAGTTAGCAGAGATATACGTACAACAGATTGTCAGATTACATGGAGTTCCTCTAAGTATCATCTCAGATCGGGATAGTCGTTTCACTTCCCATGTCTGGAGGAGTCTGCAGGCTAGCTTGGGCACTCAGCTCAAGTTCAGTACCACGTATCACCCCCAGAAAGACGGGCAGTCTGAAAGAACTATTCAGACTCTTGAAGATATGCTACGCACTTGCATTTTGGATCTCGGAGGTTTTTGGGAGGATCATCTACACTTGGTAGAGTTTGCTTACAACAATAGCTACCAGGCCAGCATTGAGATATCACCATTCGAGGCTTTATATGGACGGAGGTGTCGTACACCTTTATCTTGGGATGATATTGGAGAGAGAGCTTTGTTAGGACCAGAAATGGTCGTGGATGCAGCAGAGAAGGTGAAATTTATCAGAGATAGACTGCGAGTGGCACAGGACAGGCAGCGGCATTGGGCCGATAGCCACCGTAGACCCCTAGAGTTTCAGGTATAGGCTTATTTTCTTTTGGTTTGTAATTATTTTGTTTTAGATTGCGTGTTAATATTGTTTATTCTAGGTTGGCGATTTGGTGTTCCTACGAATTTCTTTGACACGGGGCACAATTTATTTTGGCAGAGGCAGAAAGCTTAGTCCACGATACATCGGGCCCTTCAGTATTCTTGCAAGGGTCGGTGCAGTGGCCTATAGACTTGACTTGCCACCTGCTCTAGATGGAGTGCATGACGTGTTTCATGTATCGCAGCTGAGACGGTACGTGGCAGATCCTAGTCACATATTAGATCACTCGAAGATCGAAGTTGGACCGATGCTCAACTGTCTTGAACAACCCATTGAGATCTTGGATCGTAGAGAGAAGGTATTGCGGAACCAGACTATTCCTTTGGTTCGTGTTGCATGGAGAAATCACTCTCCAGGAGAGTCAACCTGGGAAAGAGAGGACGAAATGCGCGAGCAGTATCCGTATCTCTTCGAGACTTGAGGTATAATTCCTTGTTTGATTGTTTGTTCTTGTGCTAGTTTATTTTAATTTCGAGGACGAAATTTTTTAAGGAGGGTAGACTTGTCACCCCCATATTTTAGTTTAAGGGTATTTTTGACTTTTTATAATTAATAAGTAAATAATTGCATGATAATTAATTATATTTAAATAATTGTAATTTTATTTGATTGTTGCACTTTACCGTTGTTTCGATAATTAGAGCGCTACACTTGTCATTGTCTTCCAACAGATTTTACACCCTTATCCTAGACGTACCAGATTGTTATTCTGATCCTTGTATGACTCATAACCATGTCTCGTTGTGCTTCATTTTAGACGCACAACATTAGTCGTGACCGACTATATTTAATTCTCTATAAATCAAACCATGTATCCTTGTGTGTTCCAATCGAAATTAGAGACACAATCTCGACCCATTTTGAGCAACCCAAATTAGGGTAATATTTTATTTTGAGTCTACTTCATTCATGACACTTTTTGTCCCACTTAATTTTAGACCCTTGTACTTCTAATTAATTTTAGAACACCTATTTACAATTAGCTTAATTAAATTAAAGCCATAAATCTCACTTTGTGTAATTTTTTAATTGTTGGGCACTCTTGTGCAAAAGTGTATTAAGGTGTCTACTCCGTTGGACACGACACGTAAATAAATCGTTTCCCTTTCATGTGTATTTTCCATAATTTTTGGAAGTGTGCAATACAACATTAATCTCCTTGAACCAGGGCTTCGAAACATTGAACCAATGCATTTCTAGTAATTTCTTTTGAATTCAATTTAATCCTAGCCATTGAAATTCTACATGAAAAGCCCAATTCCAAAGAGGGCTTTGACCAAGCTTGATTCTAGGTCAACCCAAACTCTATATATATATATATATATATATATATATATATATATATATATATATATATATATATATATATATATATATATATATATATATATATATATTACTCTTTTACTTTTTCTTTTCTTTTCTCAACCATATAGTAGCCGACCTATTGTGTTCCCTGTTCACCCATCTCCCCCGGTCCTTCACTGCCGGACAACTCTTCCTCCCAACTCATAGTCGTCATTCCCTCACTGTCAACCCATTCATCTGAACCCCCTCGCCGCCGTTCTTCCTGCACGGCTGAACTTGACTCCACGATGCCGAAGCAGCCCCGTCTCGTCTCAACTCAGACCCCGCAGTCGACCGGACTGACCACTGAGCGCCTCGATTTGCCTAAAGTCGACTACCCCGCGATTCCCGCTGCACCCTGTTTGACTGAAGTCGCCTGAACCCGCTGCCCGATCGCTGAACTGACTGCCACTCGACTGTTGCACCTCCAGACACGTCGTCGACCAATCCCCCTCGACCGGAGCGACCGAGAACTCGCCTGCACCGCTGCTGAAGCCTGACGAGTCGCTGCTCTCGACAACAACCCGACTTCGACGAACCCACTGAACCGAAGAAGCCCGGAGCCACTGACCTGCTGCCAACCGACACCAGCACCCCACGATGACCTCGACGCACACGACTCGTCCCACGTAGCCAGGTTTGAGCCCTTCACGTGCATGTACACGTACGCGTATGCGCGTATTCTTTATTATATATATGCATATTTAGTTGGTATTGGCGTGCGTATTGGTATATGGTTAATATTAGTATTGGTATATTAGTATATATACATATTGATATATAGTATAATTCTCAATTAAGTATACATATACATCATATATGTATTGAACGTGTATCCCTGGTACGTGTTTAATATATATATGTACATAATAAATTCTATTAAGTATGTATATATGTATATCTATTATATGTGTAATTAATTAGTATCATGATATATGTTAGTTCATATTATGTACTATGTATTATATGTACTAGATGTCTTGAATGTGATCACAGATACCCCGTAGTTACATCGACCTGTGACCATGTAGCATGATAGCAGACTGCCATATGTACACTGACGTACTGGCAAGACCGTACCATTGACTGTCTGTTATGCACAGCAACGACAGACGTGATACCCCTAGCGTAGTCTTTGAGATCATTATGTTGATTGTGTGTTAGAGTAATATCTGATGCAGTATTGTGTTATATGATATATCTATAGGACCGTTGGATCCTTCAGACGATACTTTGGAACCCGGATATTGGTATTGCCAGCTAATTAAGGACCACAGGTGAGTACATTCTCTAACAGTTTCTATTATATTGGTTATCTCTATAACTCTTGTTGTATAGCATAAAGGACTCTGACACTGTTGTCTACACGAGTTGGCATCATTGAGACCTATTACGAGGAGTCATGATTGGAATCCATCGTGCTAACTGGGAAAAACGGGGAAATATTAGTAGCTTATGTGATCATACCCAAATTTACATGCATCATAGCTCACCCATACCTCACGTTGGTACAGCCTGACCATTACATGCCTCATAGCTGTTATATGTGGTTAGCTTGACTATTACTCGCATCATAGTTATCCGGATGGTTAGCCTGACCTTACAAGAATGATAGCTAACCAATGTAACGAGCCTGATCAGTCCCAAGCCGATCACATGATATGCTGATGTTTCACACACTTAGTTCGATATTCTTGACATGTATCTCTAGTGTATTGATATAGCATTCCTTATATTCTAGTCATGATTCTAGCATTCACATATATACCAGTTTATTGTTCTTGCGTGTACTTGTATTTCTATTTCATTGCTAGATATACATTGATGATGATATGCTTCAGTACTTCATTATTCCAGTATTTCTTTATTTCCAGTATTTCTTATTGCTAGTATTCATATTTGTCTTGTATTTCTTTACACTGTGTTATAGTTTTTATCAATATATGTGAAACTGCTGTTAGTGCTTGTACTTCGTTCCAATCCTGACTGAATATTTTTTCCAGAGAATCTTGAGGATTTTTGTACCACACACTATGGACCGGGTATAGATGCAGATTACACACCAGAGATCTTAGAGGAGACTATTCCTTTAGATAAGACTTTACCTGCAGCTATCTAGATAGTATTTACAATATGCATCTAAGACTTATTGAGGTTTATTTCAATTTATGTTTAGACTTATGTTAAGTTAAATTTGAGACTTGTGGAGACTTTATGTTGGACAGCTAGACTGTGATTTATCTATATTTGAGACATGGTGTTTAACTATGTCATTCTTCTTATCTCTTATCGTGCCTTATACTTTTTATAGTCGTTGTGATCGAGTTTATATTATGAGATATTATGATATGTATATTGTCCTCCTTACGGAGATTGATATCATTGACAGGTATTTAGTTATACAATATTATTGTGACCTAGACAGCATTCTACCGTCGATGCTGCGACGTAGGCTGGACGTACCCGCATACTCGTATCCCTATACCGGGTACGGGCCATGACAGTGAGGACATGACACCCGCGTAATTAGACGCATAATTGACCATGCTAGATGACCAGTATCACCCCTAGCGTCCCTCTGAGTTCAAGTAATTATGGTTGTATATGTGCTAGTTTAATGGCTGATGTTGTACTGTATTATATTATTTGTATATAAGACCCTTGGATTGTTCTGCGAGACTTCAGGAGCAGGTTATTGGCACTACGCAGCTTTCTTGCCAGGCAAGTATACGTTGCCTTTGTACTATCATTTACATTTCATATGATGCATGTATTTTATTTCTGCCCATTTAGTTCATATATTTTAAACTGCTATATAAACTGCGCATCCAAGGATAACTTGGGTGCAACGACGGTGATGTCGTATTCTATTTTTATTATATATATGCATGTAGACCTAGTTTATGAGACCACCCCATTATCATGAGGCATCATTAGGTTTTATTGGTCGTGACACATCTGTTACACGAGTGTGAGTCTCATGTAGGACACGAACTTGCGTGACAGGCTGGCCTCCTGTACGTATGGGACGTGCGATAGGGAATAACTGCTGATAGAATTTGCATGCTAGAAGACTTGGCAGTTATTAGAGGTATTATCGTGTCATGGATGTGACATGCTTAGAGCATGGGGTGGGGAGAACAACAAGTAAGACATATGGGCTCCTTTGCACTTTCTTTGTGTAACCCGTACGCTTTGCCGGAGATGCACGGTCATGATGACCACTATATATTATATATTATCAGGCGGCCTCTGGCGTTCAAAAGACGACATGCTTTGTAGGCCCCTGAATCTCCAAGAGAATCATGCCAATCCCATTTTAGCCAGATAGTCCACGTGTTGGAAAGTTGTTCTCAAAATGCATTCACATAGATGGTTAGGCGACCCTTGGATATTTATTTTACAGTACTTATTGGCATGCTTCTATGTATCTTGTTATGTCCCTCTGAGGACCTGATCCCTTTCCAGGTATAGACGATCATGATTATTTGTAGGAGCGCAGATCAGGACTTGCTACTTATCTTTCGAGGAGGTCTTCTCTTCGAGTCTCATTGTTCATTAGTTGATATTATTATTGTGGTTTATTTTATATTCTAGTTTGGCAGTGGATTTGTTTCCACCCGACTATCATCCTTTGATACTTCATATTGGGATTTAGTTACATAGTTATTGGTTATTTATTTATTTATGATTTTTGTAGATGAGATTTAGTTATGCCCTATGACTTGTGATAGATATATACCACTTATGAATTATTATTCATAATACAGCGTACGTATGTATTATGTTTTTCATATATTGGAGTCTCCATATACATACGGCTGGCATGCTTACGTGTTCCTAGTCCTACATATTTTGGAAATGGGGCATGACATGTTTTTAGTGGTGGCCCATGCAGGTCGAGAGTATATTGTCTTGGTTACGTTATTGTACCAAGTAAGCCTGCAAATAGGATTAGAGCATAGGATCTCATCCATATTTGACTATGACTCACCTTTCTTCCAATCTGTTCTGTTTAAATGATTGTATCCTGCTTGATTCATGTGCTTCCCTACTAGTTCCTTGAGTATATCCCTCTCCTAGAATATAGGAATCCTTGTTATTAGGATGATAATTAGGATAAAATTCCTACTAAGAATACAACTAGAATATATTGACACATCACTAAGTTTAGAATACCTAATGAACCCTATCAACCCTTAACTGTAGATTGATTGACCATTATCCCTTGATAATTAGGGATGACTTGAGAGTGGTATAGACACTACGGCTAGTTAGAAATTTGACCATATTGTTTGTCCCTAGTATTGAGGAACCAATAGAAATCCAAGGTTGAATATTAGGACTAAACCTAACTTCCATAGTGAGATAATATTAGAACAATAAATTTAGATTCTTGTCTTGATATTAGCATAACAGTACCTTAGGAAGCCAAGAGGAATGAATAAAATATTTTTCTTGATCATACCTCGAATACAGAGATTAGTATACCATATTCCCCTTAGGAAACCATGATATTATCAAGAGTCTCTCTATTTAATTTCATATCTTGTTCCTCCGAAACCTTAGCGCTCGCTAATTGTGTGACGACTAAAATTTTCTTCATCTTTCAATTCGTGCCACCTAACCCTTCTGATTGTAGGCCAAATGATTTCCTTTTTATGTTAGGATATAGTTTGCTAGGATTATAGTTGTAATCGTGAATTTTGAAATTATGTGCTTAGTAGTTAGAAATTGATAGTTGAGCTATTTATTTAGATTATGATTTTATGATTATCCTTTAGCTCAAATCAAGTAACCTGTTCTACATATCTCCATATAGGTTATATTCTCTTTCACTTGAGAGCCAGTAACTTTTTCATTGTTAATATTAACACTTTGTTCTATAAGCACTATGATTAAGACTTAAGATGACCATTACCTATATAATACAATAGGATACCCTAATAGGTACCAAGATCTTCTCTCGTATACCCCAATAAGAGTTCTACTTTATTTACAAGGACAAGGTTATTATGTAGATTTTCCTTAAGGCAGTTATACTATTAGTTAATTCTTTTAAGTTGGGTAGTATACCTCACAACCTAGTATTACATAGTCCCTTTGACCCATTAATGAAGTGTAATTGAATGACACCAACTATAGACTTGCATAAGAAAATAGTGTTTGTCCAGACTGTAGAACTTAGAGGCCCATACCCCCATTGGGTCGACTAGAGACCTAGACAAGGAGTTGTATGGCACCTGTAGAGGCAACACACCGGACGAATCTCATCTTCTTGGTGAACTTGAATTATTATTATTTTACCTTCTTTCATCATAATCCAGCGTACGTATATTTTCTGTACTACCTCAACTTATACTGCTATTATAGCCTAGTTTTGTAAGCTTATTCTTTTCTCGAGCTTGTTCATGACATATGTGTTATTGGGGTCTGATCAACCACACAATAATACAATTGTCTAATCAGAATCAGTGTATTATGGTCTGGACAACCTTAGTACACTTGGTTTACTCTTTGCATAACTACTTCATGTAGATCGAGATATATAGTTGACTAGTAGACGAATATACTCGCCTTTAGACATGTTCGAGCATATCTTATCGGTTATATAACTGTACTGATATGAGCATATGAATAGGAACCAAAATAAGATTTTAATCCATAACTGCACTAACAACTCTCTTTTTAAATTCTTTAATCGCCTTGAACCCCGTACTTGTATTCTATAGCCTCCTCCTTAAATTCTTTATTATCGTTTTTCGTCTTTCCCTAATTCGAAAAGACAAAATCTCGTGCTTGGTATAAGTTTGATACACAGAGAGTACTAGATATACCCTAAAGGCCAACCGCATTATTTGGTGACTATCTTTTGTAATTAAGGGCATATCATATGAGATATTTTGTGTGTTAAAATTTTTGAAGATTAAATAACACGATTGAATAATTTGAGAAATATTTTTCTTAAATGTATAGCCTTATGTGATAGATGGGTAAATTCTAAGTTGGATAGAAGTTGCATTGTCAACTTGAGGTAACATTTTTTCAGATTGTGATCAAGTAAGATTAGATTGAGAGATTTAAGTCATTTTAAATTTTGAGAATTTTTAGAAGAATGATTAAGATGATGAGGATTTAATAAATTTTAAAATTTTGATATTGCAGACCAAATATTTATACTTTGAGCACATGATTTAAATTTTGAATATTGAAGGTTGAATCATCGATTTAAATTTTGAGGATAAATATAGAATTTTAGACTTGAACAATGGGTAAATTAGATTTAAAATTTTATAATTTGAGGCTTTAAATTAAAAAACTTTTGATTGTTGGATCACCTATTCGAAACGTTGAGGACGAAAATTGAGTTTAAATTTGAAGAGTACAAAATTCTTAAGTAGAGAATAGGAATAGGATTTGATTAGAATTATTTATTGTTCAAAGTCTAGAGGAGATTATGATAGCTGAAAATTATGATACAAATTTTGATGTGGGAAATCATATAGATTTGAATGAGATTTGAATATTGTTATTTAAATTTTTGGAAGAGATTGCAATAGACTTGCCTTATGTACGAATGTGAAGGATTTAACAAATTATGTCTTATTTTAATTTTGAGGACGAAATTATTTTAAGTTGGGTAGATTGTAAACCCCCTCGACCAAAATTAGGCCTACTCAGCTTAGATAGAGAGACTAGGGCTAGTTTGAATCTAATTAGAAATAGAACATTTCATTTTAGATGATTTTACAATATTTATATCACTTAGTGCACATTACCGATGCTTCGATAATTAGAGCACTACACTAGCCATTGCCTTCCTATAAATTTTACACCCTTGTCCTAGACATGGCCGTCTTCCATTATGACCTTTGTGTAACTTATAATTATGCTCTCTTGTGCTACATTTTAGTTGCATAATATTCGTCGCAGACGTTTATATTTAATTCTATATAAATTCAACTTTGTATCTTTGTGCGTTCCAATCGAAATTGGAGACACAATCTTGACCCATTTTGTGCAGCCCAATTTATGATAATATTCTATTCTGAGTCCTCTACGTCCATGATACTTATGTCCCACCTAATTTTAGCCCCATGTACTTCTAATTAATTTTAGAACATCATTTATATTAATTTTAATTAATTTAATCTAATTTCCATCTTTGTGCAATTTTCTAATTGTTGGGCACTTTTATGCAAAAGTGCATTAAGGTGTCCACACCATTGGACACAACACATGTGGAAATCCTATTTTTTCTTTATTGATTGGTCATGTGATTTTTTCCATAATTTTGGAGTGTGTAACACTCAATATCAACTCTCCTTAAACCTTGTCCCTCCATTTTGAAACCATGCAATTCTAGCCCTCCAAACATCTTCATATAAAGCCAAGCCCATCCCAAGGAGGATGTTGACAAGGCCCAACTACCTAGGTCAACACCCAAACCCTATCCCCCCCCCCCACACACACACACATATATATATATATATATATATATATATATATATATATATATATATATATATATATATATAACTTTTTTCTTTTCCTTTTTCCCAGCACCCCTAAACCTAAACCCAAGTTAGCCGACCCCTTCCTCCTGTTCATCTCCTTCTTCTCCCTCATTCCCTCTGCAATCGCCAACCGGAGCAGCGCCTCGCCGGAGCTGACTCGCCTGAGATCCTTCGCCTAACCATCGCTGAACCCCACTGAACTCCCCACTCGACCTCGCCGGACTTCCCCTCAGCAGCGGCCACCGCTGTCAAACACCCACGCCACCATTCTCCTTCGGTCATCTCGACATCAACCCCGCCACGATCTCCTCCTCGCCGGAAGCCCATAACTTCCCATCTGTAACTATCTCCTCCACCTTCTTCTCCGGATCACCACGACCCTCTCCTTCTCTTCTTCTTACTCCGCTTCCCTGCAGCCGAGCCCCGGCCATCCCAACCTTCCTTGCACCGCTGCCAATCACCGCCGAGTCCTCCTCGACTCCATCGTCTTCCAGCCATCACCGGCCATTAACCCGACTGGACCACCGAGCCCCGCCTGTCGGCCAACTCCCCGTTCACCCTCGCCGGATCTGCACACCTTCCTCCGCTTGATCAGCACGACCACCACCAACCTCCCTCCGGCCTGTCCACCCTCACCTGAGACTCCTCCACCCACGAGCACCACAGGCCCCATCCCCGGCCATCTCCAGTCCCGTCCCCGTTCTTTCCTCGACAGCACCACCATCCCTGTCCTCCTCTCGCCGAACTTCCCCAGACCCGGCCGGAGCAGCCACCCTCATCATCATCATCATCATCATTCTCATTATCATCATCATTCTTATCATCATTATCATCACCATCATCATTCTCATTATCACCATCATCATTCTCATTATCATCATCATCACCATTATCATCCTCATCATCATTACCATCATCATCACCAATCATCATCATCAGCATCACCACCATCATCATCATCATCACCATCATCGTCGTCATCATGGACCCGTCACCCTCGCCGAAGATGACCTGCAGCAGTCACCCTCGATCCTCGTGCCCTGTGCGTGCACCCCAAGGTTCGAACCTGTCCCTCTCCTTTCATTTTATGTGTGCTTGTGATTAGTATTGCTTCATGGTTCAGTTTAGTTGTTATGAGTTTAGACTGTGTCGGTTAACCTAATGACTAGTGTGCGTGTGTGTAGGATAATTAATTGGTATATACATATATACATTGTATAAGTAATTAAATTCTAGTACTAGGTGTGGCTATAATATATTGCTGTGAGACCCTAGGGGATATCGGTACCCGAATCTTGTTCGGACACAAAGTATCATATAACGGCCCTAGGCTCACAAGTACAATAACCAAGCCACACAATTATAATATCTAATGCATACATAATATCAAATAAATAATGTATAACTGTAAATATCTTGGCAAGGTACACTTTCCTGGTTCTGCAGTCAGTGGTGGTAAAGATGATCCCGCATCCACTCCTTCGGAATTCAATTGACCTAAACACCAATTAAATACTTAAGGGTCCAATACGAATTCTGGTAATTATAACTTAATTATATAATTTTTTCGATGCCATGCAAAATCAAGCCCGTTATTATTTCTAACAACTTTGCTTACTTTTACAGGGTATCGGGACCTAGTTTCTTGGTTTTTGACTTCAAAGATTTAAGTTTAAGTCCCTAATTAAAGGACATGAAAATAAATCATAATAAATTATATATTCCATAATTAAACATGATTTATATGAATTTATAGTAATAAATTTCAGATTTGATAAAATATTATATTTCAAGATTTCGGCCACTTTATGTTGACTAGTTTTGTCCGAAACTTGTTCGAGACGTAGCCAATCAATTATTATAATTTATATATATATATAAATCATTTTATATCATATTATACGCTGTTCTAAACTCAAAAAATATTCATCTATTTATTCCTTCCAAAATAAGTTCTATTTACTTAGCAAAATAATGTCATAAAGTCACCCGAAACATAGGCTAGTGGCCCTTATTTTAGGGTTCAGATTTGACATGCAAATACCATAAATATAAATTTGAAATACTTTATTTCCATAATTAAAACACATATAAATTCAATTTTAGGAATTAAGATCAAATCCTCCAAGAATCGTATCACAAAGTCATGTTGTGCGTCGGCTAGGTATTCTGGCAACTTGATGCTAGTTTGTACATGCAACATTACCAACTTGAGTAATAAAGTATTTTTAGTATAAAATTATATTATTTAATTTTCTGGAATTTAATAATAATTATATATATAAATAATTACATCACATCATTCATGCAACTATCTCAACTACGCTATCTAGCTATTCTTGCAACTTGGCCAAGTAGTCTTTGCATCCAATCTTCCCATCAGCATAAAATATAATTAATTATATAATTATAATATTTATATTATGAATTAATAACATATAATTTTTTCGAATTATTTTATATATATTTATCATGGCAATACTCATTGAACCTTGTCTACCATTGGTGCGTCGTGTCCGTGTCATAATTGTTCAATTTTCTTGGAATAGTTTTTACATAGAAATATGGGTTTCTAATATATGGAGTTATTCCTACTCATCATCTAATATTATCATCAGTTACACAATCTTTGGTTCATGGAGAATAGAAAAAAAAATCTAAGTTGGAAGACTTACCTGTATGTGATTACGGCGTGGTCCTTTCTCGCGACACAGACTCTTCGGAGCACCAAAAGGACTCCAAAATCCACGAAAATTGAGGGGGTGCTTGAGGGATTCATATAGGATGTAAATATTTAGTTTAAAGATGGTTTTTAGGGTTTTGATAGGGGCGGACAGTAGCTGCAACTAGCAGCAAGCAGTCGGCATCTAGGGGTGGCTAATCTCTTGCTCTAGGGCTTGTCGGCTTGTGTAGGATGAAGTGAAGGTTGGGAAGAAGTGAAGAGAAAGTGGAGAAGGAGAGGGAGAGGCTGAAGGGGTCATGGAAGAGAGGAGGGAGGATATAGGGGCGGCCACAAAGAGGGAAGTAGATGTTAGGGTTAGAGTTTGGTGATAAGTTGATATATATATTGGCTTTTAAAATATATTTAAATAAAGGAGAGGATTTATCCTATTGCTAAGGGGTTTGGACAAGGGAGAGGGGTCTGCTCTTGGCCAAAATTTTGATGGTGGGATTGGTTGTTAGGGTTGGATAAGATTTGGTTGTTGGGTTGGTTAGGAAAGTGGTTAGGTAGTTATTTGCCAACTATGTTGCCACATATACAACTTTCTATAGTTAAAACTCCTATAAATATAAATAAATAAATTTAAATATCATATATATATATAATATATATTTATATAGGAATATTTTGGGTGCACTACATGCCTACATGTGTTTGTGTTGGGTTTGGGTCAAGTTCTAGTCAAAAGGAGCCAATTTTACGGTAACCGTAATTCTTGACGTTCTTTAATATTTTTGGAGCATGGGGGAGATCAAATAAATACAACATCTATGTTCCAAATATATTAGACTCAATTAAAATTATTATTATAAATTTTGTTTGAAGGAAAAAGGTCGTGCATTGCTCAAAATATCGAAGCCATGGCAAAGTGTCATATATATTAAAAAAAAATTTAGAAATTAATTCTTTAAATCTATCTAATTAAATTTTATAATAAAAATAATTATAAATTACTAAATTATCTCTATTCTAAAATGAGGGAGCTTACAATCTACCCACCTTAAAATAATTTTGTCCTCAAAATTTAAGATCTTGAATAACATATATAATTTTTTTTTCATCAAAATTCAAGCAATATAAACATGTAGTCAAATCACTTTTTGTTATTTAACAAAGTCCTCAAAACTTTACTTCATCCTCACAGTTTAAAATTTTAAACTAAATCTTTGAAATTCAAATTTATCTTCAAAATTTTAAAATCTAATAAAATTTTCTTCTTCTTTTTTAATCTAATTCTCAAGTCGTAACTATTAATTACAATCTAACATTATTTCCTCAAAATTTTAATTCTCATTTATGACTGTCTTCATAAATTTAACAATTCAATCCTTTAAATTTAATTCCATATTCAAACTTACAAAATCAAATCCAAAAATTTATTTTCATCATTGAAAATTTGTATCTCATATTGTAGTCATTTCTCAAAATTTTCTAATAATTCGATTTGTCCTTATAGCCATAATTTGTTTTGTCCTCACTGTCATTATGTATATACGAATTTTTGGTATTTAGATTAATGATCATCCTCAAATATCAGTTAATGAGTCAATCCTAAAAATATTAAAATTTAAAAATAATTCCTCAATTTAAATCCTACAATGCATATCTCATGAATAAATTTAAATATTCAAAGTCTCATCATCAAAATTTGAATTCGAAATATACTCATTCAATCGTATCTCTCAATTTTTTTTTCAAATTTTGAATTCAAATTAGGTCCTTAAAAATTAATTCTATAAGTGATAAAGTCAATCTTTATATTGTTATTCTATTGGTATATCCCAACCCATAAATTAAATCTCAATATTATATTGAACTCCTAACACTCAAAATCCTCAATATTATCCTTGAATTCCTTGAATTATATCTCAAACTTTTAATTAAAATTTTAAAATTAAAATTTTGAAATTTAACTACTTCAAGATTTAAACTCCTCAAATTTAAATTAAATCAATTCTCACCTTTAAAAATTATTATTATTCTACTTATCCAAATTTCTTTAAAATCCTCAAAATTAAATTCATAAGATCCCAAGTCCTTAAATTCTTAAACTTGAATTTT
This sequence comes from Iris macrosiphon, assembly GCA_036927795.1. Lineage (NCBI taxonomy): Eukaryota > Viridiplantae > Streptophyta > Magnoliopsida > Asparagales > Iridaceae > Iris > Iris macrosiphon. The sequence goes on along the minus strand of JAYESA010000001.1, from coordinate 147,113,651 downwards.
ATTTCAACCTTTAAAATATAATTTGAATCCAAATCTTGTATTCCACTATCTATGATGTTAATCTTCTTAATTTTCTAAAATTTTCAATTTAATAACCCAATACTCAAAATTTTAAATCCAATCTCCAAAATTCTATTCTCCAAATTTAAATTCCAAAATTTAAACTCTACTATATTTAAGCCCTCCAAATTTAAAAAGAAATCAAATCTATATCATAGCTTTTCCAGAATTTAAAATTCAATCTTACCATATAATATTTTTAGATTTCATCCTCAAAGTTTGTCTCATTTCACTATTTTAAAATTCAATTCTCAAATAGTCTACTCCTCAATTTCTCAAATTTTTTTAAAATTTTTTTTAAAACGATAATACTGATAACTTAATAAATTTTACCCTCTATAACATCATTAAACCTAGCAATCATAAAGCTACCCAACAAAATAATTCATATATGGCATATCTAATTCTAGCCAACCTTCTAAGATCAAATCAAATCCCCAAAATTTATAATCTTTAATATGTTATATCTTTATCTCATCAAATCTCAAAACTTAATTTAATTCCATCTATTCTTAAAATTAAAATCCAATCACAAGGTTTAAAATAATCTAATCTAAAATTTTGAATTTCAAAAATTGTTCCATCAAATTTTGCTCCTCTATATTTTTTCTTTATATAATCAACCACAATTTTTGCACCATAATTTCTACTTATCTTTAATTCAACAATTATCGTAAAATGTACTTAAATTCACCAAATATTATTTAACCTCTAAAATTTTCTCAAAAAAATATAAATCTATTTTATCAAACTCTTCTCAAAGTTTTAAAAGTTTAAATTCTATCATTTAAAATTTTTAATTTAAATCTAATTTCTCAAAACTTTATTTAATAACTCAATCTCAATAATTTAAGTTTAAATCCAATCCTCTAATTTAAATACAACTATTGCATATTTTCTTGAATAAATTTTAATTCAAATTCTCAGTCGGCCTCTAGGGGTGGCTAATCTCTTGCTCTAGGGCTTGTCGGCTTGTGGAGGATGAAGTGGAGGTTGGGAAGGAGTGAAAAGGAAGTGGAGAAGGAGAGGGAGAGGCTGAAGGGGTCATGGAAGAGAGGAGGGAGGATATAGGGGCGGCCACATAGAGGGAAGTAGATGTTAGGGTTAGAGTTTGGTGATAAGTTGATATATATATTGGCTTTTTAAATAGATTTAAATAAAGGGGGGGTTATCCTATTGCTAAGGGGTTTGGCCAAGGGTGGGGGGACTTCTCTTGGCCGAAATTTTGAGGGTGGGGTTGGTTGTTATGGTTAGGGTTGGATAAGATTTGGTTGTTGGGTTGGTTAGGTAGTTATTTGCCAACTAGGTTGCCACCTATACAACTTTCTATAGTTAGAAATCCTATAAATATAAATAAATAAATTTAAATATCATTTATATATATAATATATATTTATATGGGAATATTTGGGTGCACTACATGCCTACATGTGTTTGGCTTGGGTTTTGGTCAAGTTCTAGTCAAAATGAGACAATTTTACGGTAATCGTAATTCTTGACGTTATTTAATATTTTTGGAGCATGGAGGAGATCAAATATATGCAACATCCATATTTCAACTATATTAGACTCAATTAAAATTATTATTATAAATTTTGTTTGAAGGAAAAAGGTCGTACATTGCTCAAAATATCGAAGCCATGGCAAAGTGTCATATATATTAAAAAGAATTTTAGAAATTAATTCTTTAAATCTATCTAATTAAATTTTATAATAAAAATAATTATAAATTTCAAAATTATCCCTATTCTAAAATTATGTCTTTTGCAGGTACTATGCCGGGTGCAAGCGCAACTGAGGCTTGCACGGCATCGCGCCCAAGCGAGGACGATTGGTTCCGTAAGGACCAAGCGAGGACGATCGGCCCCTACGGAACTGAGGCATGACAGGTGGTATCAAAGCATGACTTTACGTCCTTGGCCTCTTCAATATCGTTTTAAAAAATAATATAAGTTTTCAAGCGGTTTTAAAAGTCCTGAATGTCGAAAATGGTTGCGAATCTATATAAGTAAATCGAAGGTGTTAATGTCCCGATCTTGAAAAGTATGAAAACCCAATGTCCCATGCAATAAGTCCATAATACGTTATATGACTAGTGCAAGCTACTTTCTTTTGCAGCAAGATGACTAAAACAGGTAACCAAGGGACATCGCGCGCAGCGAGCGTGAACGATGACCAAATCGATATGCTGATTGGCATATTTAAAAATCAACAAGAATGATTCAATGCCCAACATGATCAATTTGAGTCTTAGCAGCAACGGGCTAATGCTCGAGCCATAGCACAACAAAAGCAGTTAGACTCTTTGACTCAGATAGTGACAACCTCGGTCGCCAATAGCAGTGCATCGGGAACCGTCGTAACACCTGTTGCAGCCGCACCCATGCCTCGAGAAGTAGGCCTAGCAGAAGCTGATGAGCCTTCACAGGCGGTCAGCAAGTCTACCTTTAAAGGTGTTGAGTTTTTAAAGTTGAACCTTCCTGAGTTCGAAGGCAGGACCCCGTCGGATAAGTTGATAGACTGGGTTGCCAAGTTAGAGGACTTGTTCAAATTTTCTGGGATACCTGTGAACAAGAGGGTGGCGTGTGCAGTCATGCAGTTGCAGTTACGAGCATACGATTGGTGGCAGATCAAGAAACAGGATCTTGCCATAAGGCACCAAGACGGAAAAATCACTTGGAGAATGTTCAAGGAAGCATTGCAGGAGTAATACCTTCCACCAGCCGTCAAGCAGAGAAAGAAAGATGAGTTTACCGAACTTAAGCAAGGGAGCAAGTTCGTCGAGGACTATGAGTCGGAGTTCTCCAAGCTTGTTAAGTTCTCTAGCTCATTGATTCCAAACGAGTGGGCCCATACACTCTGGTTCATAAATGGCCTGAACGATGACCTAAGGAAGGGCATTATGAACCGGGAGTGTACATCATACATTAAGACCTTTGAGGCAGCGGTACAGAATGAACAGTTCGCACAAAGAAGGGCTGTGGAAAGGGCATCAACAAATTGGAATCCTCCTGCCAAAAGATACCAAGATAGAGAGAAAAAGATAGAGGACGAACAACGTCCTAAACTTGAGTACATCTATTATGGAAAGCAAGGGCACGCAGTGGAAACTTGTCGTATTGCTAACGGGGAGTGCTTTAACTACGGCCAAAAGGGCCATCTTCTGAGAAACTATTCAACCAAGAGGCCCGTGTAAACCCCCTGAATTTTCAAAATTATTAAAACTTGGATTTTTCCAATTTTCTGGGCCTCAGACCTATTTTTAAATGCCTCAAAACTATTTTTTTATTTTAATTAAACTGTTTTATTATTATTATTATTATTTTTTTTTTTGCCTTGGCCCGGCCCGGCCCAGTGGGCCGAGCCCATTAGCAGCCCAGCCCCTTGGCCTAGCGGGTCGGGCGGGTCGGCCACACCCGCACCCGAACCCGACCCGGCCCATCTACCCGGTCACCCCCAACCCCACGTCTCCCTCTCCCGGATCTCCCCGTCGCCGCCGCATTTTTCGTCCGGCCACCTCGCCTCCCCCTCCGCAACCCTCGGCCCACGTCGCCCCGGAGCCTCGGCCTCACCCTCCCCTCCGCCCAGCCTATAAATACCCCGACCTCCTCCTCCTCCCTCATCTTCCCCAAACCGACCACTCGCCGGAACCCTAAAACCCCCACCGGAGCCCTAATACCTCCTCCCTGACCCGCCATCCACCGCCCCGGCACCGTCCTCCTCCCCGCCGTGACCTCCAGCGCAGCCCCGCTCCTCCAGCGCCGACGCCGGCCAGCCCTCTCCAGAACCCCCCATCCTCCTCCTCTCTCTCCCCGCGCCGGCTGTTCTCCCCTCCGCCCGGAGCAGCACGCGCCGCCCGAGACCTCGTCGGCCCCTCACCGCCCTGAGTCGCCTCCGCCGCGTCCGCCAACAGGAGACACGGACACAGTGAAGCCCAGCCCTAGGCCGGACACAGCAGGACACGAACTCGCGTGTCGGACACAGGAAAACCCCGGTTTCTCGGGTCCCCTTCAGGTACTCGTAACTTGCACCTCGGATCTCTGTTTTCGATTCTGTAAATTTCTACGCGAAGCCTGTATGACCCTCTCGGTGCCCGGACAAACCGCTCGGGGCATCGCGTCCTGTGGTGATCGCACACCACGATCCAAAAATAGGAAAAACCAGACCTTGTTTTACCCCGGAACTGAGTACGCCCCGCCAAACGGGATGACTTGGTCGCGCGCGGTCTTCACAGATACGTGCGCACCGTCGATACGGACGTGTGAGATTTCGCGGAAGCTGATTCGGGTGTGCGTGCATACCGGAATCAACGCGTATCTGCGGACATCGTCCCGTATCCGACTTTTCTGCAATTTGCCCTAACTTCGTGCACACTCGTCGGATCGAGACGAAACTTGTGCCATCGGACTCGTAGCGATACGTTGGTCCTGTGGGTCAAGTTTGGTTCGATTCTGAGAACGTTGACGAAATCGCGTGTCGAGGGCCCCACAGGCCCCGCTCGACGGGCGATTTTGTGATCGGTTCATCGGAATCCAATTCTGGAAGTTCTGTTGGGTTCGTATTAGCGTTCCTGACCTGTTGACACTAAGTTTGGTGAATTTGGAGACCGTTGACCCGGACACATTTTTTCGGTGCAAAGCGGGCCCACATGCGACCCCGTTTTGACCCGAAACTGTCGTTTTTGCCCTTGTCTCCAAATTGGACCCAAGGACAAGCATTTCTAGCTATTTGATATCTTCTGAGCATGATGGTAATGTTTATTTCAGCATCTAGACTCATCTCTGGAAATTTTCCCCGAGACATAACTGTAATTGGATCCAAACATCAGGCAAGTACCTGCACTTCAAGTTTATTCTTTATATTGTGATAATTAATTCCTTGCTCTACTAGCACCATTGGATGATTACACGTAGAGTTAGAATACTGGATTCTCATGTCTTGAATACTGGAGTTCATGTCTTGTTTTTCGTGTCGGGTGGGAGAATACTAAGGAGGCATGTAGTTTACCCTTTCCCCTGTATTGTCTAATAGCTGTTGGTACACGACTGTCCATCAGCCGGATCTCGATTATATTATCTAATAGCCGTCTATGATGGCCGGATTAGCCTTATAAATCCCTACATGCCAACTATGTATTCTAAAACAAACACAAGTTCACGCAGATAGTTTCTGGTCTTGTTATATTTCTTGCTGACTGTGGTAGTTTCAATTCCTGTCTCATTTACTTCTGTTTTCTCATATTCCTGTTTATAGCATTAACTCTGAGATATTTATGTTTCCTTTATGCAATTTTCTCAATATGATACTCAATTTAATTGTCATAAATATTTAGTTTAATCTCGTTGTGCATTGTATACTTTGCTCCTTTCCTGACTGGATCCGTTGATTTAGGCGATGATGAGGACCTTGCCCCTACCCATTATGGTCCCTATGAGGGAACAGATGACATTTATGAGGAGCCAGTTCCCACCCAGGAGACTACTTCTGCAAAGTAGTTAGCAGTAGCTTTTTATTATTGCTCTTTATCTTAGTAATCGGGTTTGTCCCCGATTTCATTCTGATTTCTGTATTAAACATTTGAATCTGTTGTCGCAATTTTTTTATTTGAAATCTTAAGTATCTGTTTTCCATTATTATCTTGCCTATGTTATTTGTGAATGAGCTAGACTAGTTAAATGTGGATTTGACCTAGACAGCGTACTACCGCCGACTCTGCGGCGTAGGCTGGACGTACCCACGCACTCGTGCCCGAATTTCTGGGTGCGGGTCGTGACAGCCCGTGCCATGTTACCACAACAAAAATGTCGGGCGTGTCCAGGATCATAATCCCATGCCATCCCCAGTTCAAGCTAATGGATAAACCGATCAGACGAGAAGGCCTAGAGTTTATCAGTTGAATATTAAGCATGATACGAGCGGACACGATATTGGTGACTCTGATTACTTTGACCTCTTGATACTTTGCCCCTTGACTCCTTGATCTCTTAAGTTTCGAGAATGAAACTTCTTTTCAGTGGAGTATTATGTAATGTCCTGCTCCTAGCGGGTTACTTATGGAATACTTGTTACTTTGACTCGGTTGAGAATCGAGTCTCGAAAAAACTTTACCGCCAAATCAACACAGACGAAATATAATGAACCCCTCAAACTAATGGAATGGATTCTATTGAAATAAGTCCAAGAGTTTTTGTTGGTTGTTTTGCTGCTTGGTTTTTGTGTCGCTTTGTGTTTTTTCTTGCTTTCGATGACTTGGTTTTCATAATTCGCTTTCCCGCTTGCACATTCATTTCGAATCATAAGATAAAGAGATTGAATGATGCTAACCAAGTATCGTTGCAATTTTAGGACACATAACAAGGAGTGATCATTGCGTAAGGCTTCTCCATCCTCTCGTTGATTCATTCGATGGGTAGCTTCGGTCCTTCGATGAATCCTTTGTCTGCATGACTTAACAAAATGATCTCTAGTTTACTCGAATTACATATCCCTATGCTAAATGTTAACTCATTAACAAGATATGCTAAAAGATAGAAATCGTATGCTAGATTTATAAAACGTTATTTCCTTGTTTCTTCTTAAAAGAACTATACTGCTTGAAACATAGAATTTGCCTTGAACTCGTTTAAGAGAACTGATGCTTGACCCTTATCGAATGTTGTACATTCATAACTTATAGAAAACTCCTGATCATTTGAAATGATCGATATAACAGATTGAAGAGCTAAGGCTCTATCGAAAAGAGATAGTCCCTATAGATGTATTTTTATTCAACGGTTGCTAGAGAAATGTTATTTTCTGATAGAACGCATTCATCGCATCGGTCTTGGACAACTTGTGCACAAGGTACCGTCTCTCAATCAGTTCCTGGGACACTGAGAATTGTTCGGCCTGGGAGAGATAATCGAAATACCCTGAGGCTTTTAGTCTTCGCGATTAGTGGGGTGTTATGTCTAATGCCTGGGCTTGTAGTCCCAGCTGCTATTCATGGGTTTTCCCGTGGACCATCATATAGTTAGGTCGCATGCTAGGTTTACCTTCTTGCATACCTAACACTTGTTGCCAATACAAATAGACGCATGAGTTTTATACATGTATGCAAATTGTTGCTAACTTATGTGTCTGCTACAGGGATAACCGTTCGGCTGTGGATAAGAATTATCATATGCATGGTTTAATTTATCGTTTATATTTTTTTGCATGAATTGTTAAAAAGAAACTAGACAACTAGAAAGATCACCTAAATGCTAGCTTCACATATTTACTAAGTGTGGATTTCTAGGTGAGTTTGGCCACGGTCGCTCGCTAGTACATATTGTAGTACTGACCTACGTTTGAGTGCATCTCCAGGTTCTGGTAGCGAGATATTGGCGAGCATTTTGAACCAGTACTAGCGCATCCATCCAGCGGACCCGTGCTCGTGCTGCTTCCTTAACTTTTCTCTCCTGTGTGTAAGCTCTTCTTCTGCTAGTTATTTTGATTTTTGGTCCTACTATAAGGAAATGATGTATGGGCATTGTGGCTAGTTTTGGATTTATAAAAAGAGATGTAGCCATCTATGACATATTTTGTAATCAGCCAAGCAAGTACTTTATAATCCAATCTTCAAGTATTCAATAAAGAAAGTATTTTGTGTTCCTATCAAATGTGTTCAACTTTGGTTCTCTGCATTTTAAATTCGGTGCCTCTATATATGTATATTTTTGTCTAATTTGTGTCTTATGCAGGTACTATGCCTGGTACAAGCGCAACATAGGCTTGTAGGGTATCGCGCCCAAGCGAGGACGATCAGTTCCGTATGGACCAAGCAAGGACGATCGGCCCTTACGGGACCGGGGCGTGACAATATGGTCTTTGAAAAGAGGACCCTGGTAACATCAAAGTTTCTCCTATTTATAGTCATCATGCTGATGGGCTATAGGTGCCGCATATGCCTCTATTTGGTGGCCGTATAGGACTTCATTAACGAAATATGGTTGCAACTGTAGTCGCATACCACGGGCATGTTTCCATGCGGTATCGGTTGGGATATATTGTTGATAAGATCTCGGGGTTGTTCACAACTCCACTGTGTGCGTGACTCGGTTAGCTGGACATGTAATCAACACTAACTGGGTGAAGATCATTTCAGTTATAACAGACAGATCTTGCAAGCTGAGAGCCGCATTGTGTCATGAACTCATAGAGTCATGGCCGCATACGTGCTCTCATTTGGCCTTGGTCTTATGGCCACTTCGGCCGCATGGCGTTGTATCCACATGCGATCTCTCATTTGGCCTTGATGGAATGGACACTTTGGCCACATGATGACGAGGTCGCATAGGGTCGTAGCCGCATATTGTCATTCCCCGATCTCGAAGGTCCTGACAATGCCCCCGCCGGGCGCGAATCATCGTGCCTCGGTGCTCCAGTAGGGCGTGTATTGTCGTTTGCCATCGGGACGTGATGCCGTGAGAGCCTGTGGTTGCGTCCGCACAAGGCAACATCATTAAAGTTGTGGCTATCATCGAATCGAGTAAGCAACGGAGGGACAGTGTTACAAGCATTTATCTATCTTAGTATATGGGGTAAATCGAGGCACATGGTTCTCTGAATACAATGGCATTGTTCCATACATTATGTCCCTCTATACGAAAAGTAGTTCAAAGCAATCAATAAAGGTCAAGGCAGGGACATCTGATAAAATTTGAATTATGTCACGCCCCAATCCCGAAGTTCCCGACAACTCTCCCCCCGGGCACGAATCACCGCGCCTCGTCGCTCCCGCGGGGTGTGTATTATCGTTTGCCATCGGGGCGTGACACATATAAGGGAACACGTGACATGGCACATCTGATAAACTTATTAAAGCACTGATGTAACTTTTTGTCTTTTTATGAGCCGCCGCCTCTCTCACGATTCTTGAAGTGCTCTGGGTGTTGAGTGGTGTGTCAAAACTTCTGACAAGCATTGAATATCGTGTCAGAGAATCTCATGTGACCCTTTACTTCATGGCTGTTCAGGACGCATAGATTCTTCTTATGCGGCTTCCAACTCCTTGGTTGTTCGGGATGCATGGGCTCTATGTGGCTCCTCTGTGGCCTGCTTTCATTTTGAAGGGGCATGAGCTCTATGCGACCTGCATTATTTTTATGCTTCTATAAGATCTCCTTCAAAGTTTCTAAACTTTGTAAGTTTTTTAAGTTTAGAATACTTTGATCAGAAGCATGGAGGAGATAACAGCAGAAAATACAATGACGCATATGTGAAGTGTCCTTTCGCTTGGCGCATGGGGATTCTTGATGGAGTAGTGGCGCATGAGGACACTAGCTACTTAGTGGTGCATGGCACTGCTAGTGTATGGGAATACTAGTTACTTAGTGGCGAATGGTACTGCTGACACATGGGATCACTAGTTATGAAACAGTCGACGCACGGCACTGGATCATTACTGCGCGAGGGGCTTGATCACTGCAGATGTAAACCCCCCTCATCCAAAAATTAGTTATTTTAATTTAATATAATATTTATAATTATTTTTTATTATTAATTAGAATTAAGTAAACAAAAGTATCCTCTAAAAATATTTTCCGTAGCTTTAATCTTTAGGAGCACAATATTAGCCATTATCTCCAAACAAATTTTATATACATGATCTAGACGAGCCCACCTTAATTTATGATTATCATATCCCACTAAAACACATCTCCTTGTGCTCTATTTTTAATATAAAATATTTGGGTCAAAAACTCAATTTTTAACACCTACAGTGCAACCGTTGACCATTCCAATTTAAATTGGAGACCCAATTTCGATCAATTATTTTGACCTAATGCATGATCATGATCTAAACTAGTTCTAAGACACACATGATACCTTTGTCTCTGTCACGCCCCAGTCCCAAAAATGTGAGGAACTAGGCCACGTGGCATTGGCCAGCTGACACGTCACTAAGGTTTAATCCATTTTTATGGACCCAAAGGAACGTGCTACGCTGTCCTAAAATACTACAAGTCTAATAAAGACAAGTCTATCTCATCCACAGAAAATGTCAGGAAATAGTGCTGAATATATAATGCTGAGTCTGATAATATAATATTACACAACTTGCGGGAACAAACCAATTGTCAAAATATAATAATAGTACAAAAAACAGGATAGACTGAGTATCGTCTATCTAGCAAAACATCTCCATCGCCAAGAGAGCATCTCCTAGAATCAGGTAGATTCTAATGGTGTCTCCTCCAGTTCTTCCTCGGTGGCATGCCTAGTCTCCTGTCCTGGACCATACACCGTGGGGTAGTAGGCCTCGTCTAAATCTGGAAGGGAACCAGGTCCTCAGTGGGACATAACAAGATACAGGAAAA
>JAYESA010000001.1:146913248-147098248 GCA_036927795.1 Iris macrosiphon | reverse complement strand
TCTTCCCATTTTACTTTGGTAAGAGCTCAAACTCCACATACTCAACCATATCTACATATAATTAGCATCCCTATTAAATTTTACCAACTTTTTATTCATAATTTTATTATATTACACCAAGAACACTTACTACTTCTCATGTCTAGACTTGAATATTATTTATGCACTTGTTGTCCTATTCACTTTGCCATGATCTAAAATCTAAGAAACCACTTGCAAAACATAATTTTTACTCCAATTTTCACTAAATTTTAGAATACATAATTTTTTTAGGGTGTTATATATAAATAAATGTATGGTTGAGACATGATTAAATGTTATGCAACTAGTAGTACACTTTGCCTAGATTTTGTGCCAGCTAGTTTTATTGTTTATAAACGCTATGTTAGAATATAGAAGATGCCATGCTAGGGTTGTGCACTAGTTGTAGTAGTGTTTGTATACATCTTTCATGACAAATACAAGTTAGGAATGAGGTATATGCAATAATCTTATTATAAATTTATATTTGACTTGTCTATGTATAGTTGACATTTTGTAGTAGAACGGGAGTTGTATATAGTTGGATGAATGGATATAATTGAGAAACAAAGTATGTGATTATTTGTGATGACCCTAACTTGACCTATTATTAATGCTCATGTGCATGTTTTAATAGAGAAAACTAACCCTAGGTTGGTTAACATAGTTTGACACTTAGTGAATACCAAGGTTGATGATATGTTGTATATGAAAACCTAGTGTGAGAACACCTAGTACCTATATGAACCTTCATTATAACCATATTTATGAGGACTTGATAATATTATGTGACTTTTAGGCTTGGTGTTTACACACTTTCTTGGTCCTTGACTAGTGAACCTTAGCCAACCAACTTTGTAAGAACCCCTAATTATTTTAGACTCTAAATAACTGATGGCATTGTGTAAGTTGTATCCTTGATTAATTTAGACCCTAGTTGTCTAATGATTAATAATGTAGAGTAGTTGTACTCTTGTGCATACTTAGTGAACCGTGTTATAGTGACTAATTTTATGATATTATATATTTAGGCTCTTGGGATCGCATGAGCGTGGATTCGAGAGCAGGTTCTTTGTACTATCAGCTTGGAGTTCCAGGCAAGTGTACCTTGCCTTTGTTACAGTATTATGTGCTTATTGTTATTACTAGCTTTTGATATTATATTTCTAGTTCTTTGTATATATGTTAATGTGACCCTAGGACCGTTACGATACTTAGCGTCCGAATTGTATTCGGGGGCTGACTTTCGTACGTGGAATTGGGTATCGTTAGATTGCATTGTCATCGTATTCCTTTGTTCGTGCTAATTCTTGCACGATATACCTTAGGACACTGGACACGACTTGCATGTACAGAAGCCTTACTTGAGACATGTGCTAGTTGACATGATATTATTTATACATGGACTTGAGACATAGATAGTGATTGTCTTGCATTTTGTGACATGAGGCGTAAGATACATGGGATTAGGGAGAACTTACCATACCACTGGGCTACCAAATTCTACTAGTATTATAGTACTGCAGGTACCTTGATGGGGCTTGTACGTATCTACTACTATTATTACTATTATCACTAGTACCCCTAGTATATGTATGAAATCGGTGGTTTAGCGGACGAGTAAGTTATTACTTACATTCACTGCTGGTTATGATAGATACCCTTAAGCATATTGCTTATTATTTTACTGTTCTACTTTGGCATGTTATTTTTTGTACCTTATTATGTCCCTCTGAGGACCTGGTCCCTTGCCAGTTTTGTAGCATAGATCGTTGTGGAGCCTGCCTAGAGTTTTTAATGTGTATTGCTTTGTTATACGGGAATTGGTACCAGGTACTTATATCATTTCTACCAGAGATTTATTTATTTATTCATATTGTTGATTCATTTACTGATATAGGCTGGTTTTTATAGACTCATATTTTTTTCTCGAGTCTATTCGAGTTTATGTGTTACTGGACGGACGACTTTAGCACATGTAGCTCATTCTTGATGTATTCTGTTCATTATGGATTGGGACATAGATATATTTACTGTTTTATGTAGATAGTAACCATGATATTACAGCTTATACATATTCAAGTCGGGCCAGAGTCTGGTCGAATGCGTAGCTGACATGTTACGTATTCCTAGTCCTACGTATTTTGGGACTGGGACGTGACAGCGGCGCATGGCCTTTGATTATTGTTGGCGCATGGTAGAGATTTTTTATGCTTCTATAAGACCCCCTTCAAAGTTTATGAACTTTAAACTTTGTAAGTTTTTTAAGTTCATAATACTTTGAACATAATCATGGAGGAGATAACAGCATAAATTGCAATGGCGCATTTATGAAGTATCAGTCTGCTTGGTACATCTGTTCACTTGGCACATTGGGTTGTGTTGGCACATCAGATGTGGCCACTTAACTTGGCACAACTGACTATTTGGCGCATTGGACTTGGTCTTTTTGTTCGTGCTCTGAGCTATCGGAATGAGCATATTTTATCATGGGGCTTTTTCGGATTGCTCGAGTCCCCATGGAGCATGGAAGGATATCATAATTGTTGTTGTTCGTAAAGAACAAGCACATTACCCGAAGGATTGCCCCTGATCTTCCAACCTATCTCATTATAGCTTCTCTCTGTATGCGGCCAGGATGTGTGGAAGTGGCGGGCCTAGTCATCCCACCCGAGACTTCCTATTTAGAACTCTTCTTGTTGCTATGGATATATTGTAAACTCCCTCGACCAGATTTCAGTAATTTAGGATTAGTTTTGACTAATTAGAATTATTGCATTTTTAAAAAAATTTATTTATTATATATTCTATTGATTGTGCACCTGTTCATTACACAATTAATTAGGGCATTACACTAGCTGTTAACCCTAAAACAAAGTCCACATACCTGCCCTAGACATGTTATACTACTTTTTCTGCATTTTGTGCAACTCCCAGATACCTTATTTGGTGCTTCATTTTAGTCGCACAAATATCGTTACAGACGTACGTATTTATATCCTATTTAAATTTCTGCTCTTTACCCATCTCTGTACCCTAGGGATTTGAGGACCAGTAGGCACCTGTTTTGCCCAAACAAAAATACGATAATATTCTACTCTAATTATACTACAATTAATGTATTGACACCGTAGAAAAATTATGACCCTAACTGCCTCTGAATAATTAGTGAACACCGTGCGCATTATTTATTAAATTAATAAATACGAGGATCTGTATTACTCAGAATCAGACCCTGACTCTGCCCAGGCTCATCCCCACACTTCCCAAAACATTTCCCTAGCTGTTTTTCTCATTTCTGTACAAATCAGTATTTCGAGGGATCAGTATTTTAAATCAGGCAAAATTGTGAAATTACGCAAAAAACCAACTTTGGGAATTTTATGCAATTTATGAAAGTTCAAGGGTTTTTATGCAAAAATGCATGTGAGGTGGCATAACCTCATTGGCTATTAACCCTAATCCCTACATGTGGCCCTAAACATCCAGAAAAATCTGTTAAAAATATCCCAAAAATCAAAATTACCTAAATACCCTAAAACTTCCATCTATTTACCACTTTGCCACTCCAACCCGACCCCTCCCCCTTCAAACCCTCACAGCCACCTCCCTCCGCCACCACCGGCCACCCAACTCCGGCGAGGCCCTCGCCCCTACCCCACCTCCCCTCCGACCAAGCCACCTCCCCTCCGGCTGTCACCACCCCATTTCCAGAGCCGGGTATTTTTTTATTATTTTAATTTAGTTAATTGTGCATTATTTTTAATTAATTATATTTATATTTAATTATTGATTGTATTATATTTTTATTGTATGTTTTAGGATTTTGGCTAGCCTGGACCCATGTCAGACCCTAGTGGACCCATGTCCGACCCAGCCCACACCCTTGTGAGAAATATTTTGGGGCTTAGATTTATTATTTTATTTTTTAGGAGGTTAGTTGGAGAGATTTGGAACTAGTTTGAGTGCTTTTGGAACCCGGAACCCAAAACCAAGTCATGTAGGGGCATTTTGGGCATTTGAAGACTTTATGTGACCTATAATTAGTGTGGCCGGCCCTTTATAGCAGCCCTCACCCGTGGAACCAACAGCCAACTCCCCTCCTCTTCATTCCACTACTTCTTCTTCTTCTTCTTCTTCATTTCTTCTTCTTTCTTCTTCCTTCCTTCTCCAAGGTGAGTTTTTCTTCACTTTTCTTCTTTCTTTCTTCTATTTCTTCTTTCTTAAGCTAACCCTCACCTTGCATTTTCCCTAACCTAGGTGTGAGGAGCTTAGATTTAGTGTGGAGGCTAGTTTTGGTGGCTTGGAGCTTGAGGGAGGTGATTTCTAGGGATTGTGAGACTTTGGCCTTGGGATTTCAACTCCCAAGAGGTAAACCCTAACTTTCCCCTTGCTAATTATTTTTATCTAGTGTAATTAGTATTGTAGAACCTTCCTAGACCCTTAGGCTACCCGTAGGAGGAAGTTGGGTTGTGTTTAGAGACTTTAACACTAGGTTTTGTGTCAATTTTGGGTGGAATCCGAATTTGGCCCAATTTTGGGTGATGCCCTAGGTTAGACGGACCTAGGTAGACGTTGTCGGGTGTCTTGAGGGTGAGTGCGTGTCTCCGTTCGGACACGGAAAGCCGTGTCGCGGAGAAACGGGCATTTCGGACGAAATTGGGGCTTTTTGTCGTCGCCGATTCTAAGTGCGTGCGCATTTCCGCCACGGACCTAGAATCGATGCAGGAGCACATTTTCTAGGATCTAGACATCGTGTAGAGCGCGTGGGTAAATTTTGGACCGATTCCGAGTTTGTTTGGTGTGCGTTTCAGGAGGTTTTCCGAGCCGCGCACAACGTGTTCGTCGAAATGACCGAACGGCCATTTTGACTTGGGTTCCTCGTTTCGGGCTTGTGCGCGCGTTGGGTTAGTATCGGAGAGTGTGTGCTAGAATTCTCGGGCTATATTTTATATATTTTTAGGTGTTTGGACGTGTCGGGGTCATTGGGCGTGCGTTGGTGGGCGTTGTGTGCGTTGTGTTGTGTGTTGTGTTTGTTTATATATATATATGTATATATATATTGTGTGTATGTTTTTATATATATATTTATATATATATATGTGTGGTTATGTGTTTGAGAGCGTGTTAGGGAGTGCTTGTGTGAGTGTGTAGGTGAGTGTGTGAGTGAGTGCTTGTGTGAGTGTGTAGGTGAGTGTGTGTGAGTGTGAGTGAGTGTTTATAGGTATATACATATGAGTTTATATATATATGTATATATATTTGTATATATATGTATGAGTGTTTGTGTGTGAGGTTGTGTGTTTGTGAGTGTGTGTGAGAGTGTATATGTATAGATGTACATAGATATATGTGTGTTTATATATATATATAGATATGTGTTTGTGTGTGTGTGTGTGTATTTATATGTATGAGTGTGTGTGTGTTTATATGTGTGTATATATATATATATATGTTAGTAGATATAAGTTAGTGTGTATATATATCTATAGAGTTATATGTATATATATATATATATATATATATATATATATATATATATATATATATATATATATATATATATATATATATATATATATATGTATATAGGTATGTGGTCGTGTGTGTGTGTGTGAGATGAGAGGGGGGACAGCAAACTGGAACCAGCAGCAAGGGCAGCAGCTGCTGCTGCCTAGAGCAGCAGCAATGTGCAGCTGTAGCAGCAGCTTATGCAGCAGCAGTAGCAGCCTAGGCAGGGAGCAGCAGCAGCAATGCCAAGGCACAGCAGCAGCAGCAATGCCAGGGAGCAGCAGCAGCGCGTTGGCGAGGCGAGTAGCGAGGGATAGATAGCTAGCTAGATTAGAGATATAGATGTATAGATCAGATAGATCTAGATATAAGTTATATAGATTAGATTGATAGATAGATATATCTAGATAAATAGATAGATACATAGATAGGTAAATATTTAGATAAATAGGTTAGATAGATAGATATCTAGATAGCTAGTTAGATGATAAGATGGATAGATAACTAGATCTATAGTTAGATGGATATATAGATTGTTAGATAGATAGAAACATAGGTAGATAAATAGCTAGATAGGTAGATAGATTAATACATAGATAGCTAGGTAAATAGATAGAAGCATAGATAAATAGATAGATAGACTAATAGACAGATAGATATATGGATAGATAGATAGATAGTTTGATAGACTGATATTTAGATAGATATATAGATAGATAGATAAATAGATACATAGATAGATAATTAGATGGATTGATAGTTAGATACTTAGATTAATAGATAGACATATAGATAATTACATAGATAGATAGTTAAGTTATTAGTTAGATAGTTGGTTTGATAGTTAGGTAAATAAGATAGATAGGTAGTTACTAGATACATAGATAGATAGATCTATCTATGGATAGATAGATAGGTAGGTATATAGTAGATACCTATATCTATATGCATAGATATATATATATATATACCTAGAGCTAGATATATATTATAGTTAGATATATATATATATGTGTATAGGTAAGGTAAAGGGTATATATGTATATGTGTGTGGATATCTATATATATAGGTATATACATACTTAGATATATATAAATATGGTAGATATCTATATTACCTAGTCTAGATTAATAACTAGGTATATAATTATTAGTTAGATAGCTAGTTAGAGGGGTTTGAGAGCGGTATCTCAATACCTTGAGATAACCAAGGTATTAAGTTTCGAGCGGGGTTTTTGAGCATTAGCCTAGGAAATGTCTTGGAGTGATTTTTATATGCTTATGTGTATATATTTACGCGTGCTAGCATAGGTTTTAGCGGGTTTAGGCGGGGTGTGTAGCCTAGGTTGAGGTATCGGATACCGAGGGTATCCCGGTATCTCAAGGAGGCGAGTTTGTGAGTTTTCTAGCTTAATGAGCTCGGTTTGACCTAGAATTTCAGGAGCACCCTAGTTTGACCCAGACTTGACCGTAGTTGACTCGGTTGACCGTCAAAGTCAACTTTTGACCTAGTTTTGACCCCGAGTTGACTTTTTGGACTCAGAGTTGACTTTTTGACCCAGATTTCACCGGTTTGACCCGTTTGACCTAGAACGACCCTAGAAGCCTATTTTTTAGTTATTTTATATCTGTTTAACTCATTAGAACCCTGTTTAACCTTGCTTTTCGCATTAGGTCCTTGCGACACCGGTTCGGATCGCCAGTTGCTCAGGACGTCAGGCGAGTACATTCTCTGATAGTTTTTATTATCTGATGATTATTATGATTCAGCTTCTAGTATAGTATCATCTGATTATTCTGGCACAACACGGGACACTGACTGGTATTTCTGGATTCATTTACTTGCGACACGTACATTTTATATTTCTGGCCTCTATTCTGGAATCACTACTGGCATCACCTACAGGCATCACTACAGGCATCATTTATGTTCAGGCTGGACTCATCTTGATTTGCGTGTCGGGTCTTGGATCCACTTGTATTAGTCGGGGCGGGGAAATACTCGAGTAGATATGTAAACATTCCTATCTGGCATCATCAGGAATTACTTCCTCTGGTCTAATCTGAATGATAGCAGCCGCGCACCCAGTGCGCGGTGAGCCGTACTTACCCCTAGCCGTTTACATGTCGAAACAAGTATTTCAAAGACACCGAGTTCATTCTTTATAGTCTGGACTCTCATGCATTTCTTGACTTGTCTCACTTACATGTTTCTGGACTTGACTCACTACATGTTTTTCATGCTGGACTCACTACACGTTCATGTGCACGGACTTGATCTTAGCTTAGATTTCCTGTATCTTGCAGTTATTACTATCTTGCTCTGATATCCATGCATCTTTACCTTTATGCACCAGTTATTTATATATTTCCTGTTTTATACTTGCTTCATTCTTCTTGCTACTTGCTATAACTGTTTTATAGTTTTTATCATTTAAATGGAACTGCTGTTAGAGGTGTACTTGCTCCAGTCCTGACTGGACATATTTTTCCAGAGTATCCGGAGGAGTGGTGTCCGACGTTTTATGGACCTGAGCCTGTCGACGGTACAGACAGGGACCCTCTAGTTTAGGAGTAATTTTCGGGTTGGTAGCCGGGATCACTAGGACCTTGTTGTTGTTTTTATTAGCTTTAGCACCGGATTTGTCTTTGGTTTTGGATTGAGACCTTGTTTGTATATTATTTTGGATGATGTATTATTATTGATGTTGTGGTTGTTGTAGTAGTTATTGTTGGTTAGACTTTATAGCTGTTAGTCTTCTTTGTTATCTTATCGTGCTTAGATTCGTGATTGAGTACTTGATTATCATTTGATATTGCTCCTCCGTTTGGAGTTGAGATCTTGACATGTTTATATATTGATTGTGTGGTTGCCCTCCTTTTGGAGAGGTCATGGCCGATTTTTATGTGAAATTTTATCTAGATAGTTGACCTAGACAGCGTTCTACCGCCGATGCTGCGGCGTAGGCTGGACGTACCCACGACTCATGCCCGATTTTCCGGGCACGGGTCGTGACACCGGCCGCCTGCTCCGCCGTGGGCAGCCCCCGCAAGCCAACTCCCCCAACACCATCACCCACAGCCACCACCACCCGAACCACTCCCACCACCGCCTCCGGCCACCGTACACCACCACCACCACCACCACCACCACTCGACTCGCCCCGACCCCCTCTACCGGACCACCACCCTCTCCCCGACCCACGACACCCCCTCCGCCGTCAACAGCCCCCGCAGCACCTCCCAACCCCTAACCCTAGCTACTGCCACCCCATCTCCGACCGCCTCCAGCCACCACCACCGCCGTCGTGGACCACCGCCACCACCACCAACCTCACCGCCACCCTCCCCTCCGTCGATCCCTCACCCTGCACCGCCGCCTCCGCCACTGCTCCGCCGCCGGCAGCCCCCGCAAGCTGCTGCTGTTGCTAGCAGCAACTGCTACTGCTGTTGCTCCTCCGGCCAGCCGCCGTCTCCTCCGCCGCCGTCCTCCCGCCGGCGATAAGCCGCCGACCTGTCAGGTATACATACGTACTAAATACATAAATACCTAGTATTTAAGTATATCTATATTTATATGTATACATATGTATATATTATATATATGTATTATAATATATACTATATATTATATTTAGTATATATTGTATATATACTGTATATTTATACAGTATATGTATATTATTATTAAATACATATCAGTATATATGTATGTATATATATCATTATACATATATATTTATATTATGTATATATATTTATATAACATATTATATATATATTATATAATTACTACTATATTTATAGTATATATATGTATATATATACTATGCACTTTTCTTTTTATTATTTATATACACTTATTTATATATAATTATTATCATAGTACTGGATAATACAGTACCTATGTATTTATATACATATTTATATTTCTTGCACAGTCTTTCTTTTATTATATATATATCTATATATATATATATATATTATATATAATATATATATATTATACTGGTATACAGTATTTATATATATATTTAATTCCTGCCCTGTCTTTTCAATTTATTATATATATATATATATATATATATATATATATATATATATATATATATATATATATATATATATATATATATATATATATATATATATTATCTACCTATATAATATATACTATAGTGCTGAATAATACAGCACACATATATAAATATATATGTATTTATTTCTGCATTGTCTTTCAATTCATTACATATATATATATGAATATATATATCTATATATATATATCTATATATAATATATAATATATAATATATAATATATAATACTGTACTGGATAATACAGTACAGATGTATACATAAGTATTTACATTCTGCACTGTCTTTTCACTTTATATATATCAGTGGTTACACCCTGCTAATATTATATTACTATATATATCAGTGGTTATATATATCCTGCTACTATTATAAATATTATAACTGCTGGATAATACAGCCTATATATATATATATATATATATATTTATATTACCTACATTTTTCTTTACTATATATACTACTATATATACTATATATGTATATATATATATATAATCTATATGTGTATCTTATATATTATAAATATATTGTCATATACTTTTATATTATACCATGATATTCACGAACCTGTATGTTTTAACAGAACCCAACTCCAGCACAGCCAGTGACCCCCTGTCACAAGCAACCTCAAACTTGACTGTGAAATCAAGTTTCCAATACTATCAGGGAGTAGGCAAGTATACCTTGCCAAGTTTACTGTTTAATTTCAAATATTGTTATATGCTCTTGTTTCTGAATTTCATATAACTATGAGTACCTGAGACTGCCTTGGGTACAGTCAACTGATATGTTTACAATTAGTATAATTAACTTAGTTTTACAGACCCACCAACAACTGTGAGGATATCCTGATATTCTCCTAGACCATATCACGGGAACACGCAACATGGTTGCATTACATATTGGGATGCGAGCTGTGTATTTGATTAGCTACCAGTACGTGTGACCCGCATCACGGATTAGCATAAATCAGGAATAACACGACTTGACATTTAGTTACATTAGGCTGGAAAAGATAACTAGTAGACGTATGGGGCACCCCCTCCTTAAATGTTTTTATACCTTCGTACCATGATGGTCGATTGCAGAGTGCCCTTGAGTCAGGGGGCATATGACACATATACTAGCCAGTCACCACGATTGGTGAATTACGTCAGCATATGTCTAGCCGACACATTCCCATGCGTACTACAAGGTCTTTATTTGCATTTCACATAGATGGTTAGCACCCTGTATTTATTTAATTGTTCAGTACTTACATACATGGCATGTCATTTTTTGTATCTTGTTATGTCCCACTGAGGACCTGGTTCCCTGTCAGATCTAGACGAGGCTTTCTACCCCACGGTATACGGACCTGATCAGGAGGCTAGATGTGCTACCGAGGAGGAGCTAGAGGAGACACCCTCAGAGTATGCCTGACCCTAGAGGCTTGCCACCTGGAGATGGAGATGTTTTCCTCAGATAGACACTACTTAGTCTATCTGATTTTTCTGTGCTATTATTAGTTTTGTAGTGGGCTTGTACCCACCAGTTGTGTACTTTATCAGACTCTGTTTTTATATACATCCAGCACTTATTTCCCTAATATTTTATTGTGGATGAGATAGATTTACCTGTTTTATACTTGTAGTATTTTAGGACAGCGTAGCACGTCCCTTTGGGTCCATTAAAATGGATTAAGCCCTTAGTGACGTGTCAGCTGGCCAGTGACACGTGGCCTAGTTCCTGACATTTTGGGACTAGGGCGTGACATATTTTAGTGGTGGCCCATGCAGGTCTCGTTTTCATTGCTAGTGGTATGATGACATACCCAGCAAGCCTGCAATAGGATAGGAATACTAGGTCTTATCCACACTGACACCATTTTAAAAAAAAAAATTATTATTTGCATCCTGCTTGATTATCATTCATTATCTCCTTTGTGTTTTTTAATTATTCTATTTTTTTCAGAAATATGGACATACCCGGGAAACCTGTGAATGATGGGGCTGACCAAGTCACAAACCCCTCGCCAAGTGTCCAAGCAACCCCGAACAATCACCAAAATTCTGGCCAGGAGACAACACCAATATCGCAGGCGGAGACACCTTTGCCTCCACCTCCAGCCCTTTCTGCTCTGATGCCACAACCTGAGGGACAGTCTCAAATGTTCCAGTTCCTCCAAGCTATGTTGCAGACTCAATGGCAACAGACTGAAGCCCTGAGACAGTCTCAGTGGCAACAGACTGAAGCCTTGAGGCAGACCTTGATGACGGCTTTGGAGAGAACTACTGCCCCGGCACCAGCACCTGTCCAACCAGTGGGCACAGTCCGAGGTTTCCACCAGATGAGTCCGAGGACCTTTAAAGGCAGCGAAACCCCAGAGGAGATCTCAGACTGGATCTCCAATACAGAAATACTTCTGGAAGGCTCACAACTTACTCCCGACCTATGGATGACCGCCGTGAGGGCCCAACTTCTCGGCAACGCCCATCACTGGTGGGAATCCATAGAGCGTAGCATCGGCAAAGACCAGACTTGGGAACAATTCTTGGAGCACTTCAATGCCAAGTACTTCCCCGCAACAGTCCGAGATGCCCTATATTCCCAGTTCCTACACCTGGAACAAGGGAACATGTCCGTCGATACCTACGATACAGAATTCTGCCGACTGAGTCAATTCGGTGCCATCCTGATACCGAACGAGCTGAAAAAGGCCAAGAGATTTCACCGCGGCCTCACCCTAGAACTCCAGAGATATACGACGGCGCAGTCAAGAATCTCCTACGAGGAAGTTCTTACAGAAGCCAGGGTGCAAGAAGCAATTGGCCGAGGAACA
Source organism: Iris macrosiphon (assembly GCA_036927795.1). Lineage (NCBI taxonomy): Eukaryota > Viridiplantae > Streptophyta > Magnoliopsida > Asparagales > Iridaceae > Iris > Iris macrosiphon. The sequence continues at coordinate 147,085,794 of JAYESA010000001.1, read as the reverse complement.
AGACATTTTAATCCAACCTTCCCGGCCAAAAACCAGCAAGGAGCAGGAGGACCTATCCGTCGTCCACAATATCAGACGCAGCAGACAACGGGGCCCTATCAGAAGAAGGAGCTCCCGACTTGTCACTTTTGTGGCAAGAAGGGACATTTTGCTAATGACTGCAGAAAGAAATTAGGACTATATCTGCTTTGTGGAGCTAAACAGCATATGGCCAGAGACTGCCCACAACGCAGAGATGCAGCACCTCAGCAAGGGCAGAAGCCAGGAGCACAAGCCCAGAAGATGTTACCCTCAACATCTGGGGGATATCAGAGAGGAGCACCCTTGCCTACACAGGAGGCCCAGTTCAAAGCCAGACAACAATCTGGAGGGCAAAGGCATGGGCAGGCCTTTGCTTTAGCTGTAGTTGCAGAAGAGCCAGAGGGTGAAACCATCACAGGTACCATTTTAGTTGCATCATTACCTGCAACCGCATTATTCAATTCTGGGGCTACTCTGTCTTTCATATCTAGTAGTTTCGTAGCCATGCACAAATTAGTCACTTCCCCACTACCTAAGTGTTAGAAGATACTTACCGGAGGAGGCATTGTTCCAGTTACCAACATTATTGAAACATGCCCAGTAGTCGTTTGTAGTAGAGGACTAAGAGCGCGATTTTTGGTACTCCCAATGCCAAATTTCGACGTTGTCTTAGCCATGGATTGGCTAAGCCAGAACAATGCTGTCCTAGACTGCCAAAAGGGAAGTGTTATCTTTAGACCCCCAGATCACCCGGAGTTCGAATACGTACGAGGCACCATCGAGCAAGGAGTAGGCCAGACTCCTAGAGCTTACATGGCGATGGAGACAGCACTCCCCTCAATTGTAGCAGAGTTCGAGGACGTATTTCCAGAAGAACTGCCAGGCCTACCGCCTGACCGAGAAGTGGAGTTCATTATTGAGCTGATACCCGGAGCTGCACCAGTATCCTCCAATGTATACCGACTGGCGAAGAAGGAGCTTGACGAGCTGAAGCTTCAACTGGAGGAACTACAGATCAAGGGATTTGTTCGTCCTAGTGCATCACCCTGGGGAGCACCAGTGCTGTTTGTACCAAAGAAGGACGGGACATATCGAATGTGTATTGATTACAGAGCCCTCAACGCTCTGATAATCAAAAACAAATACCCCTTGCCGAGAATTGACGACCTGTTCGATTAACTAACAGGAGCGGTGGTATTCTCGAAGATAGACTTGAGATCAGGCTATCATCAGGTCAAGGTACGGAGAGAAGATATTCCAAAGACAACATTCAGGACTCGTTATGGTCATTACGAGTTCCTGGTGATGCCGTTTGGACTAACTAATGCACCTGCCGTATTCATGAACCTGATGAACAGAATCTTCCATCAATATCTGGACCAGTTCGTGGTAGTCTTTATCGACGACATTCTGGTGTATTCGAAGAGCCACAAGAAGTATGAAGAGCACTTGAGACTGGTGCTAGAGACGCTGAGACGAGAGAGCCTTTATGCTAAGATGAGCAAGTGCGAGTTTTTCCTTGATCGTGTCGCTTTTCTTGGACACGTTATCACAGGAGAAGGCATCTCGGTGGACCCAGCAAAGATTTCATCTGTGGAGACATGGCCAACCCCGACCAACGTCTCAGAGGTAAGAAGCTTTCTAGGACTTGCCGGATATTACCGAAGGTTCGTAGAAAACTTTGCAAGAATCGCGGAGCCGATTACCCGTCTTACCCGCAAGGAGCAGGAGTTCATATGGTCTGAGGAATGCCAGACAGCTTTTGATGAGTTGAAGAAGCGTCTGACTACTGCCCCCATCTTGACTATACCATCTGGATCCGGAGATTTCGTAATCTATAGCGATGCATCCGAAAAAGGATTTGGTTGTGTCTTAATGCAACATGGGAAGGTTGTAGCTTATGCCTCAAGACAACTGAGGACTCATGAGAAGAATTACCCCACTCACGACCTGGAGCTTGCCGCAGTCATCTTCGTCCTGAAGCTATGGAGACACTATCTATACGGCGAACGAGTGGAGATTTTCACTGATCACAAGAGCTTGAAATATGTCTACACTCAGAAAGACTTAAACCTGAGACAAAGACGATGGCTCGAAGTGATGACGGATTTCGAGATCGATCTGCAGTACCATCCTGGGAAGGCAAATATGGTAGCTGATGCTCTAAGTAGAAGACCCTCGGTATTCTTTATGATCACCCAACCAGGTCTACTGAGAGATCTAAAAAAATTGGGAATAGAGGTCATTATGCCAGGACTTGACGACCAATTATCAAACTACCAGCTGCAATCAACATTGGTTGAAAGAATCAAAGCTGCTCTACCAACAGATGCAAGATTTCAGAGGCTTCGTCAAAGAACAGAGGCTGGAATCCAGACAGGATGTCGCATACACGAAGATGGGACTCTAAGATGTGGTGATCGTCTTTATGTTCCAAATGGAGAACTTCGTAATGAGCTGATGTCAGAAGCTCATAGCTCAACATACTCTATACATCCAGGAGGCACAAAGATGTACAGAGATCTGCGATAATATTACTGGTGGCATGGAATGAAGCGAGAGATAGCACGCTTTGTTGCCAAGTGCCTGGTATGTCAGCAAGTTAAGGCTGAGCTTCAGAGATCTGCCGGTCTACTTCAACCCCTCCCAATACCCGAGTGGAAATAGGAACACATTACGATGGACTTTGTTACGGGCTTTCCAAGAAGTCCTAGTGGTCGTAATGCTGTATGGGTGATTGTAGACAGACTCACCAAGGGTGCTCATTTCCTACCTTTCAGAGTCGAACAATCTACAGAAGCCTTGGCGGATATGTACATGAAGGAAATAGTGCGTCTACACGGAGTACCAGTCAGCATAATATCTGACCGGGATACGAGGTTTACATCCTACTTTTGGCGAAGTATGCAAGAGAGTCTTGGTACCCGCCTCAAGTTCAGCACCTCGTATCATCCGCAGACAGATGGCCAGTCAGAGCGCACTATCCAGACCCTAGAAGATATGCTGAGAGCCTGCATGCTTGATTTCAGCGGATCATGGGAAGATCATCTACACCTGGTAGAATTTTCCTACAACAACAGCTATCAAGCGAGCATCCAAATGGCTCCCTTTGAAGCTTTGTATGGAAGGAAATGTCGTTCCCCAGTATGCTGGAGCGATGTTGGCGAGAGACAGATCTTGGGACCAGAACTGATTGTTCGTACGGTGGAGAAAGTAAAGAAGATCCAGGGACACCTACGAGCTGCACAAGACAGACAAAAGCACTGGGCCAACATTCATCGCCGACCTCTAGAGTTCCAAGTGGGAGAGCATGTGTTCTTGAAGATCTCACCAACCAGAGGAACTATCAGATTTGGAGGAAAAGGAAAACTGAGTCCAAGGTACATTGGACCCTTCGATGTGCTAGATCGCGTCGGAGAAGTTGCTTACAGGCTAGCTCTACCTCAGACCTTGGAGGGAGTACATGACGTCTTCCATGTATCTCAGCTAAGGAGGTACATTCCAGACCCGAGTCATGTGCTGGACTATTCAGAGATCACCATCGGGCCGAGCTTATCGTATCAGGAGGAGCCTGTAGAGATCCTGGACCGAAGCGAGAAAGTGTTGCGAGGCCAGACTATTCCTCTAGTTCGTGTTGCATGGAGACATCATGCACCAGGTGAATCCACCTGGGAACGAGAAGAGGATATTCGACAGCGTTATCCCCATCTATTTCCAAACCAGGGTATGTCCAAATATTTCAAACTCAATCTTCAATAATCATTCTATGTCATAAATCAATCTTTCATTCTCATTATATGTTTATTTTTATTTCGAGGACGAAATATTCTAAGGAGGGTAGATTGTAAACTCCCTCGACCAGATTTCAGTAATTTAGGATTAGTTTTGACTAATTAGAATTATTGTATTTTTTTAAAAAAAATTTTATTATATATTCTATTGATTGTGCACCTGTTCATTACACAATTAATTAGGGCATTACACTAGCTGTTAACCCTAAAACAAAGTCCACATACCTGCCCTAGACATGTTAGACTACTTTTTCTATATTTTGTGCAACTCCCAGATACCTTATTTGGTGCTTCGTTTTAGTCGCACAAATATCATTACAGACGTACGTATTTATATCCTATTTAAATTTTTGCTCTTTACCCATCTCTGTACCCTAGAGATTTGAGGACCAGTAGGCACCTGTTTTGCCCAAACAAAAATACGATAATATTCTACTCTAATTATACTACAATTAATGTATTGACACCGTAGAAAAATTATGACCCTAACTGCCTCTGAATAATTAGTGAACACCGTGCGCAGTATTTATTAAATTAATAAATACGAGGATCTGTATTACTCAGAATTAGACCCTGACTCTGCCCAGGCTCACCCCCACACTTCCCAAAACATTTCCCCAGTTGTTTCCCTCATTTCTGTACAAATCAGTATTTCGAGGGATCAGTATTTTAAATCAGGCAAAATTACGAAATTACGCAAAATACCAACTTTGGGACTTTTATGCAATTTATGAAAGTTCAAGGGTTTTTATGCAAAAATGCATGTGAGGTGGCATAACCTCATTGTATATTAACCCTAATCCCTACATGTGGCCCTAAACATCCAGAAAAATCTGTTAAAAATATCCCAAAAATCAAAATTACCTAAATACCCTAAAACTTCCATCTATTTACCACTTTGCCACTCCCCAAAACCCTATTTAAACCCGACCCCTCCCCCTTCAAACCCTCACAGCCACCTCCCTCCGCAACCACCGGCCACCCAACTCCGGCGAGGCCCTCGCCCCTACCCCACCTCCTCTCCGGCCAAGCCACCTCCCCTCCGGCCGCCTGCTCCGCCGTGGGCAGCCCCCGCAAGCCAACTCCCCCAACACCATCACCCACAGCCACCACCACCCGAACCACTCCCACCACCGCCTCCGGCCACCGTACACCACCACCACCACCACCACTCGACTCGCTCCGACCCCCTCTACCGGACCACCACCCTCTCCCCGCCCCACGACACCCCCTCCGCCGTCAACAGCCCCCGCAGCACCTCCCAACCCCTAACCCTAGCTACTGCCACCCCATCTCCGACCGCCTCCAGCCACCACCACCGCCGTCGTGGACCACCGCCACCACCACCAACCTCACCGCCACCCTCCCCTCCGTCGATCCCTCACCCTGCATCGCCGCCCTCCGCCACTGCTCCGCCGCCGGCAGCCCCCGCAAGCTGCTGCTGCTGCTAGCAGCAACTGCTACTGCTGCTGCTCCTCCGGCCAGCCGCCGTCTCCTCCGCCGCCGTCCTCCCACCGGCGACAAGCCATAGGCCCCCTCCGACGACCTGTCAGGTATACATACGTACTAAATACATAAATACCTAGTATTTAAGTATATCTATATTTATATGTATACATATGTATATATTATATATATATGTATTATAATATATACTATATATTATATTTAGTATATATTGTATATATACTGTATATTTATACAGTATATGTATATTATTATTAAATACATATCAGTATATATGTATGTATATATTTATGTATATATATCATTATACATATATATTTATATTTTGTATATATATTTATATAACATATTATATATATATATTATATAATTACTACTATATTTATAGTATATATATATATATATGTATATATATACTATGCACTTTTCTTTTTATTATTTATATACACTTATTTATATATAATTATTATCATAGTACTGGATAATACAGTACCTATGTATTTATATACATATTTATATTTCTTGCACAGTCTTTCTTTTATTATATATATATCTATATCTATATATATATTATCTATATATAATACATATATTATACTGGTATACAGTATTTATATATATATTTAATTCCTGCCATGTCTTTTCAATTTATTATATCTATATGTATATATATATATATATATATATATATATATATATATATATATATATATATATATATATATATATATATATATATATATATATATATATATATATATATATATATATATATATATATATATATATATATATATATATATATATATATATATATATATATATATTATCTACCTATATAATATATACTATATTTATATTTCTTGCACAGTCTTTCTTTTATTATATATATATCTATATATATATATATATATATTATCTATATATAATATATATATTATACTGGTATACAGTATTTATATATATATTTAATTCCTGCCCTGTCTTTTCAATTTATTATATCTATATGTATATATATATATATCTATATATATATATATATATATATATATATATATATATATATATATATATATATATATATATTATCTACCTATATATTATATACTATAGTGCTGAATAATATAGCACACATATATAAATATATATGTATTTATTTCTGCATTGTCTTTCAATTCATTACATATATATATATGAATATATATATCTATATATATATATATCTATATATATAATATATAATACTGTACTGGATAATACAGTACAGATGTATAAATAAGTATTTACATTCTGCACTGTCTTTTCATTTTATATATATCAGTGGTTACACCCTGCTAATATTATATTACTATATATATATCAGTGGTTATATATATCCTGCTACTATTATAAATATTATAACTGCTGGATAATACAGCCTATATATATATATATATATTTACATTACCTGCATTTTTCTTTACTATATATACTACTATATATACTATATATGTATATATATATAATCTATATGTGTATCTTATATATTATAAATATATTGTCATATACTTTTATATTATACCATGATATTCACGAACCTGTATGTTTTAACAGAACTCAACTCCAGCACAGCCAGTGACCCCCTGTCACAAGCAACCTCAAACTTGACTGTGAAATCAAGTTTCCAATACTATCAGGGAGTAGGCAAGTATACCTTGCCAAGTTTACTGTTTAATTTCAAATATTGTTATATGCTCTTGTTTCTGAATTTCATATAACTATGAGTACCTGAGACTGCCTTGGGTACAGTCAACTAATATGTTTACAATTAGTATAATTAACTTAGTTTTACAGACCCACCAACAACTGTGAGGATATCCTGATATTCTTCTAGACCCTATCACGGGAACACGCAACATGGTTGCATTACATATTGGGATGCGAGCTGCATATTTGATTAGCTACCAGTACGTGTGACCCGCATCACGAATTAGCATAAATCAGGAATAGCACGACTTGACATTTAGTTACATTGGGCTGGAAAAGATAACTAGTAGACGTATGGGACACCCCCTCCTTAAATGTTTTTATACCTTCATACCATGATGGTCGATTGCAGAGTTCCCTTGAGTCAGGGGCATATGACACATATACTAGCCAGTCACCACGATTGGTGAATTACGTCAGCATATGTCTAGCCGACACATTCCTATGCGTACTACAAGGTCTTTATTTGCATTTCACATAGATGGTTAGCACCCTGTATTTATTTAATTGTTCAGTACTTACATACATGGCATGTCATTTTCTGTATCTTGTTATGTCCCACTGAGGTCCTGGTTTCCTGCCAGATCTAGACGAGGCTTTCTACCCCACGGTATACGGACCTGATCAGGAGGCTAGATGTGCTACCGAGGAGGAGCTAGAGGAGACACCCTCGGAGTATGCCTGACCCTAGAGGCTTGCCACCTGGAGATGGAGATTTTTCCTCAGATAGACACTACTTAGTCTATCTGATTTTTCTGTGCTATTATTAGTTTTGTAGTGGGCTTATACCCACCAGTTGTGTACTTTATCAGACTCAGTTTTTATATACATCCAGCACTTATTTCCCTAACATTTTATTGTGGATGAGATAGATTTACCTGTTTTATACTTGTAGTATTTTAGGACAGCGTAGCATGTCCCTTTGGGTCCATTAAAATGGATTAAGCCCTTAGTGACGTGTCAGCTGGCCAGTGATACGTGGCCTAGTTCCTGATATTTTGGGACTGGGGCGTGACATATATTGTCTATGAGTATTTATTCCAGAGGTAATATTGACGTAGCACAACATAATAATGGGGATAACGCTAAGCCCTATCAGAGGTAGTATGAATGTGATAGGTAAAAGTAGTTCCATTAAGGAGGTTCGGTGGAGAAATTATCTGTAATGGTAGAGATATTGTGGTGTATAATCGATAGTCAAGCAGATTTGCTAGGTACGATCAGGGTGGAGTATTTTTGTGGAAGGAGAAGGAAATGAGCCAGAGGTAATAGGGACATGGATATTTTCTTTGGATGGAGAACATGGGCAGCTCATAGTTCAGAGGTAATATGGACGTGAACTGTTTGCTTTTGTTGATGACATCCCACTGGGGGGTCTTTGGTAGACATATTACTTTTTGTGCATTGGAGTGCAAGTAATAAGTTTGAAACAAAACCCTATTAGAGGTGATATGGACATGATAGATTTTGTGTCCTCATTACTTCTTGTGCACCTGAGTACAAGTAATAAGTTCAAAATGGAACCCTATCAGAGGTGATATGGACATGATAGATTTTGTGGACTTAACACCGCTGGCACACTTTAAAGTAAGTGTGGGTGATAAGTTTGAGATGACGACTGATATCAGAGGTATTATGGACGTGACAATCGATAGTTATATAAAGAAGTTTGCTCAGAGATAATATGTATATAAAAAAATCAGGTGGGGAGAACTGTTAGGACAGTAGTTCAGAGGTGATATGGACGTAAAATAATGCCCAAGCGAACTGATTGTGAGTGGTCTACCCGAAAGTGTGGATAGACCTGAGAATTGATTCACTGGAGAGATTTAGAGGATCCATTATCTGTTGTGTATTTCGGACTCCTGGAATACAGATAATGGATTTTATAGTGATTCATAAAGAAGAAGTGCATATTGTGCTTACACACTTGCTAGGGATGAACAACGGGAAAGATACACTGTACATCTTGGTTGTCCAGCTAATAATAAAGGGAGTACAAGTCTAGCTTAGACAGTATTTTTTGAGAAACTTATAGTTGATAGGCATCATGAGCAAGTCGCCATTGGGTTTTGCGAGCCGGTAGGCGCCATTGGAGAACACAGATTCCATGATGAATGAGCCCTCCCATTTAGGTTAGAATTTATCAATCATCTTGTGGGTCATAACCATCGGTCTTCTTACTGTCAATACGAGGTCATCTACTTGGTAAGTTCTCTTCTTGACCCATTTCTTGAAGGCTCCTGAGAGGCGTGCTTGGTACTGCTTAATGCGTTGTTGAGCTAAGAGACGTTTCTTGTTGAGTTCTTCCAAAAAAATTTGTCGTCGATGATGGTTGTCGTCAATGGTTAACTGGTTGGAGATAGCCACTCGGAGTGAGGAAATTTGGATATCGAATTGGAGGATCGCTTCGCTTTCATAAAATAAGGAGAATAGCATACTGCCAGTAGGTATCCGGACCATTGTGCGATAGGCCCAGAGATATTCACCCAGCTTCTTATTCCAGTCACGCTTATTAGATGACACGAACTTCTTGACTAGATTTATAATAATTTTGTTGAATGCTTCCGCCAGACCATTTGTTGCTGGATTGTAGGCAGTCGAGGACACGTTCTGGATTCAATTTTTGTCATAAAATTGGTAGAAAGCATAACTTACAAACTATGGACCATTATCGTAGATGATCCTCCATGGCAGGCCAAAGCGGTATATGACGTGATGCTTGATAAAGCTGATCACATATGAGGTCTTTACTTCAGTGAGTAGAATAACTTTTGCCTACTTGGAGAAGTAGTCGGTGATAGCCAAGATGAACCGATGTCCCTTAGAAGAATATGGACTTATTGGCTCGATAATGTCTATTCCCCATGCTTCAAACGACCAAGATTCTACCGTTGGGTGTAGGAATTCTGAGGGCTGGTGGATAAAGTCAGCGTGGATTTGGCACGCTTAGCACTTCCTCGCATAGTTAACAGCATCCGCTACCAATATCGGCCAATAGTAACCCATTCTATGGAGACGGTCATATAGCTTGGGTTTGGGCTGATGGGCACCACAAACCCCATCATAAGCCTCACAGAGAGACTGCTTCGCTTCTGTATTCGATAGACATCGTAGCAGAAGATCGTCGTAGGAACGACGATACAATATTTTGGTAGTCGTATCGTAATAGAACCGGAGGAAACATTTTCTGATGGAAGCGACTTTCTTTGGGTTCTCGGGAAGAATTCTATAGACTGCATAGTCGATGAATAGGAGCCTCCAGTCTTGGATATCGGTGTCTACTTCTGTTGTGTATCTTAGACATATGCAGAGGTTATTTTTTGGGCAGACTAGTTCTTGGCCGACCACGGTGATTAGTTCATGAGTATTGATGGGAACAGCTAAAGAGGCTACGAGGTCGGCCAGGGCATCGACCTCAATATTTTACAATCGAGGGACATGCTCTATAAAGAACCCCTCAAAAGTGGAGATTGTGCTGAGCACGACTTTGTGGTAGAAAATCAAGTTTGGGTGGTCTCAACGGAAATGTTTTGCTAGACCTGAGAACTACTCCATTGGAGAATTTTTTATAGATCCATTATCCATTGTGTATTCAGGATCTCCTGAATAAAAATAATAGTACAAAATCATGGAGGGACACACATCCTCTTATGCATTTACACTTGTTGGGGTAACAAAATATAAATACTGTACATTTTGAATTAATATGTTGGAAAGTACTAGCTTAGACGTAGTACTTGTTGAGGAACTTGCCCTTGATTGGCATCATTGGCAAGTCTTGGTTAAGCTTTACGAGCTTGTATGCACTGTTGAATCGAGGAGACGATATCCTTAATAAAGCATAAAATTAAGGAAATACTATCCTTGGTGGGTTTGTGTCACGCCCCAATACCGGAATACGGAGACCAGCTACCCCGTACAAGGTACTATATGTGGTACGGCGATCACAATTGTAATAAGACAAGGGGTGCATGCTACAATCAAGTCACTTAGGGTCACACGAACATTTATGTCTCAATCAATCAAATAAGAAACAATAAATATAGAGCATATATGATAAAGCAAATAAGGCGTCCCAAATGCTTTCTCAAAATATTCTGGAGATTAGCTGTGCAAAATAAGAGGTTGGAAGAGTAACAAAAATACATGACAGTGATCAGCTACAGTCTGATTTAATACAATCATATATGGAGACTAATGTCCAGACTTGCCGGCTAACAGGTGTCGGTGGCTAAACACCAAAAATGAGTAATTGTACAATGACAAGCAGAGAAGAAGAAAACCTACTCGTCATCCTCTGCGACCATGTTCCTGGTATGCACCATAATTTGGAGGATAGTGCGCTGGATCCTCGGGTGCTGGCTCGAAACCTAGCCATGCAAAACCAGTGGGGTTAGACCCCAAATAGCAAGTACCACAAAGGAGCACGAAATGGAGAAACAAACCCAAATATATATATATATATATATATATATATATATATATATATGTTTTGGGTCGTAGTTCAGGTCCACCGCATATCCTAGTACAAAGGCCCAACCCTACAATCAAACAATGACAATGGCCGTCACACTATGATAGTCCATGACCCTAAACTATTAACAAAATAATATAAGCACAATCAAGTCCAATTAATAAAATCGATCAATCACTTGTACGACTTGCTAATTGTGGAGTCTGAGATTATCTCTAAATAATGCATAATAGATATCCTCAGATCACGCTAGTGCCGAACATGAGCTAATCGAACCAAATAAGGAATATACAGGTATTTCATGAGTGCACCAGTTTCCGGTAGGCCATTGCGCTAAAATACGGTATTAGCGATTCCTGTGCTCCTATAGGGAGACAATGCCTCGGCGTTATTTATAATAGGTTAGATACTACAGTCCACTAAGGCGGATGATATATAGTATCTGTAGTAGCCAGCCCATAGCGCACTTTAGAATAAATCTTTGTGTGAAGGTTCGTTGGCATGATCTCGGGATATTGTTCCCTCCAAATGTTACTACCACTTTTAGTTACTTAATTAGTCCTATATTGTGTTCGAAAAACTCAAGGCGTGGTCACATGAGAATTTTCCTTAAGATGTCGTACAAAGTACGGGCGCGCTAGATACGAATCCACAGAAGCTTAATCTGGATTCACCCGAGCGTGTATGCAACATTCAATCAATCAATATCCTAGCCATACTTTGGTACTTGACTCGCATATCATGCCCGTGGTAAAGAATATATATATATATATATATATATATATATATATATATATATATATATATATATATATATATGCATATCATGCATTCAGGAATTTGGAGGCATTCTCGATGCACAATCCAAATATAGACCACTTAACACGTGACACGGTATGTCGCACAACAGTGCACATATGTTCATATACACATTCAGGCAATAATCTGTATCAGCACGGATACAGTATTCGAGTCTAATTATCAATTATATATTTGGTCACATGAATCAAGATCATATTGTAACATAAAGCTTATGTCATGCACATAGCTGGTTAGTCACTTATCACTTAGTCTGGTTCATACTAAAATATCAGTCTAATCACTTAGTCATTCTATGTACATATCAATCTTAGCTCATGGTCATGTCTAGCATGAGGTCTGGTTACTAAATTCATTCTTTTTTAGGATCACAATCACAAGCAATACTAGGATCAACCACATAAAGGATGATAAGAAATATTTCAAATAAAATAAGTGAACACATCATGAAAGTATTTCGTGCACGCACGGAGACACTAAGGATAACACGCGCATGAAATTGTACACATGAAGGTCAGGCACATAAACCAAACAAGCGCATTCTAAGGGTATCGCATGAAGTCAGGGCACTAAAGGTCTCATAAAGTCAGGGGCGCATGAACAAATCGGCCGCATGCTCCTCCAGGTCGCATGCTCGGGCAAAAGTCTACTACTTGGGACAAGTACCGAAAAGATGGGCAATAAATAAAGTAGCAATAAAGTGACATAAAGAGATCATGTGACAAGGCAATAAAGTGTCAGAGAGAAAAGTAAAAAGTACAAGGTCGGTGCAGAGACACAAAAGTCGTGTAGAGGCATACGCCCAAAAGAAGAGACGCATGGTTCGTAACCGCATAATCTCCTGAACGCATGGATTTTGGGCGCATGAAGTCAGACCTTAGTTAATTTTCATAAGTTCAAGGTACTATGCGTCCGACTTTTGAAAGCATGCACAAGCAGACATGAGTCCAACAAGATGGACGCATGCTGAAGGGGGCGCTTGTTGCTAGGCCGCATGTCACTCCATCGTCCCAGAACAGCAAGATCGGCCATGAAAAAACTTCAATAATCCAAAAAGACTAGGTCTACCATAAAATCCTTATCTCAACTCCAAATCAAGTGGTTTAAAAGCCAAACTGCTTGAAATGAAGTGCTTTATCATATTGAACAATAAGTTTTTAAAAATAATAAGCTTTTGAATATCAAAACCAAGAAAGTAACTCAAGAACATCCACACTCATAAAAATCCAGATCTACTCTATTCCATCCACCAAATCCAAAAATACCAAGTTCTAAACATGCTTAAAATCACACATAAACATAATAAACCAATAATATGGAGGATTTTTCCATTTCTTATGCAAAATATACTTGCCTAAGACTTGGAGGGAGATAACTTAAGAGAGAGAAGAAAAAGAAAGAATGAAGAGGGAGAGATAAAGAAGTTGGATTTTATAGCTAGGATTTGAGATTTAGACCATGGGTTCAACTCATGATTAAAGCAACCCAACAATAAAATCATGAATCAAGCTAAACCAAAGAATGGGTCTAGTCTCATGCAATATACTAAACATGCAAGCAAGAAAATAATACACACCAAATACGTACATTTGGGAAGGAGGAGTGACAATTTGAGAATACAATATCCTTGATTAAGAGTTTAGATCTGCTCTTATTTGTTGACAGAGTCTGGAGTTTGAGATTTACGGACTACAGTCTTGCTGCTGCAGGAGATTTATTTCGTCGAGAAGCACTGTCTCGCTGTTGTTGATGAGTCATACGAGGCTTGGCTTTTGTGCAGAAGAAGACTTGTTGAGCTGCGGTGGGCATCCAAAATAATTTATGTTTTTTGAGGAAAAGATCAAATGGTACGGCCTGCATTTCTTTCCTTTTGACCTGGTCATTGAATGTGCTACGTGCTTTGTCAGGTCTTAAGAAATGTCAAGGTGAACCCACATGACCTCGCCCTATGGTGTCCTGAGAGGTACCAGCCCGGTTATTTGGTCGAGAGCTGGTGGAAGATTGATAACCTTCATTGTTGCCCTCGAGATCGGGACAACACTGTCTTAGGCCTCTGTCACCGGAAGTCACCAAACTTGAGGGACACTATGTTCGCAATGACCATCTTATCCTCGAAGTCGAGGGTGATCACATTGGCATCGATTATCTGTTGGATACGCATCTTCAACACAGCACAGTCTTTGGTTTGATGATGGACGTACGGTGGTAGTGGCAGTAATTAGTGTCATAGACCTTGTCTGCCTCCTCAGGATATATGATGTTTGGTAGCCGGAGTTTATTGCCCTTCATTAGTACGTTGGATATTTTAATGATATCATCATCATCAAAGGAGAAAATCTCTTTTGGCTTTGGGGCTTCTTATTCCTGAGTCGCACAGTCCTCAGGGAAGACCTTTAGTTTTGCATCGTCTTCGGACTCGGAGAGAATGCTACCCCCAGCTTTGGATGCTGCTCTAACTTATCGAGGGCGACTACCCCCAGACTTGTCATTGTCTATTTCTTGGGAATCATTGTCCTCACAGAATAACGAGTTGGTGTGGATCAAAGGAAGATTGCTACTTCCGGCTTGCAGAGTTATTACGGGCCCTGAGGATGGTTGGACCATGTTCGCCTTTGTCTCTAGTATCGCCTGGGCTAAAGTCTGCATTGTGGCACTCATGGTGTATATCATTTTCTCTAGGGCATCGAGACATTTGCAATTGCTGGTGCCTTTATTCTCCTCCCCTGCCATGTACACTGTCATGACATGGGTGAGGTGGATAGGGTGGTAGACCCTTTGCTTTTGCTTTTGCTTTTGCTTTTGCTTCTGCTCCTTGAGTCGCACTGTCCTCAGAAAAGGTAGATATTGTTGTATCTTTCTCAGACTCGAAGGGAGCACTACCTCCAGTGTCGGAAGGTGCTTCACTTTGATGAGGGCGACTACCCCCAGTCTGCAGAGTCATCTTGGGTCTTGGGGAAATATTACCCCTATCGAATGACAATTTTGTCCTTAAGCGGGTGCCCAGGACTACTCCTTCTGTAAGCACCGCTACTTGCCTCCGGTTCCTCAACATGCTAGCTGGGAGTGGGGGGTTGGAGGTGCTAGACTTTCGACCTCCCTTCGTATAAGGAGACCTCCAAGTGGAACAACATGAGATGAAGGACAACTCCTCCTCCTCTGGTATTTGCACCTATTTTTCGGAATGCTACTGGACGGGTGCTCTTAGTCGCAATCGTTGGAATGTCGACTGCCTGTCTGCAGGTGCTGCTACCTTGGCACATCAAAAGTGGATGATGACGTTGGCACAGTGATGCCCTAGAGAGGACACCTCCAATGCTGTAGTTATTTTTTCTTGTTTTGCGCTTATGATTGATCACGTTGTGCAAGTCGACCGAGGGGTGCTTCATATTTACACCCTCGTTATAAGCATATGTAGACCGAGCATATGGGAGTTTGTGGGTGTTGCCTTTGCTCCTTGGCCTGGGGTTCGTACAATAACTTTTTTCGTGTCGTTAGTGGAAGACTTTTGAGACCAACCATGTCCATTTGCCGCTGCGGCCTGGACAGATAGGTTAATTTTGTACAGCTTTCCATCAAGGGCACGTATAACAGTTAATAGTGCATGCTGATGGTCTGCCAGGTAAGCAGTCGCTTGAGCTTGGAGATCTCGTACTGTCCTAGACTTTCTTGTTTTAGCATGTACAGATGCATAGTATGAAGAGTCCAAGTTTGAATTTTCCCCTTCCTCAGTATGGCGCATGGAGTCAGCGTTGCGTGAGATTCGATCAAAGACCGAGCTTCTATTGTTGTCCTGGTCGTATGCTGCCATCTGCCTGCGCTGTCGACCAGTGCCGCATAGTCCTTCTTATGCGGCCTTTGTTATGGCAGCATAGAATGTGCATCAGCACCTGAACTTCTAATACCGTAGTATTTTCCTCTGCCAGAGTTTAGGTGCTGAGCACCTTTCTTCTCAGCCAAGGTTGTCGCATAGCCAGGGGGCAGCCTGGTAGACGTATGATATACGTCTTTAGCAACAGGGAGAGAGACGGGGAGCGCATGCTCCGTAGTTGGGTGTGGCACATCGGCCTTTACAACCCATGTCCTGTGGGTCTTCTTAGGCTTTGCCAGCCTCTGTAAAGCACCACCCTCAGAGAGCATTTTCTCAAAGGCTTGCTTGTCGAAGCGTATAACCAGTATCTTCTGGGTCAAACCCTGCTTTGATGCGTCGGACTGCATCACGACCTTCTCATCAGAGGAGAAGGTCTTACGCAGCAGAGTCGTCACCTTGTTTGCCATTAGTGTAAGTTTGGGAAACTTTTCTTCAACAACAAACAAAAAAGTATTAAAAAAATCCTAGACAGAAAATTTAAGTACAATATTTTTGATCTGGAGAATATGACGATGGAGATTGAATACTATATCGACTTATTTACTCCGTTGACGGTCCAACGAGAGAATGATGATGCTCTCTTCTCTTTTCTCTCCCTTGAGCTTGTGTGTATGTACGTAGCACGCCTGGGGGTATGGTCTCTGAAAAAAGGACCCTGGGAACTTCCAAATTCTTTCTATTTATAGCCATCATGCTGATGGGCTATAGGTTCCACATATGCCTCTGTTTAGTGGCCACATATGGCTCCTTCAACAAAATACGGTTGCAATTATAGCCGCATACCACGGGCATTTTGCCATATGGCCTCATTTGGGATATATTGTTGATAAGATCTCGGGTTTGTTCTCAACTCCGTTGTGTGCGTGACTCGGTCAGCTGGACACGTAATCAGCATTAACTGTATAAAGATTCTTTCGGTTGTAACAAAAAGATCTTGCAAACTGAGAGTCGCATGATATTATGGACGCATATAGTCGTGGTCTTATACGTGCTCTTCTTTGGCCTTGGTCTTATGGATACTTCGGCCGCATGGCATTATGGCTGCATACGATCTCTCATCTGGCCTTGGTTGAATGGACTCTTTGGTCGTATGATGATGAGGCCGTATATGAGGGAACATGTGGCATGTCACATCTGACGAAGTTATTAATGTACTGATATGACTTTCCATCTTTTTATGAGCCCCCGTCTCTCTCGCGATTCTCGAAGCACTCTGGGTGATGAGTAGTGTGTCAGAACTTCTAACAGGCATTGAATATCGTGTCAAAGGATCTCATGTGGCCGATTACTTCATGGTTGTTCAGGCCGCATGGATTCTTCTTATGCGACTTCCAACTCCTTGGTTATTTGGGCCGCATGGGCTCTATGTGGCTCCTCTGTGGCCTGCTTTTATTTTGAAGGGGCATGAGCTCTATGCGGCCTGCATGGTTTTCATGCTTCTATAATATCTCCTTCAAAGTTTCTAAACTTTAAAAGTTTTTTAAGTTTAGAATACTATGAACAGAAGCATGGAGGAGATAACAGCAGGAACTGCAATGGCGCATCTGTGAAGTATCCTTCCGCTTGGCACATGGGGATGCTTGAGGGAGTAGTCGTGAATGGCACTGCTGGCGCATGCAGATACTAGATACTTAGTGGCACATGACACTGTGGGCGCATGGGAACACTAGTTACTTAGTGGCACATGTCACTGCTTGCACATGGGAACACTAGTTATGAAATAGTCGGCGCATAACGCTGGATCATTATGGGGCAGGGGGCTTGATCACTACGGCGCATGGCCTTTGATTACTGTTGGCGCATGGTAGAGATTTTCTATGCTTCTACAAAGATCAATATAATATATAAGGTGGACTTAAGTAAAACATATAATAAGATAAACTGGTAGAAACAAGTAACATGATAAAACATATGTAAACTCAAGACTATACAGTAGTGCTCATGTGTCTTTGGAAGCACATGTTTCAACACTTGGACAAACTATATATAGGTAAGGGGCTAACACATACTTACGAGTCCTTGAGAAAGACATGATCACGTTTTCACGTCATATGAATATATATAACACATTCTCAAGTTCATAGGAACGTTACACGATAATAACAAGAATAACATAAATACGATCAAAATAACAGTACAATGAAACACAATCATGATAACGATACATTAGTACAAGTAAACATAAATAGGAATACACTCACTCTCGTATGCATGCAAGTAATCATGACACGGAAGGTAAGCATGTCCTTTAAGCGATACGGCAATTAACATCTCTAGATAACACGATACACAGTACCCATGATTGTTGTCTAAACGATCACCCAACGCAAACAAGCACAACAAATCAGGTACGATATTGGGTAAATAGGTAGTTACTTGGTCTAATCATGTTTTCCTTTAGTTTCCTTAGTTCTAATTTGAAATAATAGTTACAAGTTGTAATTAAAGAACTGGTCATTGGAGAAAAGATCGAGTTCTAATAAATTATTCTTATCCAGATTGATCAATCATAACTATTCTTAACCTAACTATATTTCTAGTTAGAATGTTCATGATTAAACACTAATTTAATAACTATATAAATTGAAGCTTATAAAATTAAATATTTATTTATAATACATACCATTATTTTAAGTAATTATTCAATATATATATATATATATATATATATATATATATATATATATATATATATATATATATATCCCAAAGGCATGCTCCACCACTGCGTTCTCCTTGCCCAAAATGGCCCGCAACATAGCCAGTTTAATTCCTTTGTGAATTAAATTGCTTTCTCCCTAGTTAGAACCCACAACCTATGGGGAGGTATATATATATATATATATATATATATATATATATATATATATATATATATATATATATATATATATATATATATATAGTTGAGGGAGAGTTTGTTATTATTAATATATTAGGGGTTTAAGTGCAAAATTTATAATTTCTTTAAATACACAAATTCTTGCATTTTTTCATAAGAAATGAAGGGGTTATTTCTTTTGACAAAAACTTTAATATATAATTGTGAGACTCATCTCACCGTTCTAGTATTCGTACCCGATATACGCATATTATACATGTATAGCTTTTTATTGTTTAATTGCTTATATCTCTCTTTATGCCATTCATGCATTGTTTAGATTATTTTTGTAAGTTTTTCTTAGTTGCATGCTTTGGATCGTTGGTCCCTTGGTTTTCTTGGTGGATGGCTGTGATAAACCCGGGTGAGAGGCATGGATTATGATCTAATGGCCTACAATCAATCCATTGGCTACATAAGCAATCACATTCTCTTTTCTTTGCTTTTTTTTTCTTTCATTTCTCTTTCCTTCTTCACTTCTTCTCCAGCGGAGAGCAACAGCCGAGCTTGGCCTTGGCCGTGGATGACCTTGGTAGTATTGGTATTAGGCTAAAACATGACTGTAGGCAAGTACATCTTGCCAACCGAAGGAATAACCTTGTATCTTGCTTTGATTCTTAGTATAACTTGTGTTATCATTTGATCGATTTTATTTTTGGGTAACACTTAAAAATTGTCTCATTGATGATTTTGTTTTTTTTTTGGATTAGATTTCTCTTGGAGCCCGAGAACAACAAGTCGGAGAATGCAAAGTTGGCGTGAGAATGCATGAAAAAAATATACGCAGGGAACCCTTGTCGCATAAACGAAGTTCCAGTGAGTGCACTTGTGTGTGTTTCACCAATTGAGTGAAGCAAAAGTATTTTCCAAGATAGACCTTCGATCAGGCTATTATCAAGTGAGAGTCCGAAAGCAAGATATACCGAAGACAACATTTCGATCGCGATATCTGCATTACGAATTCTTAGTTATGCCATTCGGATTGACTAATGCACCAGCAATATTCATAGATTTGATGAATCATATCTTCATGTTATACCTAGATCAATTTGTAGTGGTATTCATATACGACATTCTTGTCTACTCCAACAATGAAGAAGAGTATAAAAAAATATCTTCAGAAAGTGTTGCAAGTTCTGATGGAGCATCAGTTATATGCTAACTCAGTAAGTGTGAGTTCTGGTTAGATCATATGTCATTCTTGGGGCACATCATCTCAGGAGCAGGAGTATCAGTGTACCCCCAAAAGGTTGAAGCAGTAGAGAATTGGCCAGTCCCAAAGACAATTACAGATGTGCAAAGTTTTTTAGGATTAACAGAATATTACCGGAGGTTCGCGGTAGACTTTGCACGAATTTCAGCACCAATGACTCGTCTAACCTACAAGGAGGTGCAGTTTGTTTGGACAACAGAGTGCCAAGACATATTTAAAAAGTTAAAAGAGAAGTTGATATCAACACCCATTCTTACACTTCCAGTAGGATCAGGAGGATTCAAAATTTATTGTGATGCATCGGGGAAATGACTTGGATGTGTATTGATGCAACACGGAAGGGTAACATTTTATGCTTCTCAGCAGCTTCGAGATCATGAGAAGAATTACCCAACACATGATTTAGAATATGTAGCAGTAGTGTTTGCTCTCAAGTTGTGGAGATATTACCTGTATGGCGATCGGGTGGAGATATTTATAGATCACAAGAGTTTGAAGTACATATTCACTCAAAAAGACTTAAACATGAGACAAAGAAGGTGGATACAGTTATTTGGTGATTATGACATGGTACTTTAGTACCATCCAGACAAGGCAGATATAGTGGCAGATGCTCTAAGTAGGAGAGGTAGCGCATTCATCTTGACAACTCAGAAACATATTCTAGAAGATCTTCAAGAGATGGGCATCGAGGTAGTGTTACCTTAAGAGACGGTAGTATTAGTCAGTCTTTGGATACAGTCAAGTTTGGTAGAGAGGATCAAGGCGGCTCAAGCAAAAGATTCACAAATTCAAAAGCTTAGAGCAAAATGTTAGTCAGGTCTTAGGAAGGGATTAAGAATTCACGAAGACGGAACACTCATGTTTGGAAACCATCTTTGTATGCCAAGTGGAGATATCCGATAAGAAGTGATGACCGAGGCACACAGTTCCCAGTATTTATTTTATCCCGGAGGCACGAAGATGTACCATGATGTCAAACAATATTTCTGGTGGAACAAAATGAAAAGAGAAATAGCTAGGTTCATTTTGTGATGTCTCGTGTGTCAACAAGTGAAGGCAGAACAACAAAGACCAGCATGATTGTTACAACCCCTGTTTATTCTAGAGTGGAAGTGGAAACACATTATGATAGACTTTGTGACCAGTTTATCTAGATCCCCTACTGGACATGATACAGTTTGGGTGGTAGTAGATCAACTCACGAAAGTGACACATTTTCTTCCCTTCGAATAGGGCAGTTGACAGAGTAATTAGCAGAGATATACATGCGGCAGATAGTGAGGCAGCACGGAGTCCCATTGAGTATAGAGTCAGATAGTGATGCTCGCTTTATATCTCATTTCTGGAAAATCTTACACGAGCGTTTAGGTACCAAATTGAGTTTCAGTACCGCGTATCATCCCCAAACATATGGACAATCAGAGAGGATGATCAAGACTTTGGAAGATATGTTACAGTCTTGTACCTTAGACTTTGGTGGGTCTTGGAAAAATCATCTTTACTTAGTAGAATTCTCGTACAACAACAATTATCAGGCCAGCATACATATGGCTTATTTTGAGGTATTGTACGAAAAGAAGTATAGATCATCCTTGGCATGGGATGACATTGGTAAACGAAAGATGTTGGGGCTTGAAATGATCACTTAAATGATTGGAGTAGTTAAGCAGATCAGAAAGCAACTTCGGGTTGCACAAGATCGTCATCGTCATTGGACAGATCAGCATCATAGGCCGTTAGAGTTTTCTGTCGGTGATCACATATTTTTGTTGATTTTGTCTACCCATGCAGTCATTAGATTTGGGGTTCGCGAGAAGCTTAGTCCGCGATACGTATGACCGTTCGACATTTTCGAGAGGGTAGGGGATGTTGCTTATCGTCTTGCCCTTCCGCTTTCGCTTTATGAAGTACATGATGTATTTCATGTGACTCAGTTGCGTAGGTATGTCCCGGACCCAAGTCATGTCCTCGATCACTCTGAGTTAGTCGTTGGTACCGACTTAACTTACGAGGAACAGTCCGTGTCCATTTTGGATCAGAGAGAGAGAAGGTACTCAAGAACCAAACTATCTGTCTTGTTCGTATTGCTTGGGGCCATCACTCCTTGGGGGAGTCAACGTGGGAGCACGATGATGATATTCGATTTTGGTACCCACACCTATTTGACTCATAATGTATATTCTCTTTGTCTGCCTTGCATCTTTCATTCCTTGATTGGCAAGCACTCATATGAAATGATGCTGCTTCACTTTATTATATGTGTTGTTATACTTGCTTATTTATATATGTAGATTGCTTGTAGTTAGTTTATAGCTTTTCTTGATATCTCTAACTAGCCTTGAGTTTGAATTTCGAGGACGACATTTTTTTAGGTGGATAGAGATATCAGCCTCCTTTTCCGGTGCACTTTGGCGCATGTTGTCTTTGGCGTACTTTGGCGCATATTGGTTGCTAGACCGACCTTTGTTTAGACCGGATTCATGATTTGTGGAGAATAATGGGTTTGGTCGGGTTGGTAGCATGTGTGGCTTGGATGTGTTTAAGTGATCCAACGGTCCATATCTCAAACCTAAACCTATATATATTTCTATTTCTCCTTCTATCTGCTCATTATTTTCTTTCCACTTATCTCTCTTAGGTTTTCTTTTCATCCGTAGGCAAGTACATCTTGCACAAGAGAAGAACTATAGATTTATGCATGCTTTTAATTCTTAATAATTTTTGTTTGTTTCTAGCTCATATTGTTAGGATCGAGCATCCCTTTATCTTTAATATTGTCGTTCTTGATTTTCTTGGTTGGAATTGCATAGACCAGAGTTTGGGGCTATATGTTCACTTTTGTTTTCTTGGGGATTAATCTCCCAAAATATTGTGTTTTACAAAACTTATTAGCTCATAGTGTAGAGCACCATATTTTATGTAACTTTGCTTTTGGTCATGCTTGTTTTTGAGTCCAGCTAAGTTTAGTGCTGACACTTGATACAATACATATACCAAATGGCTTACTAGAGAAGAAGAACAGTACTCTGTGAAGAGTATGCAAGAGAACCATTTTGACATAGAAATATATATGTTTTACTTTGGGCGCATTGGTGTGCTGTCCCAACTCCTCGTGCATACTAATCATACTGCACTTAGTCTTCTAGCAAAAGTACACCAGTCACACTCCTTGAGTCAGTGGTACACTTTTGAGAGAAAATCCAGTTGGCGTACTTTGGTGCGTTTAAATCAAAGTTCTCCCTGAAAAACCAAAGAAAAGTGTACCACAGTCAGTTCGCGCACTTTCTTCGAGTTGGCCTTCTGGCACACTTTTTCTATGTTTCATCAGCCGACGTACTTTGCCTACGTTTGGTAGCTCACGCACTTTTCCCTCTTTATTTTCTGAGAGACGAAGCTTTGGTTAGTTTCTCAATTTTTGTGTTATTGATTTGTGTGCTCCTTGACTAACGAGTTTTTCGACTATCGAGCTTTGACCTTGGATTGTATATTTTGTCTTGTAGCTAGCTTGCTCGCGCATTTTTTTTAAAGTGCGCTTTATTCTTGCCTACGCACTTTTGTCAAGTGTGTTATGTTGGTCAATGTGACAAAGTGAGCCACCCTTTGTAGCTCGCGCACTTTCTTACGAAAGTGCACAAACGTAGTTTTGGTCATTTGTGCGCCAACCTAGTTTTGGTCGTTTGTTCACCAACTTAGTTTTGGTCGTTTGTGTGCCAACCTAGTTTTAGTTATTTGTATGCCAACCTAGTTTTGTTTGTTTGTGCGCCAATGCCCAGTTTTGGTTGTTTGTGCGCCTACTGTTTCTTGCGAACGTTGAGCCCTATAGATATGGCCCTATATGCACTTGCTATTTTACATGCTAATTAGTTTACTTTTTTTTATCATCTTATTATACGTTGGATAGAATATGAGACGTAGTTCAACTCGGGTGACGTTCTGTAACCCGGTCCTTATTTGGTTTAAGGATTGTTGGCCTGATCTCGAGGGGTTCTCGTACTACTCTTATTCTCATTCATCGATATAATAAAGTGACAAAATATATGTGACCAGTATTAAACTTTCCCATCCTAAACAACTTGTTATCTGATAACTTATCCATAATCTAGATACTAGAACTTGTTCCTGTCCTGACTATTGTATTCGTGCTGATACACTTGATCGCAGTGAGAGTGCTACTTGATATATATATATATATATATATATATATATATAGTGAGCCATCGTGCCACATACTCCTGCTACGTAATATATGTTATATTTGCATGCACAGATCTGGTAGTTGGACAGTGACTTTAGCCGTGGCTAGATAGTATTGATTGTTGTATCACACTTGGGTGAATCCAGATTTAACTTTCGAGTGACAATATGGATTCGTATCAAGGCCCGCACTTAAGGTACAACATCTAAGAAGGAATATTCATATGACCATGACATAAGATTCTAATGAAACTAGGGTTAACTAGTCAACTTAATTGTAGAGCATTGGAAGGGAACGATATCTCGAGATCGTGCATGTCGAACCACCCTAAATTAGCTGGGAGTAAAGGCTGGCCACCGCGGATACTGTATATCATCTACACTAGTGGAGTGCAGTATCTGATTTAATTATAAGATTGAGCTAGTATCTTTCTAATAAAAAGTCTAAAACTGTTACTGATTACTAATTAGCTTAGGGCCCTTGCGAGGGACTGGTGAATCATTTACATATATTCGTGCTTGTATATCATTGGTTCAGGTAACCCTGCTCGATTATGGCACGATCTGAGGATACTCATATATTGTATTACTGGGATAACCTAGGGATCACATATCAATCCATAATACATGATTGATCGTCTAATTTGCTTATATAGGTGCCTAGCCAGGAAAGTGGGCTATTGTAGCATGATGTTTTAATCCATGTCCTTTTTTGGTTTTTGGTTTGCGTCATTGTGTTAGGATACTCCATGGACTGAAGCTATATTATTTCTCCTTATTGCATCTCTGCTTGTGTATTGTGACTTCTGTTGAGTAAAATTAGGGGCACAAACTGTTGTGGCATGATAGTTCAACTCATATCCTTGTTTGGTTATTGGGTTGCGCTGTTGTGTTACGATAAACTGTGAACCAAAAATACGACGCAAAATATTATCTTGACCATAATCAAGGGTCGTATTCTATCTCGATATGATAGGGTACTTCATGTTCTTGTTTGGTGAAGGGGTGTCGTATCATATCATGGATGTGATATATGCCATTGATGATTGGCTCATGCATCTCATGCTATAGATCTGATTTTGTTTCTTCATTTCGTGCTTCCTTTGTGTTACTTGCTATTTAGGATCTGACCCCACTAGTTTTACATAGCTAAGTTTAGAGCCAGCACTGAAGGATCAAGATCACTTCTCCCTTATTGATGGCACGTACCAGATGGATGGCTCCTGAGGGTCACGAGTGAGTTTCTTGTTTCACTGCTCGTCTTTTGTAAACAATATTCTTTTGGGCGTTTAGTCAACCGGCACTTGTTAGCCGGCAAATCTGGACACTAGTTCCCTACATGACTGTATTTATACTCATACTGCAGCTGACTCACTATCATGTATACTTTTGATTGTGTATCTGGTATATCAACTTTTATTGCTAAAACTCTAGAACCTTTTGATGTGACGTTTGTGACGCCTTACAGCTTATTTGGAAATATTTTATGTTTTGCTACTTGATTGAATGGTTGAGTTATAGAAGTTCTTGATCCTAGCAGACTTGATTGTAGTATGCACCCCCTCGTCTCTAGACAACCTTAACACATTGTGTGTTACTTCGGTATTCCGTAAGGTACGGTTGGTTGAGTCATTTTTTCGCTCTCCAGTATTTTGGATCTGGGGCATGACACTTAATGACTAAGAAAAGACTTCTGACCATTCTCGAGAATTATATTTCTCAACTGCAGATTCATTTCGACTGTTGTGCCATATCTTGGAACTTGTGTTTGATTTTTTTGTAGACCTTTCTGCGTTCGTTTGTGCGCCAAACCTCACTACTGACATACTTGATGAAAGTGCGCCAAAGTTATAGGTTAGGTACTTTCATTTGTGCGGCAATAATAGATTTATGCACCAAGCTTCTGACTCGCATACTTCTATCATTGTGCGCCAAGATCCTAAAAGTGCGCTTTAGTATGATTGTGCACCATCTTTGCTCGGAGCACTTTTGTATCAAAGTACGTCAGAACTGCCTGAACTAGTGAATTGTGCGCCAAAACTGTTTTTGGCTATTTGTGCGCCAATATCCGTTTGTAAGCCAATGGTGGTTTTTGACCCATTGTGCATGGATGTTATTTTCTTGCCTGATTTTATGCGCCAACCTTGAATTATTAATTTATGCGTCTGTATGCCAGTATTCTCTTTAACATGCTTAACTCTTGATGATTCTCTAGTTCTCTTTAATCCCGTTATTTTAGTTAATCTTGGTTATTTCCTGAACATGACATTCTTGATATTGATCTTGATTTTCTGACATGATTTAGTGATTGTACATTATAAATGAACTCCTGAATCTTGACATAAAATTGATAATACTGATAATCCTGATTCTGTACTGATAATCCTGATCCTGTACTGATAATCCTGATACTGTACCGATAACCTTGATACTCCTGATCCTGACACTCCTAATAGTGGCTCGATGTAGCACACCATCCCGATACTCCTGATCCTGATAATCCTGATAGTGGCTCAACGTAGTGCACTCCTGACTTGAGAATTCCTCTAACTGTCATGATCAAGGCTATTAGTAGCACCTGTATTTCATAACCTGTATCCCTGTAGTTGATTTTGATTATACTGTCAAGTTATTGTCCTGTCTTGCATTATGTCTAAGGTAAATTTCTGAGCACCACGGTCGAGAATCCATGATAATTGTCCAGGCTAATAACTAGAATAATAATCTAGAAAGCATCTAGAAAGATTTTTTGGCTACATATAATCCCGGTATCCCAGCGACACCTGATGGATTTGAAAGCATATAGAGAGATTTTCTGGCTACATACAATTCATTAACAGCTGATCCGAAAATGGTAACAGGAGTACTGATTCCAGATGCCCTTGTTTATTTACTCCTGAACTGCTTAACTGTTATCTTACCCGTTGCACTTATTTAACTGTTATCTTACCTGATATTTCTTACTGATTTGTCTGCATGCTGGTTTTAGTTAATAAGTTTAGCTCCCTTGTAGTACTTGCTATTTTGGGGTCTGATCCTACTGGTTTTGTATGGCCAAATTTTGGAGCAGGACCGTAGGATCTCCAGTACTTCCCACCTCAAGATGGTAAACACGAGGACCCGAGGACATGAGTGGATTTCTTCTTCCTCACCCACTTGATCTTGTACATTATTCTTTTGAGGCTTTTATCCACCGAGCACGTGTTTAGCTCATATTTTGGGACTTGACATTCTAGCCTGCGGGCCTACATATAAAGCATATTCTAGACTATAGCTAGAGCTGATTATGTAATATTGTACTCTTGCTAGTTCTTTATTTTGATATTTGCTTCATGATCATCTGGGAATGTATATTTTGGGACGTCTTACTATTATATGTTGGTGATTATACATCTTATAAATTTGTTGCTTGCTTGAGATTGAGACACCAAGGATTCTTGACCCAGGATTGCCTGATGGATTGTAGAGTAAACTCTCACATGTCTAGACAACCGTGACCGTATCTCGGGGTATGGAGTACTCTGGTATACGTAGCTGGCTTTGTCTATCCCCGCTCTCCAGTATTCTGGTTCTGGGGCATGACAACAATGAATTTCTAACTACAAGACTCTTGTAATCACAAAAAAATCTAATTACATAAGGATATTCTGGAGATTAGTAGCGGTGTAGATCCGATCGGCGCGTGATCGCTTTACTCCGTTGACTACCCGACACTGCGATGTAGAAAACACTTGCTAAGTCTTAAGCTCACAACACTATGGAGAAGATGAACTGGCAACAACTAGACATTTTTCTCAAGGATCGAAGCTTTTCGATCCCCTTGGTAACACCAATCCTAGACTATTCATATCCATTGGGCTTATGCGTAAGAAACAAGACAAAATGCACTGGTTCTGCCTTTTTATACATAGAATCGCTACTATGCATAATATTTACACCATCACTCGATCCGTATGCTCGCATGAATCACTGTCTACTCGACACGTTTC
Source organism: Iris macrosiphon (assembly GCA_036927795.1). Taxonomy (NCBI): domain Eukaryota; kingdom Viridiplantae; phylum Streptophyta; class Magnoliopsida; order Asparagales; family Iridaceae; genus Iris; species Iris macrosiphon. The sequence goes on along the minus strand of JAYESA010000001.1, from coordinate 147,057,325 downwards.
ATCATTCACGAGAATATTTATAACACTTGCGCTGATGTCGGTGCCATTATGAAAGTCGAAACATACACTTCTCAAGGCAAAACTGTCCTTGGATGCGTAACACAACAACTTTGTCAGTTTTGTTATTAATGCAGAGTGTGAAACACCACAGCCCATCAATTTTGTCATTAATGTGGAGTGCGTAACGCCGTAGCCTGCCAGTTCTATCATTAATGCGAAGTGCATAATGCTACACCTTGTCAGTTTCGTCAAACGCCATAGCCCGTCAGTCATGTCGTTAATACGGAGTGGTTAACGTCGCAGCCTCTCAGTTCTGTCATTAATGTGGAGTGCGCCAGGCCTTGTCAGTTTTGTCATTAATACAGAGTGCGTACGTCACAGCCCGTAAGTCCTGTCATTAATGCAGAGAGAGAAGGAAAGTAACGCTTAGGCTTAATTTTGGCTTGACGATCTTCATTTTGCACAGAGAAAGCATTACCCATGTCCAAAAAAGCTTTAGACAGACTACTATTTAGCGAGGATACCCTTAGGAGTGACGCTTGCACCGATTCCCATGTGGGCTCTTTTATAGAGAACCATGTTTTAAGCGTAATGATCATTGCCACTGTCATTAATACTGTCTTCTCGAATTCTCTGATGCACGTTTTGTGTAGTACGAAGTGTACTTCGTCAGGTTTTGTCATAGCTCGCTCTTCAATGCACTTAGGCACAGAATCTCTCATCAGTGGATGATTGTTCAACCATATAGACTTCTCTTTTAGACATGGTACACTGTTACGCCTAAATGAGATATCCTTGAGCACTCATAGCTTGATACATTGTCACTTGCTCTAATGCACATTTTCTACATGGATAGCCTGTATGGTAGCTCTTTTAGGCACGTGGAATAAACTATTTGTGTGACAAATAGCCTTTTTATGTAGTAGAAGCTTCTACGCGTAAAATTGGTATAAGAGACTTTTTTTGCACTATCTTCAAGAGTTGCACGCGGTTACGCCTAAGAGTGGCTTTTAGGCACATATTTTTCTATGCATATACAATGCACAACTCTTATTCCTTTTTCATCAATAGGCAGCAAAAAAGTTGGAATAGTAGAAAGTTGGGCTTCGACTTCTGGTTGGTCGCCATGCTTGGCGCATACAGGGTCCCATCGACATCTGGAAGGTTTCTATGGTGGAGGCTTCGATCGACAGCATATAGAGAAGCCTGTGGTTGATCAAGGAGGGTCAGCCTTGCATGGAACGGAGCTCGTATGGCTCTAATGCAGTGAGAGGTCTGTAGTGGCACACAATTGGCGTGTGCATTATCGTAGGGTGAGGGAAGATGTCTCGAAGGCGTTAGGGGGTTGTCGGGTCGATCCGGCTCTAGAGGCTGGTCGACTGGGTCAAAGGAAGGTCGGACTGTTCATGTTAGACCTAGATTAAGGCAAGTTTCCATACATCTTAGACTAGATTGATATTTTTGTAGTAAGGCAAGTTCCTGTACATCTTAGACCTTGATTGAGATTTTTGATATTTTTTAGAAAACTATGGTAGAAGTAGATTTCGAAAGTTGCTTCCACCTGCTTTCGTACGTTGTCCCAAACTTGAACTAACTTTTGTAACATTTTTTTTTGTATTAAGATAATATTACCTATATGATAGACCGATTATGATTTATGATGATTTTTATTAAGTAGTAACAAAAATAGTTTTTTTGAAAGTGTCACACCCCGATCTCCCGCAGGCAAATCGGCCGTTCCCGCTAGGCGAGAATCACCGCGCCAGCGCTCCCGCGGAACGATCATTTTGACCCATCCGGGCGTGATGCCGCACGAGCGTGAGCCACGCCCGTGCAAGGCCGTGGTCCATTGGCTGGCGGTAAGAGTTCTATGCCACAGAGTCGCACAGATTGTCCGAGTGCAGCGGAGTCATGAACGCATAGGCGATCGGTAACAAGTTCACTGAGTCGACAATATAGTAGAAGCATTGAATAACACAAGTTGAAGTAAAGTAACTCTTTTATTGATATAAACAAGTGTTACAGGCGGCATATAGCCGAGATTACAAGTTGCTCAAGTCTCTCTCTCTGAAATAATAAAAGCGTGCCTAGTAGCTACAATTGTGGAATGATTGTACAGACGATGTTCAGGCAATGTTCACAATATTATGTCTTGTATATGTGCTTCAGTTCCGGACACAGCGTCCCAAGGCTTCAGAGTGATCTCCTGGCCTTAGCACGCACGAAGGAGGCATTCGCACCGAACGAGGTTCTCCCGCACCCTGCAAACAAACTGGTGGATTATCAGTACATTGAATGCACTGGTGGGGAGGCTACTCGCCCGCTCGACAAATCCAAACACGTAATATAAGTTCCGTGCACCAACTATTAAGTTGTCTTTCTAGTTGCCTTAGGATCAATTTTATGCAGGATTTGAATAGCCTAATGTGGCAGTGCGCCGTGCGACATGAGAGAAAATACGGCGAGACTTACCAACTTACCATTTTACCTTCCCTGTCCAAGGCAAACATTGTTAATTTGAGCACGGGCATGTATAACATTCAGGAGGCATAGCATATTCAAACACGAGAGTCGTTATAACATGATCGTTCAGGTGTTCAGTTGTTTCTTGATGCGATGTAATGACTCGCACGCGGATAGCCGCTAAGCGAGGATGACTTATCTATATGAACGTTTATCGCTGGCATAGCCATAAAGGACCGTTATAGTCTTGAACAAGGATTGTATGCAATGAAAGCACGTGAGGCGCTATACGTCATCCTGTCCGCACGTGAGACTATCGTGAAGTTCCATCCGGATCGGATCGGTTCCAGTACCCCGGAGACCGCCCGTGGAACGAGATCCGAAGATCACCTTTTTCAAGTTGTCCGCGACATGCAGGTCAGGGTCTTTCCAAATCCATAACTTGATATGATAATCCATGATTCGTGATCTGAACTGAGCGTTTGCTCCACGAGCTGGGATTTATTCGTTACATGACGTGATTCTCGTTCAGATGTAAACTTGATGGATTATCATTCAGTTGCAACGTGACAGGATTCTTGATTCATGAACAACTTGCCTTGATGCATTCCCCTGGTTCGGGGCTGCCTTGGCGACCTAACGGTCCTGGATACTTGCAGGTTTATTCAGGCACGGAATGACTACGTAGTAGTCTCCCGGGATTTGGGTGAAAACAATGCAACATACAAGCAGACAAGCATGCATCTGTATAAACTCAAACATTCACGTTAGCTCGGGCCCGAAGGTAAGCCGAGAAGTGAAACCGTTAGGGGACTTCCCGAGCGACACGTTCTAGGGTAGCATGCGAGGGTCTGAACATATATATAAGCAATGTTTTATTCCATGTTCTAGCATAAGCAATACAAGTTGGGATTATTCCCTTAGCTAGGTGCGTTGGATTCTTATTAGCATGCAGGGGGTGATTCACCTAGCGACTAGCATGTATCATTCCAGATTTTATGTGTGCTAGCTAAGCAAAGACAAGTTCACCGTAGCCACCCACCTTAGCGATGATTCGCCTTGGTCGAGCGATACGTCAAGCGAGCCTCTGAAAGCCTAAGCTGAAAACCTGTAGGGACGAGTCTGGATATCCTTTGCCTCAAACGAGTATTCTTGCCTGAGCAAAGCGGGTCGGGACATCGCACTTTTGCCGTTTGAATCAGCAGTCCGCTTGAACGGAACGGGGTGTTACAGAAAGTAGTTTTCTGATATGCTTTCATACGTTGTCCCAAATTTGAACTAACTTATCATATATATAAGTCAAAATCTTATGGTTTTAGTGGTTAGTGTGTGAAAACATAACGCTCATGACTGGATGATTCAGACTTCGAATAGACAAAAAAAATTTTCTTCCATTAATAAATAGTTGGAGTAATGCACACACACACACTTTTAATATTAGTGAAATTCATGTGTCATATCCATATTACAAGTTCTTATTTGAGTTTTTTTAGTAGAAATGTTTAATTTTTGGACAGCTCTCTTCTCGAAAAAATGCATATATATATATATATATATATATAGTCTCTCTCTCTCTCTCTCTCTCTCTCTCTCAATATTAGTGAAATTCATTTGTCATATAAGTTCTTATTTGAGTTTCTGTAGTAGAAACGTTTAATTTTTTAACAACTCTCTTCTCGAAAGATGTTACATCTTTTGCTTTTTGAGAACCTAATAGCAAACAAGTGGGAGCATAAAGCATAAAAAAATGTTTAAAAATTAAAAACTCATGAGTTCCTCTACGATTTTTGAAAATTAAATTAGCTTGTGAAAACAATAAGAAGGAGATGGTATGGGATTACGATCAAGTTCGGTATTGCTTACCCTTTTCTGATGAGCCACTTCATTTTTGTGACAGCTTTCGAGGCACGAGAAAACTGCATCGAGAAGCTGATACTACTTTTGCTTTTCGAAAAGCAGCAGTATTTCCTAAACCATGCGAAATAAAGAGTAAACCCCCCCCCCCCCCCCCCAAACCCCTCTTCTCCGCCCACTCCTCTCCCTCTCCAATGGCGCATCTCCTCTCTCTCCTCCGCCGCCACTCCATCGCCAGATCCCACCACCTCCTCCTCCGTTCCACCTTCTGCTCCTCCTCCTCTCCTCCTCCCATCAAACCCGTCTGCTACCCCCTCAAACCCAACGAAGAAGCAGCAGCCCCCGAAGCTCAACAACAACCGCAACAGACCCCCTCTCCACCTTCCTTTCCGCTACGAACAGACCGCGACTCCTCCCCACAGCGCCAGTGGACCAGCCGCCAGGACGCGAGGTTCGTCAAGGACGCCGCCCCCGCCATCTCCCCCGTTTCCTACCCCTCCCGCGTCGCCCCGCTCCCGGAGGACCGGGCGGCTGCGGCGGAGGGGGACGCGGACGAGGGGCACGGGGACGAGCTGCGTAGGGAGGCGAGGCGGATCGTGAGGACCGCGCCGGGGTACTTCGGGCTCCGGGAGGAGGAGAAGATCCCGTTCCCGACCGTGGCCACACGCGAGAAGCGTCCGCAGAAGGAGGCCGTGGATCTCGCCACCGCCATCAAGCAAGTCAAGGTCACATTCCCGTTTCCTTCTGTTTGTTAAAATGCCGAAAAGACGTAATACATTAAAATGCCCCTTATCTTTGGCTTCCGTCTGTTTAAAGTCTATCTTGCATGATACAAACACCAGGACATGGGCAGGACACCGAATTCGTTGTGTCTAGTGTATTTTGGAGTTGTCATGGCGAATACGTGCCTGAAGTGACACGAACGTGGAACCCCGTTTTGGTGTTTTTGCGTGTATTCTGAAGTGTTTGTAGTTTGAACTTTGAACCAATATGTTTCTTACACAATGCGGACACGATTTGGAGTGTCCTAAATTCCTAGAAATGCTGCAAACTATAACATATTTCTGTAAATGTAGAGAAATTATAATTCATTTGAGAGAAGTCAAAATCTGCTTATTAGATATAATATGTAGAAATTGTATGCCTATATCATTTATATCTACTCCATGTCCTTACCATCCATGAATTGAATAGTTACCATTTAAAAGGTTAAGCTGACGGCAATATATGATTACAGGGTTCATGTTGATATTATCTTATCGACATGATATAGGAGTAGGAGAAGAGATGAAATGAAAGGTTATAGAGAAGTTATATCTGCTTGTTACAAGGTCAAGTGGGTTCGAGAATCATGCTTTTAGAGATGGTGGAAGCAGAAAAAGGGAAGCAAATAATTTAGAAGTCAAGGAAAGCAGGGCGCAATTGAAGTAGCAGGCCCCATCCAAATGAGAAAAGAATTCTACTATGATAGTTGTCTAAGTATGATTTCTTTATATCTCCTAAGAGTGGAAAATATGAGAGAGATGAAAACATCAATGTTTGGACTTTGGAGGTTGCCGTTGCCAACTATGTTATCCGGACTCTCCATTTTAAGGAGAAGTATCCGTTTCCACACGATATGACATGGGTACGGGTATGGATATGGAATTCGTATCCGATCCTCCATGGTGACAATCGGATCCTTCATGGTGACAATAGGAAGACCGGTAGTGAAGTAGATAGTTTATTTTAATGCGATAGTGAAGTAGATAGTTTATTTTAATATGGTAGACTGGTAGTAAAGTTATGAAACCTTACAATTTAATTACATGATGTATTTTTATGAAATCATGCAAATTTATTTATAAACTTAAATATATGAAACCATATAAACTTAATTACAATTGTGTTTTTTTTTTATGAAATCACAAATTTAATTAGAGAGTATGTCTTTTTATGAAACCGTACAAATTTAATTACATGTCTTTTATAAAGGCATGCAAATTTAATTACATGATGTGTCTTTTTATGAAATCATGTTGAAATATATTTATTTTAATAGTCATATCCCCGTACCTGTATCCAAAATTTGGATCATTTTTATCCGAGTCCGTATGTCATTCAATTATGAATTTGAAGGTCCCGACTCTTGGATATGTACTTATACATGACACTTGTACCCGAGTCCAGTTAACATAGGTTGCCAAAGGCTTAGTAACGGAAAATTCTTAGGTTACATAACTGGACTTACATTTTCATCATCCATAGGATTTGGATATGCAACAAAAAGAAGAAAAGCAAAAGCTTTGTATCTAAGTGACATGAGCTTCATGTGTTAGTGCTTTACTCTATACTGCATATAACAGTTTGAATTGGTAAAGTGATGTAGAACATTTTTGTTCCAATTTAAAGTGAAAAAAATACAATTGATAGATATGGTACCCTTTCAGTCATCAATTTCTGCCTTAAAACTTCGATTTGAGAGTTCAATGCCAATTTGAAGCTATTAGCATGATCAACAGGGTTTTTATATCTTACGTACATAGAAGCAGGGTTTTTCTGTCTTACATACATAGGAGCTTAGTGCTGTATGTTATTTGGGGTCTGATATCGGGTTTGAAGTTTTCCTTACTACTTAAATAAGTTTTGGCAAGTCAAGAAGTCTTTAGAATTCTGATAATTTTGAAATTTGATAGTTGGACGTTACTGTACGAGTCATTAGGAGTCTTAATTTAGATTCTCAATGATTGTAAGTTGTAACCCACCTCGTGACTTAGGGACTCATTGATGTGGATGTCTTCTATTTAATGCTCTTGGTACAAACTGTCTAATATCTTGCTCTTTGATTTCTATCTTGTTTATGGTGGAGTCTGTTTTGTTTCTTTGAATTTCTGGAACTCTATAACTTGCAACTTCAAACTCAATTCTGTTATTAGTCCTATTTTTTTTTTTACTGTTTGGTGTTTTCATACCCATGAATCAAATTTGTTTGATGTTCAACTACAATATTAGAGATTGCCTCCTAAAAACAATGCCTGTGGAAAGAGTTCTCTTTCAGTATAGAAATTTGGGATTATGGATGCAATAGATTCTGGACAAGAACTTTTTGCATCTAGCCTATTAACAAAACATTAAAATAGTTACTGGGTTTGAAGATATTGATTATTTCGGTGTTCTTTTTATTGATGACTGAGATTATACATTGATTTCTTGATCTATAATCGTCTCCCGCATATAAATAAGTCTGATGTATTAAATGTTTTTTCTTTTGGTTAACCTGTGTCATCCACGCTTGACTACATGCGCAACATTATTGAAAATAAATTCAACTTTTAAGGAAACTAAAATTTAACATTCAGCTGTTTCTGCTATAAAGGTATTAACTGAAAAACTTGTTAGTACTTGAACATTTCTTGCTCATTGTGAAGGAATTCCTTTTCAATTGGAAAGTTCAATTATTTTTTGACATTTGTCAGAATTGTTTACCAAATATTGATGCATATTCCAACGTTTGACCATGTGGATTCTACCTTAAATGTTCTAGATAACTTATGAATGGCTAGAGACAGACATGATCAGGCTCCAAACTTATTAAACATGAATTTGAGTTGCTAACTATTAAAGATGATAATCATGTGGACGGTTTTTTTATTGTGAAGAACTCACTTAAGGTCTGTTTGTTGTGATATCTATGGTTTGAGATTGCCTTAAGAATTTAGTGAGTTTATGGAGTCCAGTTTGCACTCTTCAACATTTTGATATAATGAGAGTTGATAATTATATGTCACGGTGATTAGGACTATAACCCTTAACCGAGTCTTAACTTGAGTTTTCTTTTACAAATTTTGCTCATTTAGGATATCTTGGATTGTAATTCACCACGTGAGTATATAAAGGAATTGTCTGTAACCTTTTTCTGTATTCCCAATGTTATGGTTCTTTTAGGTTTATCATGTTTTTGGTAGTTTCTATTTTGTTTCTCCCGTGGATTCAAGATGCTTGGTAGCTTCCGACTACTCCGTTAGGGTTGAGCATATCTTGCTCAATGTTGTTTATTATTTCACTCTCAACCTACACTATTATGCTTGAAACTACATAGTGAGACGAGAAAGAAACACTCTACAATAACGTGGCAGGGGAAGAGAGGGGTGGGGTGGGGGGAGGGGAATTTTGCCAGAAGGGGAGAAATGAAACACCTACAAGAACCCTACTTTTACTTTTATATTCTTGTGCATTTGAATAGGAGGGAGCTTTGGCCAGATGCATCGCTTCCATCCATCATGAGCCTCCATCATTGTGTAATGAACCTAAATTTATTCTTTCTCTAGTCTCTACTTTCAGTTGAAAATTTTCTTGCAATTGCATATGACAAGATTTGAATCTATGAGCAATTCGTTACTATCTTATGCCTCCATGCCTTAGCCATTTGAACTGATATACTTTCGGAAGGTGTTTACATTGTTACAAATATATAATTATCTTTAATAGACCTTGCTGTAAATTGAGCTATAACTATAAGCCTATAACCAATTTGGACACGATGCTCGTTACAGTAAGGGATTGTTGCTGAAACTTTAATTACGCCTTTGCCAGACACTGCAAAATAGAATTTTACCTTAGTCGGATTCAGATTTTATGAAGAAATTGTTTTGGTGAATATTACAACATTTACAGATACAATATAACCTCTCTATAGTCATAATGTCTGGACCAAACTAATTTTATTACTATGAGGAGGTTATAACTTAATAAAGGTATAGTTAAAAAAAATATTATTTTGACTTAGTTATCCTTAGTGCAAGTGGTATAGAGGTAAAATATGCACTACATTAATAATTAATGAATGGAGCATGTCAAATCCAAGGTATAGACATTGTTAAAAGAGAGTTTCAAAAAACGAATACATGTATCTATGAAGTGTTGGGAATATACAAATAATTATTACTATGTGGAGGCAAGTTCCTTAAGACGAGGCGAATAAAAATTATTACTTATTACGATGTGGAGTTTATTCTTATTATTCTTATTTATAACGGCCCAAGTTGGGACCCTTTTTTTTATTTTTTATGACAATGTGGAGGTTATTGCTATATAGAGTATCACTATAGGGAGATTTTACTCTACCAATTGAAATGCAAAGGACCTGAATGAAAAATTTTCAGCTCTGGCCAAATTTACAACTGTAGCATTTGGAGATTGTTTATGTCGGGGCATTCATCGCTATAAGTGCATACTAACACCAAGAATTTCTGTCACATCACATTTCCACATTTCTAGATACAAATTACATTTTATTGTTTGGTTAGCTTCATTATAAATTGTTAAGTATTATATTAGTAATGGGCTTTTGTCCCACATCGGATAGAATAATAGAAAGAGGGGTTAGCCTCTCCTATATATATGTAGTCTTCTCATTAATAAAGGTAATCCCATTATTTCAATTCTATATGGTATCAGAGCCATAACCCATCCACCTCTCTCTCTCTCTCTCCACAAAAAAAACTCCTAACCCTAGAAAAGGTCCACCAGATGTTTCTTGGCCATTTTGTTCTCCCTGTTCATTCAATTTTCTTTTTCAGCTTGTCTTGGAAATTACTCACTGCTGTCTGCAATTTCTAGTTGTTTTTCAGGCTAATGCCAAGCGCAAGTTCACCGAAACAGTTGAGGCTCATGTGAATTTGGGTGTGGACCCTCGCCGAGGTGACCAGGTCCTGTCTACTTATCTTTGAAATGTCATAATACAAATATTCTAGTGCATATCCAAACATCCCATCTACTTATCTTTGAAGCCTTTTAGTATACGGATATATTGTAGTCATGCTATTGTAGGATATGTTTACTTTTACATAATTTATATATGATGCCACAGAGAGGAATGAAATTCCCTATATAAAATATAATCAGCTTACTACCTACTCTTGATTCTTTTCCTAGGCTAGGGAACTTTGAGGATCGATCCTTGTTTGCATAAGCTTGCTCATAGCTTCCTTGGCTAGGAATTTAACACTAGCTTGAGAGTGTTGTCAATGTCATGTTGATGGCTGGTCAAAGTTTTTTTTTAATCCATTGCCTTTTGGAGCTTGCTTTGAGCCATGCTTCACAGGCAACAACAGATTTGTGTTATGTTGCTGTTGACATATGTTTCATATATTCAAATTTAGTAGACGATATTTCTTTTAAGGTTTAAATGTTTCTTTGTTTTTTTAGAAATGAGGTTCCCCATAACAGAAGTAACTTTTGGCATGAGATACATTGTCTCCATTTTTGACCCAACATGAAAATTGTATCACCCCACAACTGAGAAAACAGTCAAGTTGCATTACTTATTGAATATAGGGCTACTAGACATGAATACAAGACACATTTGTGATACGATTCACATTTAGGGACAAAAATATGATAAATTTGTAAGACATAAGCGCATACATATAGTTTTATATGCATCAATGTAGTCAAAGGTGAAAGGAGAACTCAAGGTGCTACAACCCATTTATTACTGAGTTGCACAGCGCAAGAATTTAGAGCAATTGATTAAAGGCTGATCTTAATAATTTGAGGTTTTTTTATAGTTTGTACTTTAGACTATAATGACAGCAGTTATAGTCAGCTATAAGGAAGCAGTTTGAAGGTTTTTGCAGGTAGTAGAGAGGTTAGGAGAAGGCTTCATATCTCTATTCTGGCATTTCACTCCCAATTGCATCATACAATAACCATGCAGGAAAGAACTCTTGAAACCAAGCTTCACACAATTGGAATCAATTTATAAGGACCCTTCTTACGAGTATCAATATCGGTGGTTTCTGCACTTTTGACATTTTTAATATCCAAAGTTCCGGAGTTATTGTTTTCAGAAAGCCAAAAAGATGATAAAAAACTATTGAAAAACTAGAAAAATATTTGATACGTTTATGCATAATCTTATGTATTATTTGACGTATTCTGTCAATTTTGAGTGGATTAATATTCAACATTGTTGAATTGTTCCCCAACAAGAGATATTGTTGTGTTTTACTTGCTTTTAGACAAGGTATCCCAAATAATATTTAGTTTTGAATGGAACAATAAGATGTATTAACGTTCTGAATTTGTACTAAACAACTTTGACAAATGCTAAGGTTACAATGTATCTATAAACAATTTTATTGAGACATTATGTAGCATGTTGATCTTTGGCACAATCAAATTATTGTGTATTTATTTTCGTCATACTTCTCTCCTTTTCTCAGTTTTTTCTTTGCCAAATTGATTGGGAAAGAGTGCCCAAATGTCAGTGTTGTACAGTATCGGTTGGATCATATATGCCAAAACTGATACAATACGGCCGATACTGCGAACCTTGCTTGGAACCCATGGAGCCACATAATAACAACCTTTTATTCATTCCATAGGTATACCTTACCTAATGTATATATTTGGTTGGCTTGCCTCAATATTTCACGAAGGGTACCTCAAGTAATAACCTGGTAACAACTTCATTAGAGTTTGCTTAGAAACCCATAATCAATAAGGACTTAACACAATAGTCCAAATCTGAAACGAGCTAATTGAAACTAGCTAAACTTTATGCGAACTTGACCCACACTGGACTCAAGTCATAATCATAATCCAAGCCTTCTCCCTTCAAAAAGGGGTTGAGTTTGGAGCATAAGAAAGCTCCAAAAAAGAATTAACAAAGTTTTTAAGATGGATTGTCGACCTGACATCAGCCATCTATGCTGGTGCCATATTCCTAGCAAAGATAACCAACCTATGGGCATGAGAGGCAATGCCATAAAACCTAGATGACCTGTTGACAAGTAGGTAGACCTGCCTTCCTACCCACCTTTTGGCTGTGCAATTTACGCTAATGCAACCAAGGAGCACCCTCCAATTCCCCTAGACAATAAAGAGTCTGGACGAAGAGGGTAAGGTTTCAATGAACTAAAGAGGGGTAAATGAGGAAAACTTCACACCATATTGAAGAGGCTTTAGACTAAAACTAATGTAAAAACTTCACACACAAACTAAGATCAATACTAAATTAAAACCTACTGACTAGTAACTCTATTTCAGAACTAAACTGAAGGAGGTTGTTAAGCTCGTAAGCCACTTGCTAGCAATGTATTACAAGTTCCCTCGCTCCACATGATATAGGTACTTTTAGGTATACTATCAGGATATTGGTAGTGCATGTGTTAAGTTCTTTTACCTTTACCTTCTCATTTAACTGACAGCTATTTAAGTGGAGGTCAGGAAATTGTATGTTCTCGACAGCGTTTTATTATTTTACATTTTACTTACTAAATCTCAATATATATAATTTTTGTGTTGCAGATGGTGCGTGGTGCTGTAACACTCCCTCATGGCACAGGAAAGGTACTGGTGGTCGGTCTATATAATTGTTACATTTGGAAAATAATTAATACAAATTTTGTAGCACTCATAGTCTCACTATTTGTTTAGACTGTTAGGATAGCTGTGTTTGCAGAAGGGCCTGCTGCAGATGAAGCCAGAGCTGCAGGAGCTGACATTGTCGGGGGTGATGAACTTATCGAGGAAATTAAAAATGGTACTGCACTAGCATAGTTTCTAATATGGTAACTTGGTCATTTAAATTCAAGCGATTAAATGACTTTATTGTATGTTAGCATGATATATTAATGACATGTAGACAGCTAAAGGTGTAGAATAGAAGTTTCTATAGTGAAACTACAATAATTGTTGGTTTTCTCTATGTTCATTTTATTTCTTTATAATTATTCCAGGAATTAGCATCTTTCTCTTTCATGTGCTACTGAATTGTGCCTTGTGACCTACAGTTGTGCCAAAGCATATTACTTCATCATAAAGCATGTCTGTGTCATGAGATTTGTTCAAGTTGTTAGTTGGCAATTAAGATACTAATTTTCTTTTTTCCTTCCGCATTATATACTTCAGTTCATGACAATCTTAGAAGTTAATACATCCTTGGCAGTGCTATGGTTTATCAAGGTTCGCAATATCGGTATCGGAATAAGTATTGGACCATTCCTATGAGTATCGATATCGGCGGTATCGGCAATATCGGCGGTTTCGGATCGAAGTATCGAATTTTTTGGTATCAAAATGCAAATAATTATTAATAAATTATTAACATTTTAGAAAATATATTTATATATTTAGGCATAATTTTAAGTATTTCCAGTGTTGTTTCTTAGTAGTTTTGAAATTGAATGAAATAGTAGTCACCCTTGCTGATTGGTTTACATGCGATAAATAAGTTTTCTTCTTGTACATGCTTTTACAACCATATTATGTTTTTACACCCTTATTGATTGGTCTTTTTCGTTCAATTTTCTATGCCGAATTGACCAGAAAAGAGACCCTAATGTCGGTATCGGTCGATATCGGGTATGGTCGGTATCGGATTGGGACATGCTAAAGTGTATCGGTATCGGCTGATACTGCAAACTATGGGTTTATGGCATCACCAAATTTAAATTTTCTTTATAATGGTAGATGCTGTGCCATCTTGTTGTCATTATGCAAGTTATTTAAACATTTCCTACTGAAGTAATTGGACGTGTTTTGTACTTCTGTAATGAAACATGCAGGAGGGGGCAAACTTAATTTTGACAAGTGCATAGCAACTCCTATGTTTGTTCCTCGCCTTTCCAAGGTTCGTGGATTAGAAATATCCTGCAATTAAATGTTGCTAAATATATTTGTTTTCTGTCTAACATAGGAAATTTCATTTATCAGATAGGTAGGATTCTTGGTCCACGTGGTCTGATGCCAAATCCCAAAGTGAGTTATATTTAACTGACTAATTTCAATGCTTCAATGTTGCTCTGATCTAACAGTTCCCTCTCTATATAGCTAGGATCAGTGACTAGTGATGTTTCTGGGGCCATAAAAGAGGCAAAATGTGGGCGAGTCGATTTCAAAATTGATAAAACAGCTATTGTGCACGTAGGACTTGGGAAGGTATGCTTCAACTAATTTCTGTGTATAGTCAAGATAAAAGATTTTGCATTAGCCTATATATTTTTACGAAGAATCAATAAGTTGGAGTTATGAAAGTATGTCGATTTTTTGTAATGGATGTATTATTGTTGCTTTGTGACTCATGTTCATGTTGATCTTGGAGCATGATTGCAGTCAGACAGACTTGTGTATCTCATAAAACCCGAGAAGTCATATGCATGTTTTACCCATGTGATGATAAATTAGAATCTTTCTGTTCCATATACCTGGTCCATAGTTTGTATCTTTGTTCTGTAAAAATGCTTGAATATCCATGTTAAGATTAGATAAACAAAAGAAGAAGAAGAACTTTTCTTCCAGAGATTCCTGGAGATGTGTAATTATTTATTTCTTGTTCATTTTTAGGTAGTAACGTTACTAAGGTGGTCTGCTCCAGGTTCTTTGTAAATTGTAAAATTAACTAGTTGGTAAGAATATAAACTTGGTTTAATATTTGGCTTAATTTTATTGATGGGTGGGGCTACATATATATAGGAGAGGCTAACCTCTCTCTCAACTATTCTACTAGATGTGGGACTAAACACCCACTATACTCTCAACACTCCCCCTTAAGATAGGCGATATATATCATTTATCCCCATCTTGTCACATAGTGTTTAGAAAGACTCAATGAATTAAGGCCCTTAGTCAGACAACGTGCAACTTGTTCTTCTGAGCGAATATGATCGAGCTTTAGTATCCCTTTTTCTAGCTTCTCTTTAATGAAGAACCGATTGATCTCGATGTGCTTAGTTCTGTTATGCTGGACTGGATTGTTAGCTATACTTATTGCAGCTTGACTGTCACTCAGAAGACGCAACGACGTTCCCTAGTCCAGCTTCAACTCCGTCAACAGTGCTCTTACCCACAACAACTCTGACACTCCCAGAGCTATAGTTCTATACTCTGCTTCAGTAGTCGATCGTGCGACCACAGACTGTTTCTTGCTTCTCCATGAGATTAGGTTATCTCCCACAAAGATACAGTACCTTGAGGTATACCTTCTGTCGTCCATGCAGCTTGCCCAATCTGCATCGCAGTACCCCTCAACACCCAGGTGTCCATTTTTTTTTAACCATAGCCCTCTTCCAGGAGTCCCCTTCAGATATCTCAGGATACGAAAAACTGCATCCATGTGACCCTTCCTTGGATCATGCATGTAGCGACTCACTACACTCACAACAAATGAGATATCAGGGCGAGTGTGGCCTAGATAAATTAATCTGCCTACAAGTCTCTGATCTCTCTCACGATCAACATGCTCTCCTGCCTCTGCATCCAACTTATCTTTCTGATCGATTGGAGTGACTGTCGATCGGCATCCCAGCATACCAGTCTCTGTGAGCAGGTCTAGTACATACTTCCTCTGAGAGAGGACGATTCCATCTTTTCCTCGATCCCGAGAAAATACCTCATCATTCCCAAGTCCTTTACTTCAAACTCCTTGGCGAGTTTTGACTTCAGCTGGATGATCTCCTCATTATCACCCGTGATCACTATATCATCCACATACACTGCAAGTATGGTGATGTGGCCTCTTGCATGCTGGAAGAAAACTGTTTGATCTACATTGGTCTAGCGGCACCACATGCCTGTGACAGCCTTCCTGAATCTATCAAACCAGGCTCGAGGAGATTGCTTGAGCCTATACAGTGATTTCTTTAGCTTGTACACCTTTTTCGTTGACTGCTTCGTGCAAAACTCCGGGGGGGTTTCCATATATACTTTCTCTTGTAGGTCCCCATGAAGAAGAGCGTTCTTCAAATCCAATTGATACAGCTGCCACCCATGGTTTGCTGCAAGAGAGCAGGGTTCTCATAGTGCTCATCTTTGCCACTGGAGCAAATGTCTCATCATAGTCGATGCCATAGGATTGAGTGAATCCCTTTGCAACCAACCTTGCATTGTACTGCTCCACCTTTCCTTCTGGCGTCTTTTTTACCGTGAAGACCCATTTGCATCAAACTGCTCTATTTCCTTTAGGCAACGGAATAAGTTCCCATGTCCCATTTCTTTCGAGTGTCCCATGTTCCTCCAATATTGCAGCTCTCCACCTTGGATCTTCCTTCGCTTCCTGTCAACACTTAGGCAAATAGGTGGTGTCTAACGATGCAATGAATGCTCGATAGGTAGGAAATATATTAGGGTATGATAAGAAATTGGCAATGTCATGTTTATAACCATAACGATTATGGGCTTTTCCCGCATTACTGCGAGAAGATCTCCTTAAGGGAATATGAGGAAGTGATGAAGAGATCATACCATCCGAATCAGAGGGATCCACATCCGAATCATAGGGATCCGGTACTGGAGGTGCATCTTCAAGAGTTGGGACATAGTTAGGCGAGAGACATGGCACAGTAGGGACAATAGGCACATTAGTGGACTGCTGCTTTCTCCTTCTGTAGACTTGGAGCTCTGTAGATTGTTCTGTAGTCTGTTCCTCCACCTGCACTGGAGCATCACTTTCTTCCTCCTGATTGTCACTACTTTCTTCCTCCTGATTATGTGCATCCTCATCAGTTTCCTCACCCTCGCTATCTCTCCCTTGTTCCCTTGAACCAGCTTCCATCATTGGACATGGAACTGACCCGACAATCATGCTTGGGCCCATCTCCCCTCACTCCTAACACCTCCTGTGTTAGGTTTGTCACCAAATGAGGAGCCTTTACTTGAACCATTGTGGTAGTATGGTTCCATCTCTTTTAATGTAACGTCTATGCTTACAAAGAGTCTTCGCTCCACCGGACTCCAACAAGAGTATCTCTTCTAAGTCTCTTAGTAGCCAACAAAGATGCACTTCACTGTCCGAGGGTCCAACTTTTCCACCGCAGGTCTTGTTATCTTTCACAAAACATAAACATCCATATACCTTTGGGGGAATAATGTACTTATTCTCTCCTGTAAGCATCTCAAATGGTGTCTTCCATCCTAACACCTGAGAGGGCATCATGTTGATGAGATATGCAACCGTCAACACGACATGTCCCCACAAGTGTTTAGGAACATTCATGGCAAACATCATTGACCGTGCTACTTCCAACATGTACCTGTTCTTCCGCTCTGCCATGCCATTCTGTGCTGGTGTATAGGCACACGAAGTCTGATGCTGTATCCTATGGGCTGATAAGTACTCTTCAATAGCCTTGTTGGTGTATTCTGTCCCATTGTCAGATCTCAAAATCTTTACTTTAGCACTGTACTGTGTTGTAACCCTGCGATAAAAACCTTGAAAGCATGCAAAGACATCACTCTTACTCTTCATTAGGTATACCCAGGTGACACGAGTGTAGCAGTCAATAAAGGTGACAAACCATTTAAAACCATCAACTCCAGTTGTAGGATAAGGTCCCCACACATCAGAGTCTATCATATCAAAAACAGCTAAACTTCTATTTTCAGAACTCAGATAAGAGCTTATGGTATGTTTTCCAAGCTCACAAGCATCACAAATCAACTTTTGTTTATTAGCCTTTTGATACATAGATGGATACATTCGACTCAGTAGACTGAATAAAGAGTGTCCCATGCGCTGATGTTGAAGTAATAATTCTGCTTCCACTGTTCTTCGTGGCTCCTCCTGTTGTGCTTCTTCCACCAGTGACGCTAGTGCTGCGTCCAGCCCACCTATGTCCAAGTACCATAGTCCCTTGTGCCAAGTGCCAATCCCCAACCGTCTTCCCGTTCCCTTCTCACCTTAGGAATGTCAAAGAAAATAACACGATTAAGTTGAAGAACAATGGCACTAATGGACAATAGATTAACGGGAAAATATGGAGTATGCAAGACATCAGTAAGGGTTATGGAATGGGTGTATTCAACTGTGCATTTATCCATAATGGGTCTAGCCGTACCATTAACAGTCTGAATGCTTTCAGGCGTCGTCAGATAAGTGTAATCTTGGAACTCATCATGGGCACCCGTGACATGGCGGGATGTCCCATAGTCAATTATCCAACCTGGTCTGTGGATAGATGCCAGGGCATGAGCAGGTATACCTATGCTTGTATGGACATAGTGGGTGATGTTATCCCCGGAGGTATTTGGAGTTGATGTCCCAGAGGTGTTGGCTCGACTGTCGCTGGTTCCAAGCTTCATGGTTCTCCATATCTCTAGTATTTTCCTCTCACTAGGGGTCATATCGGGTGATCGACTCTCACCAACCTCTTCCGCCAGGTTTGTCTTGTGTTCTCCAGAATGATTACTTCTGCCACCAGTATAGCCTCTTCTGCCACCCCTATGTCCTCCATGGCTGCGTCCGCAGCCGCTGGACTGGCCTCTCAGGAGTTTCGTACAGAATCTGATGAAGTGTTCAGGGTCTCCACAGTTGTAGCACCCTCCCCCTCCGGAAGGGTTTGGGTTAAAAGCTACTAGAGCTGATTTTTCTCCCAGAGAGTAGTGGTACTAGGCATCAGCTTCAGTCGTGCCTCTTTTTGTGCCATAGCTGCTATGGCCTTCTCCAGTGATGGCAGTCTGGGTTGAGCAAGTAGGATATTCCTTCTCGGCTCGAATGCTGGGTTGAGCCCCTTCAGGAACTTTATCATCCTCTGTCGCGAAACATACTCCATGAACTTCTTATAATGTTTCACAAATACCGGATCCACTTGCTCATCTTCTACGCCAATGGGGTCATATTGGTCGATATCTGACTAATACTTCTTCAGCAGAGCCGCATACTCAAAGATGGTGTGATCTTCTTGGACCACCTCATTAAGTTCATCTTGTAGTTGAAAAATTCTCATAGGGTTGTCCGACCCTGAGTACATATCTCTCAACGTCATCCAAATGTTACCAGCACCCTCCATTGCTTCTACGTTGTTCGACACTTGGTCGGTCAATGAGGCTGTCAACCATCCAGCAACAACATTATTGACCATCTCCCACACAGTAAATTCCTATGATGAGTGATCTTCAGGTGCCTTGGTTTGGCCATTCACATAGCCCACCAAGTCTCTTGCCTTCAGAGTCCGCATCGCCTGACGCGATCACTTCAAGTAGTTGGAAGTACCCTCCAACTTTATCTTCAGTTTCTCCAACTTTTCCATTTTGTTTGGTGAATGATCCACATCTGCGTGTGCACCACGAGAGCTAGTCTCGGTCAGCCTCTTGAAGAAGAGATCGTCCACCAAAGCCTTCATCTCTTGGGCCGTCAGCTTGCCGTAGATCGTCTTTATCGTCTTCTTCTTGTCCTCTTCCATCAACAAGATCAGCAAGACGATGGCAGATTTAGATTGTCTTCACCTTTGATCGCCGTCTTCTCCACGTCTACTGTTCTTCCTTCAGCGGCAGCGGTGTCCCTAAGGGTCGCTGCTTACGTCCCGTGCACGGCTTCGACCCGAGGTCGCATGGCCTGACGAGGAGGAGGAACCGACAGTTGTAGTCGAGATCAGGAGTTCACACAAGAGTTCCCTCACTGATATATCTTGATCCAACAAGCAACTATATAATTAATATTCCGATTACAACTTACTGCTACAAAACAATAATCAGAAAATTAAATTTTTCGGTCTTCCGTGCAATCACAGTTGTATATGGACAGAACCGAGTTACAACTTGCAGGAGAGAAAACGAAGAAGAAGATCGTCGGGGTCGGGGGTCGCCGGGATCGTAGCGGCAACAACAGCAGTCGTGACAACAGCAGCAACATCCGCGACATCAACAACAGCAGCAGCCGCAGCGGCGGGGCAGGCTGGTGGCGCTGCGGCGTGCGGCTAGGATGTTGCCGGGTCGGCGGGGCATGCCGGCGGCGTTGCGGCGTGTGGCCAGGCGGTCGCCGGGGCCGGCGGGGAAAGAAGGGAGGGGGGAGGGGGCGGCTAGGGTTAGGGTTAGGGTTAAGGTTTGGCGAAGGGTGGGGGGATTTGGTTCTGATACCAAATAGAAACTTGGTTTAATACTTGGCTTAATTTTATTGATGGGTGGGACTACATATATATAGGAGGCTAACCCCTCTCTCTACTATTCTACTAAATGTGGGACTAAACACCCACTAATACTCTCAATAGTAAGCACATAACATAAAGTTTCTAAATGTATGATTGAGATGTCAAAATGAAGAAAGGAGGAACCCTGACCAATTAAAAACAAGTACATATTTGATCATCTAGAAATCTACTAGGGAAATTGTATGATGCATCAAATGGAATACATCATTTTTTCATCCTTACTATGAACTTTTATGCATATATATGAGTAAGAATTTATAAAAGAATGTAGAGAACTTTTATTCTGATAAGGTCAACTGCACTTATGTAAGTATGAAGCACAGTTACAAGGAGAATTATATTGTTTATGATAATTGTCAAGTGGAATTAAGTTGGAATTCGGCTATTGTGCTGCAACATCTAATGTATGCTTTGCAGGTAAATTTCTCTGAGGAATGTCTAGAAGAAAACATTGGAGCTTTTGTAAATGCTCTTTTGCTTGCAAAGCCTGTGGGCCTTAAGAAAAGTAAGTGATTTCTAGTGCATACCATTTTTCTCCTTTGCTTATTATAAAACCCAATTAAGGCCTGTCTTTTGTACGTTTAAACAAAATATGTTGATAGTAAGATTCTTCTCTCTCGGAACTCTATAAAAGATAAATGCGGAAATTGGTGTAGAATACTTCTTACTAGTTTCTTAGTTCACCTTGACGATAGAAAAAATCCATAAAAGTTTGATTTTGTCTTACAGTTTGTACTGGAAACTCTAAAGTGATGTATTATTGCCTGGATGTGTAAGAGGTTAAACTTTTTAAACCGAGTCGACTTTATTTATAATTCCATAAATAATAACATCAATGCATTATATTATAAATGTTTGTCCATGGTTTACTTTTCTTCTTACACTGGTTTTTTGTTCATATAGAAAACAACAATAGCAACAACATCATCATCATCTAGAACACCAAAGTTTTTACGCAATTTTTTTGGTTTGACTACATGACTCCATATTGTAAACTTTACTATATTTGCAAGTTTATCTTCTTCTGAATGTTCCTTGGTGATACAGCTTCAAAATATGCTGGGTACGTGAAGAAGTTCACATTGAGCAGCACGGTGAGTACTGTTTGGCCTTACTCTTTTTACCAATCATCTCCAGTTTTATATCGGTGCTATCTATATGTTATACTTATAAGTGTGAAAGAGTGATTTGTATCTGATGGCCTGACATGGTTCTTTTATAACTCGGTTATCTATTTGTAATACTCTTAAATTATGCACTTTATCTCTTGCATCATCCAGGAAAACCTTTCCCTTCCCTACATATTCACCATTTGAATATACTTCATTAATTAAGTTGCTACATAATTCTACCTCAAGTCAGACCAAACGACGCAAGGTAACCTGTGTTTGCAATCATCAACTTTCACTACAAAAATAATAATGGAATCATTGATGTCATTTATTGTAATTTTCCTCTTATAGAAGTATGTGGAATGTTGCATACATATCAATAGTTTTTTTGTCACTAACTTAGTGTTTTTGCCTTACACCTGGCCCCATGTTGTGCACAAATACTCTCCTTGGAGACCCGTGCAAACCTTAGCTTAGACTGCTAAGGCGAGAAAGAGAAAATGTGGAGCAAAAGAAAAAGATTGGAATGTTGAAAACTTTCACTATGGTAGAGGAGATTACAACTTTTTGGTGGTTAGGAACAAATTAGCCCTCCTCCTATATATAGCCTCAAGGGCTTTAAATATATGGCTAAGATGATACCATGTGTCATAGGAACTAGATATTTATAATGCACTTATGAAAATCATTTACAACAAACAAAATATCTAGCTCTCAAGAAATGGTAGGAATTCTCAAGAAGTTTATAGATGCAAGGAATATTCCAAGAAGCTTCCAAGGAATATACAAGAGATCCAAGCAATTTTCCTAAAGAGTTCATGCAACTCTAAACTAAAGTATTCCGGAGACTTCCTTAAATAACCCCATGGCTTGATAGATTTTGCAAACTCTCAGCGGAACGAAAAATCTTGTGCATGACATTCTCCCCCATCTATTTCATCGACACCCTCGTCGAATGTCATCCGCTCCCTTGTCACTTGATGTAATCATTGTCGCCACGTGCCTAATCTTCTTTTTCTTTTCCTTGCGGTCCTCCCCAGACTTTTTCAGCTTCTCCTCAAAATCGGAAGCAAATTGGTTCACCACAACACTTATTCTTGTGGTTTGCACCCTCTTTGCCATGGAAAGAGTCTTGCATATGCTATCATGTTGCCGATCCACCTTGTCTTATGGATGCACAGTCCTCCATACCCTCGTGTATGCGAGTCATATTGCAACTCTTTTGACCCGAACATCCACCTAACTTATATTACCAAGATCCTTGAGTGACTCATTACATGAGCTCGTCCACTTTCACACAAATGCCAAATCACCCTTGGCATAGCGAGACTCATGCTTTGGCCAAAATCAGCTCGTCTTGTCTCCTTGAGCGAGTTTTACCATTTTTTGGGCCGCTTGTTCCTCCACCATTTCCTTATTGGCATGATCGGAGAAATCCCTCTTACCCAATCTCTGCGTCATGAATATCGCGAGTGCTCCTCCTCGACACTATCAAGGCTATAATTCTTCGAAATACTCACTATGAGATCCCCAAATTTGTCCTCGACACGATCGAGACCGTTCCTCTGTACCTTGAAATCCTCGACCACGCTTTGCTCGACACTTTCGGGACCATTCATCTTCTTCAGTCTTTGTACTGCATGATCCTCGACTATGACCTCTTCGACAGGATCAAGACTCATATCCTTGTTGTCTCTGCCTCATCCCAGTCCACGACATGCTTCTCCTTGCATGGTCCTAGCGTGATAACACGATCCACCTTCCTCCATGTAAGTGTCACCTCGAAAAGCTCTTTTACAACACCTTTAGTTTTGCTCGATTCCTCCACGAAGTCCTTCACTCGAGAACCGCCAAGTAAACCGTCTCATCTTTGTAACGTTCCTCGAGTTGAATGGTTGAGATAGCTTTACTCCTTGATGGTTCAACTCGTACAACACTCACTATGCATGACGAACCTTTGTCGATGACTACAAAGTGTGGCATTGGAACCACCTCTACCGCGATTAAGAAATCTTTGCCAAGTATTATCTTGAACTTCTCCAATGTATTTAGCAATGAAATTGGCAACACCTGACCAACCCTCTACCCCCCTGCACAGGGCGCGATGCGCCTATGAATTACCGCCTTCATCTTGCTTGGTCCTTCTCCAATGCTAGACCCAAGTAATAGACCCCTGCGTCCGAGACGAAGTTACGACTGACGCCCGTATCGACCAACACTTGTGTGCTTGTGCTATTGATCCTCGGGTCAACATACATGAGCTCCTTGTTCAAAGATTTTAACACAACAAACTTGGCTTTAACGACTTTAGAGTAAGCGCAACGCTCCTATGTGCATTTCGTATTCCTCTTTATCTTCTACTTCCTCGCTTCAGGCGATGTTCATCCGCTTGCTCTTGTTCTGACAATCTTGAGCACAGTGTTTCTCTCCAAAAATGTAGCACGAAATTGTTTGCTTGGGTTGGACCTTCTCTTGCTTCACCTTCGATGGACCCTCCTTAGAAGAGGTCTTATTCACTCCCCTACCATTCTCCTTGGTTATTTTTAGATTGGCCTTGGCTTTGTTGTCATTTAACATGTACTCGACGAGCCTCTTGGTCACTACATGTCAGCATATATGGCTTGCACCCTCTGTCGCTGCAATTTTGAGCCGTTCACGATTGAAGTCTATCGAGGAAGGAGAACAAGCAATCCTCCTCGTCGATACTAGATATTGCGAGCATCAAACGTGTGAACTCAATGTACTCTTTGATGACCCTATGTGCTTGAGTTGTTGCAAGCTCTGACTTGCCGTGAACTCCAGTTTCTCCGGGTAGAACTAAGACTTACTCTCCTTTCTAGTGATTCTCACAAGTCTCGGCGACCAGAGACCCTTCTCCATCTTGGTGCACTGACACCATTACCACAACATGGTATATTCCGTGAAGTATAGCCACGAGGTGTTCACCCTGTCGGACTCGTTCTTGATGTGCAACGCCTTGAAGTATCTCTCTATGTTCTACAAGAAGTTCTCTACCTCTTTGGTATCTCACACCCCTGGTTTCGTCTCAGAGATCTTCTCGATGCCTCCTTACTCGAATGCCTACCATTCGCAATAGTCTTCTCCAAAATGACAACTTTGCTCTTGAGTTCTCCGTAACACGCGACCAAGGTCTTCAGCTCCTCGTAACCTTAGACCTCCTTGGTAAGTTCTCGATCTCAACATGTTGTGCCTTGAGCTCCTCCTCAAGTACGAACTAGATCTCTTGGATTTGCTTCCAGAATATTGTTATGGACGAAGTGACGTCATGCTCCAGTCCTTTGCAGAACTCCTCTAGCCTTGTGTTGCTTTGTTCCACAGAGTCCATGCAAATCCCTATGTCCATCGAACCCCTCCAAGATTTTGACGCGTTCCCCAAGATTGGCAAGGGTACCCTCCTCAGTAGGCTCCTTGCTCGTACCCCTCTTATTGGTCTTGGTGTTCCTCTCCTTAGACGACACGAGCCTCTCCTGGACGTTTTCAGATGTCAACATGGCACCCCGAACTTGGATCTAATGCCAACTGTAACAGACTTAGTGTTTTGCCTATACCTCACTTCGTGCGACGCACAAACTTTTTTTTCGTAGACCCGTGCAAGCCTTTTCCCTATGACTGGCTAGATTGCAAAACCGAGAATAAGAAAATGTGGAGGAAAAGAAAGAGATTGAAATACTGGAAACTTTCACTATGCTAGAGGAGATTACAACTTTTTGATGGTGAGAAACAAATTAGCCACCCCCCTTTATATAGCCTCAAGGGTTTTACATGGATGACCAAGGTGATGCCATGTGTTGTTATAAATCTAACGGATAGAACTATCTAAAAACAAGATATTTATAATGCACTTATGAAAAATATTTCCAACAAAATATCTAGCTCTCTAGAAATGATAGGAATTGTCAAGAAGTTTCTAGATGAAATAAATATTCCAAGAAGCTTCCAAGAAATATTCAAGCAATCTACCAAAAGAGTCCATACAAGTCTAGATTATTCCGAAGACTTCCTCAAATAACCCTATGAGTTGATAGGCTGCACAAAGCTGTCTCGGTGGAGCAAAAAAATCTTGTGCATCTGCACCTTTGCTCAATATGTGCCTATATAGACTTCAGTTTAGAATGTTACATGTTCTTAATAGTTGTTTAACTAGGTGAAGAAATGGGCTACGTGCAGAATAAGTGGTTTGATTTGTTGATTTCATTTGTGCTCTTGCCGAGCATTATATAGAGAGATAAATGTGCTAAAGACAATTTTTTTTTTAGAAAACTAGATAATAGCCAATATATTTGACATAATTGGTCTGGTGACATCACAAGAACTATCTAGAAAAAGGAAAAAAAAACCCATATTCTTGTAAGAAGTGTTTAGCAATATGATGAACCATCGACACCAAATAGTGTTTGGACCTTACTCAAGACCAATTATCTCCAAATTTGTATGAATGGTATCTATAAATTCCTAGCTAAATTTCACCTAAATAACTTGAAGTATCATGCTTTTTCACTTTAATACCTGAACTATTTTTTAATCAACTAAATTCCTTGAACTATTTAAGTTTTTCAAGTTAAATTGTCCATTAGTCGACCATCACACTTATCAGCGATGTGCTTTTGTTCAGGACTTTTTTTTTACCCCTAAGAAGTTTGAAAAATAGAAAATAAAAACGAAAAACAAACAAACTAAGCTTTAAACAAACACCCTAGCGACCCTACTGACAAGAGCGGATTGTGGGTGGGATGGAGGGCATTGCTTCCGGCTAGCGTGGGTCGAAGTAACGCAGCCCGCGAGACGATGGGTGGAGGGTGAGTATTAGGCTTTTAGAAGATTAATTCATATGAGGGTATTTTAGTCCTTTGATATATTATGTTAGGGCCAACTTGTATAATATCTATAGTTCAGGGTCTTCAAGTGAAAAGGATAAAGTCCAAGGTATCAACTTGATAAAAGAAAATGGTTGTGTATCAACTACAACTTGAAAAGAATGTTATGGTTCTTGGTTTTGTGAATTCCACAACCCCCCCCCCCCCCCCACTCTCTTAAATTTCTCTTAAAGAATTGAAAAATGGAGCTTTTATCAGTGGGGTGGCATGATTTGTTCGAGGCACTAGTCTATTTCAAGAACTGTTAAATTATGTATTTGTCTCTTGTATATATATATGATGATATGATAACTGGTGTTAGTTTAGTTTGTGATCTTTCTTTTATAGGAAAGCTTTCCCTGCACATTCACCATTTAAATCTACTAAATTAATTAATTGCGTTTGCTACCATAATTCTACCACATTTCAAACCAAATGAACTAGTTTGGAGATTGGTCCACTGCAAGGTAACTCCCCTGCAAGCATAAGCTTTCACCAATTTCTATATTGCATGGAGACAGGAAAATGATTACCGTATCCTTGTCGTGTCCGTATCGTGATACTTAGTGATTACTTATTGTACCTGTATGAAAATGTCCTTATTCGTGCAGTATAGACCACTTCAAAAATTCAATGAGATCATTGGTGTCGGTTCTAGACATTGTTTTCCTCTTTTGCACTACGACCATGAAATGTTGCATATGAATTACAACCGTTGGCTCAACACCACATGTATAGTCTATATATATAAATTAAATTTCAGACTGTTACCTGCTTTTGGTAGTTTCTCACATGTTTAGCAATCTGATTCTTGTATCTTTCTGTTTCAGATGGGACCTGGATTTCCCATTACAGTACAGTCTTTATCAGTGGCTGCTGATAACTATAACAAAGTGAAAGTCAAGTAAACAGTTATTTACTTAAACAAGCATCACACCCCAGGCTGGCAAATGAAGTTAAATGCAACCTTGAGTTTTTTCAAGTATCCACTGCCAATTCAAATTATGCAGGATGATAATTCAAGCAAAGTGGAGTGTCCTCTCCCAAACCTGTGGTTCAGTTGCTCCTTGTAGTGGTTTCCTTCCAGAGGTGTTGTGTTTATTCATTAAGGTCATTGTTGTATTCTTGCAGCATGACTGACTAACTGCCCTAAAGTGCAACTGCTTCAAGTGTTTAGGCCGGACTCTTTGATTATGTGATGCCAATGTCATTTACATTTCACGCTGACTATTATATCAAAATTTATGAATTTCTGGGAGGAAGATCCTGGAATCTGTGTTGCTAACTTTTTGTTGTTGCAATTTTGTTAGTCTGGTCTAATGGCTACAAGACATGGTTTTTACTAGTTACATGTAAGCCATCTTGGCTGAACTTACACACTTAATATAAAATGTTGCAGCCATTAGAGAGATTGCAAAAATAGTTCTTTAATCCCCCCTCCGCCCCCCTCCCCTCTTTCATCATGTATATTATTTTGCTGAAGATCTGGTAACCATCCTAAAGAACTACTCTTGGAAGGGCAGTTGCATGTGTTATTTTTCGGGTAGTTAACTGAAACTTCTTTCGAATTTAAAATAAACATTTTCATAGTATCGGCTTGCTACTGTTAATCTGGTTCATGGTATCGTTAGTTCGTTACCTGTGTTGGGTAATGGCTTGTAGATTGTCGAGCATGATGTGGAGGTTCAACTTATCATTGATGATGTTTCCGAGGGATTGTATCTTTTAGTGACCTTGGAACATAACTAGTCTCTTCACAGGGATGCGGATGAAGTATTTAACCTAATGAGTCCATCAACTATGAATCAACTAACTCGAAGAGAAAAGCTCATCGAAAGAGAATGAAGTAGCAGGTCCTTGTCCGTGCTCCTGCTAATAGTCATGATCGTCTACACCTGAAAAGGGACCAGGTCCTCAGAGGGACATAACAAGATACATAGAAGCATGCCAATCATAAACTGAATATAAATATATGTATTGGGTAAACTAACCAAGCTACGTGAATGCATTTGAGGATAACTTTCGCACGAATGGGCTGTCTAGCTGAAATATGATTGGTATGATTCTCTCAGAGAATCAGTGGTCTTAAGGCATAACGTCTCCTCGATCGTCAGCGGCTTCCATAATATAGGTTCATCTCACCACGCATCTTCGGCGAAGCTTGCAGGTTACAAATGGAATATGTAAAGTAGGCCAAACGACTCGTGTATATCCTCCCCACCCAAATGACTGTCCGATTCGTATCCATGACATGACACGTCCAGTTACTCACCACTAAGTCAATGAATGCACATAAACAACAAAATATAAACTATGCCGACACACATGCCTTATGTATCAGGAGCGACCCGAATACTATGGTCTGTGCCCTCTCACGCGTATCACACATCTATGTATGTACAAAGTACGTGCTAAGGTCATGGAGATACGAGAATAGAGAATACCTCACAAATATTGGGTGGTCACATAGCTTTAGGTCAATATGCATAGTAAATAAAATAAAGAAGATGCAATCTGCCTTTGCACCCAAGTCTATCTAGGACGCGCAGTTTTAAAGAAAATAAGTAAATAAATAACATAAATGCAATATGCTGTGCTAAATATAAATAAATAATTATCATGGCAAGGTATACTTGTCCTGGGGTGGAAACCATCCACCCCAGGTCAGCGAGTAAAATGAGCGACTAAAGGAGCTACTTTACGAGGGAATAACGAGTGTAGTGCACTTCGTTCTCTTTGATTGGCACATGGAAGATCAAGCGAGAACCGGGAAGGCTTTATAGGTGAAGGTAGTCGCTAGCGAATCCACGTAGTAGTTGTGTTTTGCGTTCTATCCATTCGAGATTAGGTGGGTGTGAAGTAACCCGCGTTCAAAGGTAGGGCGGTTCGCTTGAGTTGCTCAACAGCCCCTTTGCCCGGTGCTCATGACGCGCTGACAGTTATTTGGTGCTGAAACAACGTAAGACAACATGTACAACGAACAAGAAAATATGGAAGCCAAACAAATATCTCAGGATTCTGCAACAAATATCACCAACGTTTTCAGAATAAGCGAGATAGTCAGAAAACACTACCCTCTCAACCAATTTGGACACAAGGGCAAAACAGTCATTTCGGGTCAAAGTAGGGTCTATAGGTGGTCCACTTTGCACCGAGATGTGTGCCAGTGGTAAAGGTCTCTAATTAGGACAAATTATAGGTCAAATAAATGCTAATTGACGATAGGAACTCAATGGTATGTCCAATTTTGGATTCCGATAAGTCGATCACAAAATTGCTCGTCAAGTCGAATCGTGGGGCCCACAAAATAATATTCCGTCAACTGACTTAGAATCTGATGAAACTCGGGTCACAGGACAAGTCAAATACTGCGAGTCCAATGAATCAAGTTTCATGATGATCCAACGAGTGATCACAAACTTCCGGAGGACTTTCGACTAATACGGGTGATTCTGGCTTGGACACACGTCCAAATTAACTTTCGTGAAAGACCACACGTCCAGATATACAATACGTGCCTTTCGGAGCAATTGGTATGCGGCAAGATGATTCGGTTTGACAGAGCGCACTCTGTATTACAAAATTTTAATTTTTGAAAACATAATTTTTATCCAACTTTGGGCTGGTTTTATTCGATGAATACATCGAGTTAATTAAAACTAGAAGAAAGGTTTTTCTGTACTACATGTTATCAATAAACGCTTTCAAATAGATTTTAAAAATATTAAACGAGTTGGTAGAAAACTGGACACGAACATGGGCACTTGGACTATTTTTTTGAACTATTTTGGAACAGTTTTTCTTCCAACTTTGGATCAATTTTTCTTCCAAACCAGGACACCAAAAGTTATCCTACTGGAAATGAATCCTAGAGGGTCATGTTGTGAGCGTATACGAGGAAATATATTAGAAAAAGAACGAGTGAGAAGGGAGAAATATTACCACGAAGTTGGACGGTCGGGACTGGCCTGTCCGCGGGTTCATTGGGTCGGCTGCTAGCAGCGGCCTAAGCGGTGGCTCTGGTGGCGACGTAGCGACGCAGCAGTCTGGGGAGGGCTACGTGTAACAACCCATTCTGCTCAAGTGGACTGTCGATTCAAATAACAAAAGTGAAACATCCTGACCCGCTTTGCTCAGCGAGAAGACTCTTGAGGCAAAAGATTTTTCGACTTGGCCCTTCAGGAATTTCGGCTTAGGCTTTCAGAGGCTCGCTTGGAGTATCGCTCGACCGAGGCGAATCATCGCTAAGGTGGGTGGCTATGATGAACTTGTCTTTGCTTAGAAAGCACACTTAAAAATATGGACGATATATGCTAGTCACTAGGTGAATCACCCCCTTGCATGCTAATAAAGAATACAACGCACCTAGCTAAGGGAATATCCCAACTTGTATTGCATGTGTTAGAACATAAAAATGAAACTTTGCTTATATATGGACCCTAGCATGCTACCTTTACCTTGTGCAAGTAGACTCCGCTATGCCTCGAGTAGAATATTACACTCTTTGTAGTGCACTGTTTAACTTATTTCACTACACGTCCATAGATATATTGCTCGGTATGTTCCTTTACGGTTTCACTCCTCACTTTATCCATAGACCCGTACCAAATGTGAATAATTATGTTTTCATATGAATGCAATGCTTCCCACATGAAACTTATGCCACAATCAAGTAAACATTATCTTGCCTTGCATTCATCCAAACCACCGAAAGATAATCTAATAGTCGTTTTGAGCCAAATATAGAACATTGAAAGTATTCGGGACCGTTAGGTCGCCAAGGCATTTCACAAACTAGGGGACTGCATCAATGGACAGTTAATCAAGATAATATTACAATACCTCAGAAAAGTTGATACTCGTCTTGTACTCAATCTAACGACTCAGGAGGGCTATGCAAAGATAGATCATGCATGCTATGTGATTGTCTCATGCTCATATTGTCTTAGATTGCATCAAGTCAAGTTGAACACTGAACGAGAATCGTGTTAAGTAAAGCAATGAACCACAGCTCGTGGAGCAATGCTCATTCAGAAAAGAATAAAAAATTATCGTTATGAATCTGGATTGACCTTAGAGACTTCTATATCGTGGATATTGTGCAAAAGGTATGGAATGGTTTCGCGGACTGTTGCCGGGGCACTGGGACCGGTCTGTTCTGGACGAAAAATATGGATTAGTCAGTATATTATAGAAGAAATAGTATGTGGCGGGGCTCTCTACCTGCGTGGTATATCATTTCCGTCCCGTGACTATAACTCGTTCTTTATGGCTATGCTAGCGACAATTATTCATATAGATAAGTCATCCTCGCTTAGTGGTAATCCGCGTGCGAGTCATTACATCGCATCGAGAATATCTGAACACCTGAACGATCATGAGTATAACACACCTGTATATATGGAACTTGAACATCTTATGCAACACACCTGATAATCCGAGTAACTCGTACACCCGAAACATAATCTCGCTCACTACACTTGTGTTTGCATATGCTATTGACCCTGGATTGCCTTATATATATATGTCCGTGCTTGAATTAACTTAGTTTGCCTTGGACAGGGAATGACAAATGGTAAGTTGGTAAGTCTCGTCGTGCATATCGTACGACGCACTGCCACATGAGTTAGGCTTTTCATAAATGCCATAAAACTGATCCTAAGGAAAGATTAGAAAGACAACTCAATAGATGGTGCACGGAACCTATATAACATGTTTGGATTTGTTGAGTGGGCAAGTAGCCTCCCCACCAGTGCATTCATGTACTGATAACCCACCAGATTGCTTGCAGGGTGCAGGAGAACCTCGTTCGGTGTGGATGCCTCCTTCGTGCGTGCTAAGACGTGGAGTCCACTCAGAAGTCTTGAAGTGTTGCGTCCAAAACTGAAGCACATATACAAGACATAATATTAGAATATTGCCTATACATCATTCCATAAATGTAGCCACTTGGCACGCTTTTACTGTTTCAGAGAGAGAGACTTGAGCGACTTATAATCTCGGCCTAGTGTCGCTTGTAACACTTGTTCAATATCAATAAAGTCTTTGCTTTACTTCTATACTTGTGTTATTAAATGCTTTCACTATCGACGACTCTGTGAACTTGTTACCAATCACCTATGCGTTTATCATTCTGTTACACTAGGACAATTTGTGCGACTCTGTGGCTTACACCTCTTACCCCCTGCATGGACCACGGCCTTGCACGGGCACGGCTTACGCTCATGCGGCATCATGCCCAAATGGGTCAAGCGATCGTCCCGTGGGAGCGCTGGTGCTGTGTTTCGTGCCTAGCGGGGACGGTCGATTAGCCTACGGGAGATCGGGGTATGACAAATTGGTATCAGAGCATGGCTTTACACCTTTGGACTTTCTTTCAATTTTCTCAGTTTCGAAAGCTCGTCCGTGAGTTATGTGCACGCTCTCTCTCAATGTCCCATCGGGATGTTCCAAACAATGAGTCTAAATACTTTCAAAAAAGTGCATGTGAATGAAATGATTGCTTGTATGAAATTGTGATGCTAGGCCTTTGTGCCAACCTGTGCTAGACCCTTTGGAAATAGACTCGTGCTAGAATTTACAAGTTATGTGCGAACCCTGAATGCTTGTACGTGATTACCCAACTAGTTAGTGTGCGAAATAGAATGTCGTTCAACAGTTAGCTATACACATAGCCTTTCGGCTAAGTTGTGTAGAGTATCGCACGCCAAGACCCTTTGGTGCAAGCTAGTTGCAAACAAGATTAGGATATCGTTTAGATAAAGGAAAAGTCAGACTTATATTGGCAACTAATGGAAACATTATCAGATTATTGCTTAGGCGGATATAGAGAATCGTGTTTGGATTTTGAGAAATAGCTCAAACAATATTTTGTGTCGGAAGATACAAATCGAATAAGGAAAACTTGGTGAATATGCTAGCGATTGATGCGAACATCGATTGAGATTTAATTGGATGACTATATTTTGAGTGGTATATGGATCATTTAGAAATATCCAAACGGATTAATAGGTCTCGTGCGATAGTCGGATTGGACGATTGGAGAAATGTCTTGAATAAATGATAAGGCTTATGTCGAATAGTGATTCATGAAAATAGAAATCGATATCTTGGTTAAGGAAACTTGTTAGAAACTTGGAGTATCGTGCGAGCGATTTTGGATTTGAATCAAACAATAAAGGGTTCTCAAAAATCTGCGTGAACTTTCGTAGAATGAACTTGAATACAATATCGCTCGAATATAAGTGTAAGCGATAACGGATTGGACTTGGAGTTTGGAAAAATGATCTTGATATCAAGTTCGGAAAGATAATATTCGAAATCAGTCCCAACGAGAATGATTATCCTTCGGGAGTGCCAACGTGGTAATTTCACGTACGACGGGGATGATCAAGCTCACGGAAATATGTTCGATGATTATTCCAAACGAACTCGGTGAATAGAACGTATCAAAAATGGAATAGACTTTGGCTTGGATATTTGAACTTAGTTGCTTGAGGAATGCCAGAAGTAGACTATGGATTTACCAAATGGTAATATTAAAGTTGGATGATTTTGCTAGACAAATTATAATTCCAGCATGAACGAACATGACTTGATGGATTTTATATATAACTTGGATGAAGAAAAAGTGAAATGATAAGGAACCTTGATCATTTCGAAGAAAACCATAGCGCTTGATGTTCTTGCCTTGTGCGAGCGTAACTCTATGCTCATACATGCGTTATGACCAGATTATGATGATTATCCAGTGGGATCGTTGGCCTGGTAATTTTACGTCCAACGAGGATGATCGAACTTGTGAGAGGCCGGAGCGTGACAACTGATGGATCGTCTTGACTTTTGGTTCGATACGATAAGACGAATTTAGAAATGCAAGTGAATCAGAAATATTTTAGGATAAGTTAGCCTAGAACTTGGAGTAAATCACGCTTGATAGTTTCGTGAACGGATGCGTGAATCTTGTTGGACGACTTGGAGTTATAACTAAAGATTTAGAATCGAATCTTGGCTTGGTGGTCTAGACTTGGAATGAATATCATGGATTTTACTGAACGGACTGGATCCCTGTACAAACGAACGTGTTATTGAGAATAGGATGATCTATGCTCGATATTTAGAAATTTGAGTAAAATGAGCTTGGGTAGAATGATCCGTGCAAATGAACAATGGTTTGACCCCTAGGAATTGGGGCGAGCATCATGCGATAAATTTGTACGATGAATCGTGTGCTTGAACTTGTACCTATGACCTTGTGAGTTGATCTAGCAATTAGGCAGACGATCCTGTGCCGAGTGAAAGAACCTGTGTGACCGACTTTAGCATATTGCTTGAATAAAACTATAGAACTGGGTAGCAAGACTTAGAGTTAGACTGGGAACGGTAAGCGTGTGCTATGTTTGATCCGAACGGATGGACGCTAGTCGGTTGAATCAGATAGATCGTGCTTAACGGTAGTGCAAATACTCGATTTTGAGTTGGAATAAAAAATGATATAGAGTTTGATTGACCCTGTCGGAGTATCCTTGTAATTTGTAAAAACAAAAACCCTTGAGATTTTTGCAAATTAGCTTGTCCGATTTTACTCTCTCTAAGTTTGGTTGAATGCATATGTTCGAGGGACGCCTTGAACGTGTGCACGATGCAAGCCTCAATGATATGTGAAACTCGAGTGCACAGACTTCGCTATCGCTGAGTTGGTTGACATGTATATGTTTGAGGGGCACTTCGAATATGTGCACGATCCAGACTCGCGATATGCTAATCTCGAATGCTAGTGCAAGTGAATATCCACATGGACAAATATAATAACTTGTACAAGTTGCCTTAACCTTAGATCATTATTTACGATGGATTATAACGTACTTCGCATTAAGCGATATATGTTCCGCGCTAAGGCGCAATAGAGACTGACCCAGCATACATGCGATACGACGTAAGAAACGAGTGGGAGATCCGTTCGAACAAATTTAAATCTAGTGGTACCCATTGCTATGCTTGGGATAGATTCGATAGTATGGTAGAATGGCTTATGCTTAGGAAGTCTCGAGGATGAGACTTTTTCTGAGTGGTGTATAATGTAATGACCTATTCTGCTCAAACGGACTGCCAATTCAAACGACAAAAGTGCAATATCCCAATCCGCTTTGCTCAGCGAGAAGACTCGTTTGAGACAAAAGATTTCCCGACTTGGCCCTTCAGAAATTTTGGCTTACGCTTTCAGAGGCTCACTCGGAGTATCGCTCGACCGAGGCGAATCATCACTAAGGTGGGTGGCTATGATAAACTTGTCTTTGCTTAGCCAGCACACTTAAAATATTGACGATACATGTTAGTCGCTAGGTGAATCACCCCATGCATGCTAATAAAGAATATAACGCACCTAGCTAAGAAAATAATCCCAACTTGTATTTCTTGTGTTAGAACATGGAAATAAAATTTTACTTATATATGGACCCTCGCATGCTACCTTTGCCTTGTACAAGTAGACTCCGCTATGCCTCGAGTAGAATATTATACTCTTCGTAGTGCACTGTTTAACTTATTTCACTGCACGCCCATAGATATGTCGCTTGATATGTTCCTTTACGGTTTCACTCCTCGCTTTACCCATAGACCCATGCCAAACTTGAATAATTATGTTTTTATTTGAATGTAATGCTTGCCACAAAAAAACTTATGCCACAATCAAGTAAATATTATCTTGTCTTGCATTCATCCAAACCACCGAAAGACTATCTAATAGTCGTTCCAAGCAAAGTATAGAACATTGAAAGTATTCGGGACTGTTAGGTCGCCAAGGCATTTCCCGAACTAGGGGACTACATCAATGGACAGTTAAGCAAGATAACATAACAATACCTCAAAAAAGTTGCTACTCATCTTGTACTCAATCTAACGACTCAGAGGGACTATGCAAAGACAGATCAAGCTATGTGATTGTCTCATGCTCGTATTGCCTTAGATTGCATCAAGTCAAGTTGAATACTGAACGAGAATCATATTAAGTAAAGCAATGAATCACAGCTCGTGGAGCAATGTTCGTTCAGAAAATAATCAAGAATTATCGTATAAATATGGATTGACCTTAGAGACTTGCATGTCGCGGACAACTTGTGCACAAGGTATGGAATGGTTCCGCGAACGGTTGTCGGGGCACTGGACCGATCCGATCCGGACAGAAAATATGGATTAGTCAATATGTTGGAGGAAGAAATGGCATATGGCGTGGCTCGCTACCTGCATCGCATATCATTTTTGTCCCATGACTATAACTCATCCTTTATGGCCATGCCAGCGACAATTGTTCATATAGATAAGTCATCATCGCTTAGCGACAATCCGCGTGCGAGTTATTGCATCGCATCTAGAATATCTGAACACCTGAACGATCATGAGTATAACATACCTGTATATATGGAACTTGAATATCTTATGCAATACACCTGATAATCCGAGTAACTCGTGCACCCGAAACATAATCTTGCTCACTATACTTGTGTTTGCATATACTATTGCCCCTGTATTGCCTTATATATATATGCACGTGCTTGAATTAACTTAGTTTTCCTTAGACAGGGAAGGACAAATGGTAAGTTGGTAAGTGTCACCGTGTTCCTTTCATATCGCATGGCGCACCGCCACACGAGTTAGGCTTTTCATAAATGCCATAAAACTGATCCTAAGACAAGACTAGAAAGATAGATTAATAGATTGTGCACGGAACCTATATAACGTGTTTGGTTTTGTCGAGCGGGCAAGTAGTCTCCCCACCAGTGCATTCATGTACTGATAACCAACCAGATTACTTGCAAGGTACGGGAGAACCTCGTTCGGTGCAGATGCCTCCTTCTTGCGTGCTAAGGCATGGAGTCCACTCTGAAGCCTTGGAGCGTTACATCCAAAATTGAAGCACATATACAAGACATAATGTTGGAACATCACCTATACATCATTCTACAAATGTAGCCACTGGACACACTTTTACTGTTTCAGAGAGAGAGGCTTGACCGTCTTATAATCTCGGCCTAGCGCCGCTTGTAACACTTGTTCAATATCAATAAAGTCTTTGCTTTACTTCTATAATTGTGTTATTAAATGCTTCCACTATCGATGACTCTGTGAACTTGTTACCAATCGCCTATGCGTTTATCATTTCGCTACACTCGGATAATCTGTGCAACTCAGTGGCTAAGACCTCTTACCGTTTGCATGGACCACGGCCTTGCACGGGCGCGACTTACACTCGTGCGGCATCACGCCCAGATGGGTCAAGCGATCGTCCCGCGGGAGCGCTAGCGCGGTAATTCGTGCCTAGCGGGGACGGCCGATTAGCCTGCGGGAGATCGGGGCATGACACTAGGGGTGAAAGATTTTAGGGTTACGGTTAGATTTTGAGGTCGATATATATATATATATATATATATATTGGTATCGAGAGAGAGAACGAGAGTTCGGATGAGGGTCGGTTCTGCTCAGAATTTTGATCTCGTGTATATTTTAATATCTCGTGAGATATTGCCGATTGTTTTTTTTCCCTTCTTTTCTCTTTTATTCCTTTTTCTTTTTCTTTCTTTTCTTATTCTTTTTCTATCTTTTAATAAAAAATATTTATATATATATAAATGAGAATATATAAAAATACAAACAAAAATATTTGTACATAAATTAAATTCTAAGAAAATTTATAATACTTTGACAAATGATTTTAAAATAAAAAATAGTTTTGTAAAACACTTTTAAATAAAATATTTATATAAACAAATAAATCAAAGGATTTATTTCCTAATTATCTAAAAAAATAATCTAAAAAATTTCATAAATTAAGTAAATAGGATAATAAAATTACAAAAATTGTAAATTAGAATTAGGGGGTTTACATTCTACCCAACTTATAAGAATTTTGTTATCAAAATTAAAAATAAGACACAGTTTTAGAATAAGAGAAGGCAATATGATAGAGAAGGGTCAAGTACGAATTATCATACCTCAAACTTGGGAAGAAAAAATATAACTCATGTATTAAATTCTAAGGGCCACTTTGGTATGCTTAAGTGAAGTAATATGGCACGAATGAGTTTTAGTATAAGGAGAACTTGCACATGGAATCGAGGATGCAAGAAATACGATAGAGGAGATTAGTAACCTAAGGTGACGAGGTGTTGATAGGACGGATATTGAGCTATCACTCCTTGGTTACATGAACGCTCTTGAGCTCTCTATAATCTAATGATCTAAAATAATGTCTTTATATTCTATAAATTCTCCTCAATCATTCGATAGCACTCACCAGTCCTCAAATTTTTTAACATAATTTATAACACATATGATACGCCCTTAATCACAAAACACAACCACCTAACAATGCAATTGGCCTATGGGAGCTATTCCTACGAGTAGATCTAACTTTCCTCAAGCACGAGAGTTCGTATTTTTGAAATAGGAAAAGACAAAAAACAATAATAAAGAGTTCGAGGAAGATACGACCGAATAAAAATATGGAATCCAGGACGATGGTAGAATTTAAAAGAGAGTTGTCAAGGCAGTTGTAGATCAAGTACATATTTTGGTCTTTCCTATTCGCATGCTCGTATCAGTACAGTTACGTAATCGATATGATATGCTCGGACCTGTCTAGAAGACATGTATATTTGTCTAATAATCTAAGTCAATTATATATCAATCCACGTAGAATAGTCATATGAAGAGCGAACCAAGTGCACAAAGGTTGATCAGACCATAATACATTGATTCTAATTATAAAATATATTAGTGAGCGTCCCCAATAACACATACGTCATGAACAAGCTTGATAAAAGAATAAACTTGCAAAACTAGACTGTAATAGCAGCATAAGTCAAGATAGTCAAAAAATATAAGTACGTGAGATTATGATGAATGAAGGTACAAATAGTTCAAGTTCATAATAATCTTAGACTCGTCCTGTATTTGTGCCTCTACAATTATCATACTAACTTCTTGTCTGAGTCTCTAGTCGACCACGTGGGATATGGACCCCTATAACTCTGTAATCTAGATAAACATTATTTCCTTACGCTAGCATATATTCATGTGTCGTCCAATTATACCTCATTAGTGTATCTTAACGACTATAGAATTCTATGCTGTAAGACACACTACTAAACTTACAAGAATTCAACTAGTATTGTAGTTGCCTTATTGCTATTCTACGATATAACTTCTCACAATAATACTCTTCAAATTAATGGCCTTGTTCTTGTACATAAAATAAAGATTTGTTTTATATACAAGGGAAATATCTTGGTACTATTAGGGTATCCTAGCATACTATAAAACTTTCTAAGGTGATGATTATCCTTAATTCTTAATCATAAGTAGTGCTTCTAAAACAAAATATGTCAATATTAAGAAAGGAGAAGTTTCTAGCTCTCAACATGAGAGAGAATATAATCTGTATTGAGATATATAGATATATGTTACATGATTTGAAACTAAAGGATAATTACAAAGTCATAATTTAACCTAAATGAACAAACTCAAACTATCAAGTTCTAACTATTAAGCATAATAATTCAGAATTTAAAACCAATAAACGATAATCCTAACAAACTATAATCCTAACATAATAAAAGGAATTGCTTCGCCTTCAATTAGAAGGGTAAGCTGGCACGATCTGATTTTCATTATCGTTTAAGGTCAACGATTATGGAGCAAAATTGCGAGTCTCGTAGGAGAATAATGAGTGAACCTCAAGGAGGTGAGCAAACTAATTGGAAGGAAAAATATTCAAATAGTATTAGATTCAGCGAATGTGGCACGATTTGAAGATGAAAAAATTTTTAGTCATCGCACAAAATAACGAGCATCTAAGTTAAGGTTACTGAGAAACAAGATATAAAAGTAAATGGAGACTCTTGATGATAACGTAGTTTTCTAAGAGATGGTTATGCTAGTCTTCGTATTCAGGGTATGATCAAGAAAAATATTCTAATCATTTAATTGGTTTAATTGATTAAAGAGCTATGACAATTGATCTAAGATTGAGGGATGTGTTAACTCAAGATGGAAAATTATGTAATTAGTTGGATGATAACATATTTCCTAAGGAGAGATGATATTCACGAGGATATGATAGTTTTCTAGGTTGGCACAATTTGAAAATAGAGTCAGATCCTTGCAATGGTTGAATGATTAAAGTAACTACAAGGAAGTTATAAATAAGGACAGATAGTTATTCAAGGTTGGATGATATGGCACGATCGATAATTCATGGATACTATAATATGAATCAACGATGATCATAGATTCTAGGGGATCTGCTAGGCTGAAGATAGGTACCCTTGCTCCAACTAAGGTATTAGTTCATTACTCTTGGTTTTCTAAGATACTGCTATGCTAATACCACGGCAAGAATTTAAAATTTTCTTATATTATCTCGCTATGGAAGTTAGGTTTAGTCTTAATGTCAAACCTTGAATTTCTATTGGTTGCTCAATACTATAGTCAAACAATATGGTCAAATTTCTAACTTAACCTAGTAGTATCCATACTACTCTCAAGTCATGCCTAAATATAGCAAGGGTAAGGGTCAATCAACTTATAAGTGCTGAATGCTAAGGTTCATTCTTTATACTAAGCATTTGAAGTTGTCAATATTCTAGTTTATGGGCTTATACTCTGGCAGAAAATTATACGTACAAAACAATCAAAAAAGTACGTTCATCCCTCCGGGATAGAAAGAGGTGGGGAACAAAAATAGTGAGGTCAAGGGAAAGAAGAAAATATAATTTCAAAGGCGAGAGAAAATAATTAGGTTCAAAGAACATGAATTTGAATCAATGTGGGAAGTCAAATATGTGGATGAGATCCTATAATATAATCCTAAATGCAGGCTTATTTGGTACAATAACGTAACTAAGACAATATACTCTCGACCTGCATGGGCCACCATAGGGCTCTCTGGTTTGGAGGAATAGTTTTTATGTTTTGTTCCCAATACATGGTATCAGAGCTGAGGTTCTGGAATTTATATTAGTATATGGATTTGACAATCAAATCAGAGAGAATAGATGGACGCGAAGCTGGTACGCATGATAAACCTAAACTGTTCCAACTACCACTACTGACACAACAAGATAGAGGATTTGCTATTTGTTAAGAAGCTGCATTTTTCGATATTTGCTTCTGAGAGGCCCAGTGATAAATCCGAAGAGGATTGGAAGTTCGAGCACATACATGTGTGTGGGTATATACGACAGTTCATTGATGAGAACGTGTACAATCATGTTGCAGGTATAGAGCACGCGGGGATATTGTGGGATAAGCTG
The DNA here is from genome assembly GCA_036927795.1 of Iris macrosiphon. NCBI lineage: Eukaryota > Viridiplantae > Streptophyta > Magnoliopsida > Asparagales > Iridaceae > Iris > Iris macrosiphon. The sequence continues at coordinate 147,015,809 of JAYESA010000001.1, read as the reverse complement.
GAAACTTTGTATGCGAAGAAGACCGGGGTAAATAAATTATTCCTAATCCGGATGATGATGTGTCTGCGGTACAAAGATGACATCAGTTACTGGATCACTTGAGTGAGTTCCATGGCGTGGTTGACTAGCTATCCTCGATGGGAGTCAAGTTTGATGACGAAGTTCAGGGACTGTGGCTGCTGTGTACATTACCAGACTCGTGGGAAACCATATGAATGTCTATGATCGCTTCTGCTCTGGAAGGCATGGTCAGTCTGGAGTTTTCCAAGAGTGGGGTATTGAATAAAGAGATGTAGAGACGTTCTCAGGGTACTTCATACACATCCCACTCAAAGGCGCTAGTTTCAGAGATCCACGGAAGGGGAAAAAGCAGGAGTTCAGGCGGTGGTAGATACAAAAGCAGGAAAAGGTCTAAGGGTCAGTACGAGGACTCGGGGGCCACATCAAGCGAAATTGTTTTACTTGGAAGAGAGAAGAAGGGTAATAAGGGGAAGCAAAGTGAGAATACTACAACGGCAGTCTCAGCACATAGAGGCAATGTGATCATTGTAGCTGATGAGGTAGTTATAAACCTCGTATATGATGACAACTCTTGGCTGGTGGACTTAGGTGCTTCAGCACACGTATCTCACAACATGGCACTATTTACTACTTACACAATATGCGACTATGGAGTGTTGAATATGGGCAAAAGATATATCAAAAGTTGTCACAATTGGAGATGTGCATTTGAGGACGACGACGGATATAATTCTTGTTCTCAAAGATGTCCGTCATATCCCTGATATCCGTTTCAACCTGGTGTCAGTTGGAAGGTTAGATGATGAGGATTTCTTTAATCTCTTCGGGAATGATTAGTAGAAGCTTTCCAGAGGTTCAGTGGTGATTTCCAGAGGAAGCAAGAAGTCCAAACTCTGTTATATGAAAGGAAGCACACATGGGGCACATGAGGTGAACGCAGGTACTGATACATCTACCGACTTATGGCACATAAGGCTTAGCCATATCAGCGAGAAGGGGATGAGCTACTTGGTGAACAGGAAGGTAATTACGGGGCTAAAGTCTACAAAATTGGAGAGATACAGGAAAATAAAATAGGGTATCTTTTCAAAGTCACCCAAGTTCAAGGAAGCCGACGTTGCTCGAGTTGATTCACTCGGATGTCTGCGGTCCTATGAAGGTAAAGTCCATTGGCAGTGCTTCTTATTTTGTAACGTTTATTAATCATTGCTCCAGAAAGGTTAGGGTCTATTCCATAAAGATCAAGGATCAGGTGCTGCCCACTTTCAAAGAGTTTCAGGCCTCTATTAAAAGGGTGATGGGCAAGAAGCTCCTATGTGTTCGGTCCGACAATGATGGCAAGTACATTGGCCCATTTGATGCTTATTATAGAGAATAAGAGATACGACACCAGAAGAGTCTGTCCAAGATACCTCATCTCGACGTGTAGTAGAGCAGATGAACATGATACTGATGGAATGTGTACGGTGTTTTCTATCAGCGACAAACTTACCGAAAAATTATTAGGATGAGTATCTTTATACTACTGCTTATATTATTAATTTATCTCCAAGTGCTCCTCTGTAGAGTGATGTGCCTGACAAAGTATGGTACAATAAAGAGCCGTCATATAATCACTTGTGAGTATTTGGTTGTAAGGACTTCGTACATGTACCGAAGGACGAGAGACCCAAACTTGAGCTAAAGACGAGAAAGTGTGTCTTTGTCGACTACGGTCAGGATGAGTTTGGCTATAGACTCTACGATCCAGTGAAAAGAAAATTCTACAGAAGCAGGGACGTGGTATTCGTCGAGAATTATACCATGACCAACACTCAGAATTCTGAGATATCTTTTGAGGCTAAGGAATTGCCTGAGTTAGAGTCATTTTGCTTTGAGTTATTTTCAGAGGACACTGGAGAGGATGCAGTTATGGAAGATCCAGCACATGGAGTTGCTCCCAACCTTGATCATCAGCCTGCTGATGGTGGTCAGGGTGACCCTCAGGAGGATGAGCATGCCGATGAGGTAGTTTCTGATAGGGATGAGGCTATTGATATATTGCCAGCACCAATGGTTCAGTTGAGAATGAGCGATAGAGAGCGTCGACCAACTACAAGATACTCACCGGATGAGTATGTGCTATTGACTAACGGGGAGAGACCAATTTTTTCCAGAGGCTATGGAAGACGAACACAAGCATGAGTAGATGGAGGCTATGTAGGAGAATGTGAGTTCCTTACAGGACAACTCCACTTATGATCTGGTGCGGTTGCCAAAGGAAAAGAAGGCTTTAAAAAATTAATGGATATTCAGAGTGAAGAAGACAGATAATGCTACTCGCCCTCGATACAAAGCGAGGCTAGTGGTTAAAGGCTACGGTCAGTGGAATAGCGTAGATTATGATGAGATTGTTTTTCTAATCATCAAGCAGTCATCTATTCGGGTGGTGCTAGCATTGGCAGCCAGTTTCTACTTGGAGGTCGAGCATACGAGCATATGGACGTGAAGACAACATTCTTCCTTGGTGATATTGATGAGGAGTTGTATATGGAGAAGCCATAGGAATTCTGCGAGAAGGGTAAGTCACACTTGGTCTGTCGATTGAGGAAGAGCTTGTATGGTCTGAAGCAAGCTTTGAGACAGTGGGACATAAAGTTCAAGTCATTTATGGGGGTGCATGGTTATGCACGAACGACGTCAGACCATTGTTTATTTGAGAGGTACTTTATCGAGGATGATTTTATTATTTTACTGCTTTATGTTGATGATATGCTACTGGTAGGTCGGAATGCCACTAGGATAGCAGAGTTAAAGCACCAAATAGGCACGACCTTCTCTATGAAGGATTTGGGCGCACTAAAGACTATTCTTGGGATGAAGATCAGCCAAGAGAGAGAGAGAGAGAGAGAGAGAGAGAGAGAGAGAGAGAGAGAGAGTCCAAGCTATTGCACTTGTCCTAAAAGAAGTACATTCACCGAGTACTTTCGTGTTTTGGGATGGACGGATCGAAGAAAGTGAGTAACCCCCTTGCGGCTTACTTTAAGTTCATTGATGTCACGCCCCCGTCCTGGCAGGTCCGGAGCATCCTTGCTTGGGTGTGATGTCGCACATGCCTGAGTTGCACCTGCACAAGGCCAGGTCCGAAACGACCATTTGATAACTAGTTCACAGAGTCATCTTAGCGAAAATATTAAATAAACACAAGTATGGAAGTAAAATAAGCATTTTATTGATATTGAATAAGTATTACAAATGATGCTAGGCCGAGATTACAAGTCATTTAAGATCTCTCTCTCAAAATAATAAAATATGCCAAGCAGCTTACAACTGTGGAATGATAACATAGCCCGATGTTTTAATACATTATGTCCTATATATGGTGTTTCAGCTCCGTCTGATATGACACAAGGCTTTAGAGTGCGCTCCACGCCTTAGCGCACATGAAGGGGTTTTCGCATCGAACGGGGTACTCCTGCAACCTGCAAGAAATCTAGTGGGTTATCAGTACATTGAATGCACTGGTGGGGAGGCTTCTCTCCCAACTCAACACAACCAAACACGTCATATAAGTTCTTTGCACCATCTATTAGGTTGTCTTTCTAGTCTTGCGTTAAGATCAGTTTTATGGCAATATTTTAAAGTCTAATTCGTGCTGCAGTACGCTGTACGATATATAAGAGTAATACGACAAAACTTACCAACTTATCAATCGTCCTTCCCTGTCGAAGGTAAACCGTGTTAACCGAGCACGAATATATATAATAAAAAAATGGATCGCATAAGGAAGTACGAGTGTCCCGAGCGTATTTTTTACTCAGGTGAATGATATACTCAGATTAATCAGATTGCCTTATACTCAGTATTGTTCTGATGTGTTATACTCAGACTGTTCAGGTGTGTTATACTCAGATTATTCAGTTGTGTTACTCAGATTTCTCAGGTTATTCAAACATACTTGTTTCAATGCAATATAATAACTTGTATGCGTATTCTGCAGTCGAGCCAAACTTAATCTATATGACAGAAGGTCACTGGCATAGCCATAAAGGATGAGTCTCAATACGGAGATGGGGGTAGCGGAGGGAACATGCCACACGCCATTCCGCCCTTTGTTCATTGGGATACTATCACTACAGTAGATTCGGGTAACCAAGCATAGATGTGACTACCAAGGCCCGTCTACTTGATATTGTGTCACCCCCAACGGACTATCTACACTTAGCCACCCCTGGGAATATAATACCACAAAATTCCTCTAAGGCCAGCATGATCCCGGTGCCCCAAAGATCGTCCGATGAATGCAGTATACCTCGTGCACGAGTTGTCCATGACCATGCATGTTATTAACTTATCTTTTCTCAGTACAGTTCAGTCATTCACTTAGTACAGTTCAATCATTCACTTATACACTTTTAATCTTTCTTTCCTTCATTATGCAGCTCCCTATGCGGAAACCGCACGCCTTGGCGACCTTATGGTCCCGTAGCCTTTCCATGTTTCCGTTTACTTGGCTCGGAATGACTATTTTGATAGGCTTCCTGCCTCAATTGAGTAAATTATCTTAAGTGAAGTTCTTTAATCAGTGGCATAGTCTAAGTAAAGTGCATTGCAACAATGCGTAGAATGATACTACTAAGGAACAATAAAAATCTACTTGATCCATTCTAAACAATAAGGTGGTCATGCATTGTGTTCAGCCGATTTACTTCCATGTTCTATACAAACATATAATGAGAGAGATTATTTCCTTAGCTAGGTGCGTTGAATTTTTTTATTAGTATGCAATAGGTGATTCGCCTAGCGACTAGCATGTATCGTCCATATTTTTAGATGTCCAGGCTAAGTAAAGAAGGTTCATCGGAGCCACCCACCTTAGCGATGAATCGCATCGGCCGAGCGAGACTCCGAGCACGCCTTTGAAAAGTCTAAGTCTGAACTTCTGAAGGGCCAATTTTGAATTTTCTTTGTATCAAGCGAGTCATCTCAATGAGAAAGGCGAGGTAGGTCGTCACACTTGTATCATTTGAATCGGCTCTCCGGGCTGAGCGGAGTGGGTCGTTACAACTGAGGAGCAGTGTCCATCTACCAAGGATAAAAAGGAAGATATAGAGCGGGTTCCATATGCCTTAGTTGTGGGAAGTCTCATGTATGTTATGGTGTATACGAGGCTAGATATTGTTCATACTGTTGGCATAGTTAACAAGTATCTTTCCAATCCTGGAAGGGTATATTAGAGTGTAGTCAAGTGAATTCTATGATACATTCAGGGTACTGGCGATTGAAGACTTTCTTTTGGTGGTGAGAAGCCGAAGCTGGTTTGGTATACCGATGCTGATATGGCTGGAGATGTAGACATGAGGCGATCGACTTTGGGCTGTGTGATGATGTTTGCTGGTTGAGCGGTATCGTGGCAGTCACGGTTGTAGAAGAGTGTTGCTTTGTTGACGACAGAGGCAGAGTACATTACGGCTACGGAGGTTTACAAGGAGTTATTGTGGATGAAGAAACTGTTGTAGAAAGTGGGGCTAAAGTAAGAGCAGTACACTTTGCTTTGTGATAGCTAGAGTATAATTTACCTTATGAAGAACCAGACATTTCATATCCAGTCCAAACATATTGATACCTGGTATTATTGGATATATGATGTAGTTGAAAAGAAGCAAGCGACGCTTGAGAAGGTTCATACAAATGATAACAGAGCAGACATGTTCACAAAAGTTCTATCAAGAAATTTTTTTGAGTACTGTAGGCGGATCATCGGGATGATGACCCCCTCCATATAGTTGTGAAAGGGGAGATTTTTTGGATTGAGTAGGGTTCCCAACCTATGTGAAGAACATCCCGGAGTACAACAAGTGACATCAGTGTGTCGGAGAAGCTCGGAAAGGCGACAAGGGTTATTCGAGAGGTCAAAGAAACTCAGAAAAGAGACAATAGTAGTTCTGTCCAGCCCATGTCGAGTTCAGGACAAACTCGGTCCCCAGGCCGAGCTTGGTCCGAGTTTGGTCTGGGGTTTAAGAACCTTACTATTTGGCTCATATTTTATTTTATTCAAAATACCGACTCGAGTAGAGTTCGGCCCGAGTTCGGTGTCGGGGCTGAAGGTATTTTTTTATACACCGTTGGATCGTATCCTATGGTCCATGTTAGCTGCGGGATTATGGAGCATAAGTTAGGATTTTCCTAACCCTAATCCAGCATATACAGGTGACGACATATTGCAAAAAGGTAGCAAGAATGCTTTGCAACTTTGGGAAAAAGAAAAAGGGATTGACCACCGTTTCGAAGAAGAAGATCATTTTCGGGTAATCTGTTCCCTTCATCTTTCTTCTTCGTGGTTTGTAATCAGTTTTCTATTCCTAAGTGTTGTGGTGATCCGTGTTAGATCTGTGAGGAGCTTGTAGAGGGTATAATATTTTTATTCTATTAGTGAAGGTTCTTCAGGGTTGGACTTCGATCGTCCCGTAATTTTTTCGTAAGGGTTTTCATGTAAAATTCTCTTTGTCTGCGATTTGTGTTTGATATTTTTTGTTTGTGTGCTTTTTTGCTCGGTTCTCTCGTAGGGCTCTCTAGTTTGAGGGAACGATTTTCGTATTTTGTTGCCAACGATTATCTTTGAGGAGGAATTAGTTTCGTTTCTTACTATTACTTTTGATGATGTGTAAGTTTTTATACCTGTCATTAATCATGAAGTGAATCCAAAATCTCAACAAAACAATATCGAATTACCTCTATAAGTCAATGTTGAGCTACCTCAATAAGACAACGTAGAGGCTGTCATGCCCCAGTCCCAAAATACCGAGGGACCGAACGCGTGATAATGGCCAGCAGCATGCACCGATGGACAAACCCAATTTAATGGATCCATCGGGCATACTTAAGCTGTATACATCAATCAGGGTTTTACTATTCTCATCCACAGATATAAGATAGCAACATAAGCAAAAGAAATATTAAACAACAACAGTCAAAGTAAATAAAATCGGAGAACAATCCGATATTAAGTCTGTTTACACCAGTTCTCAAAGACAGGAAATAAAGAGTTCAATTAAACAGGAAATAAATTTATTTGCCATAAGACTGAGCATGGCGAAGCAATTGTTCAGGAGAAGTCCTCAGCGGTCACCTCGTCTTCAGGTTCATGTGCTGTTCCGAGTAGTGCCCCTGTTCCGTACACCTCTGGGTAGATCTCGTCTGCTAAATCTGGGGACATAATCTATTCCAAGTCCTCAGGGGACATAGCAAGGTACAGAAAACACAAGCCAAATATAGTGCAGTGCAGAAATAAAGGAACAACATGGTAAGTAACTAACCAGCTAAGTGATCATGCAAGTGAGAGTTATTAATTATACTTCAGGCTGAGACTACTACGGGATCAGTGACAAGAAACCATAGCAGTATTTTTCTCGAAGGGCCAGTACAGGTGCCAAAGCTCTGTGTCAGAGACTAGGACACATCCAGATAACAATATAATATATATATATTCAGCCTTGATATGGTAATACTCTCTCCACCCAATGTAATCTCATGTCACAGTTCTCAATGTTCATGTTACGCAAGATTAAAACTAATGCAGTCAGTCATGTTCTAAGAAAATAAAGCTTAAGTCATGAATTCTATAACCTATACAAAACCCCCTTGAATAATCAGAAAGATTTTATATCATGCTTTGTGTCAGGTGTCCTGGGTATAAAATACTTGATAGGGCAATTACAACAGTCACAGAAATTAAAGCAAGAGAATCAAAATGAATCAATAACTGCATTTTATGGCAAGGTACACTTGCCTGGGTTTCCTGTTTCAATTGTAGCTCGAGCTTCGGCTGGAATTTCAGGCAGTACTCCGGTTGCTGAAATAGACATCACCATCAGGTCCAGAAGATATTAATCAGCTAGAAACGTCTGTCCTTGAGTCTAATTTGTAGACAAGGGCAAAAACGTCATTTTCGGGTCAAGACGGGGTCCAAATGTGGGCCGCTTTGCACCGAAAAATGCGCCAGAGTCAAGGGTCTCTAAATTAGTCCAACTTAGTGTCAACAGGTCAGGAACGATGATACGAACCCAACAGAACTTCCAGAATTGAATTTCGATGAGCCGTTCTCAAAATCACCCGTCGAGTGGAACCTGTGGAGCCCACGACACGCGATTTTGTCAACGTTCTCAGAATCGAACCAAACTTGGCTCACAGGACCAGCGTATTGCTACGAGTCCGATGACGCAAGTTTTGTCTCGATCCGACGTGTATACACTAAGTTACAGCGAGAATCAGAATGGTCGGATACGGGACGATGTCCGCGGATACGCACTGATTCCGGTGTGCACGCACATCCAAATCAGCTTCTGCGAAATCCCGCACGTCCGTATCAACGACGCGCACGTATCGGTAAAGACCGCACGCGACCAAGTCGTCCCGTTTGGCGGGGCGTACTCGATTCCGGGGTGAAACAGGATGTTGGTTTTCCTGTTTTTGGATCGCGGTATGCGATCACCACAGGACGCGATGCCCCGAGCAGTTTGTCCGGGCACCGAGAGGGTCATACAGGCTACGCGATACAATTTACGGAATCGAAATCCGAGCTACGAGCAAAAAGTTATGAATATCTGAAGTGGGTCTGAAAAACCGAGTTCTAAATCGTATCCGACACGCGATACACTGTGTCCGAGTACTGTTTACTAGGGTTTACTGTTCTGAGCTTCTGTGTCCGTGTCCACTGTGTCGAGGCTCGCCGGGGTGCTGGGACGACTCGTCGGACGGAGGCGGCTGAGGAACCGGAGGCTGCTAGGTTTCCAGTCAGGCACGGCGGAGAGGAAAAGCTGGGCGGAGGAGATCGGCGGAGGAGAGGGTTAGGGTTCGGCTTATATAGGAAGATGGGGAGAGGGATCGGTGGCCGGTGAGGGAAAGCTGGAGCGGAGGGGACGGCGGTTGCGGGGAGAGGAAGAGGAGGCGACGGGAGGCCAGGCGGCGACCGGTGCGTAACGGCCGGCGGAGGGAGGCGGACAGTCGGGGAGAGGAGAAGACTGTAGCAGCCGGGTCGGATAGGGTAGGCGGGTCGGGTCTACGGATCCGGCCCGATCCGAAAAGAAATGCGGGTCGGGTCGGGCTAGCGGGTCGGGTCTGGGTTAGACCCGGATCCGACCCAATAGGAATTAGGTTCGGTTTAATGAACCCGGTTTGGTTCAACTTGGTTTGGTTTGGTTTATTAAATAAACCTGGTTTATATTTGGTTTAATAATTCAATTAGTATTTAGGACTTTTAAAATTCATCCGGGGTCCAATAAATTCCCGAAAAATTACCCTATGTCTGATTTTCTATTTTACACCATAAAATATTATTTTCATAATATTTTAATATTATTTTCATAATATTTTAATATTATTTATTAACATTTAAAAATCCTCTAATAATTAAAGAACCTAAATTTAATTAGAGAAAATTCTCAGAAAATTTCAGAAATTCCAGAAAAATGCAAAAATCCAATAATTAAAATTCTTTGAAAATTAGGGGGATTACAATATACCCCCCTTAAGAGGATTGCGTCCTCGCAATCAAAGATTAACCGGTCAACAGAGATGACACGGTTGCAACCATTGTTCGAAGCAAAACAAAATCAAGGAGAATCAAGATTTGAGAATAACACCTAGGAAAAATTATTTTTCTAAGTATTAAAAGTTATACAATTTCCCAAATGTGGGAAATTTAGGAAATTACAGTTTTAGAAAACCAGGTTATCTTTCAAAACTTATCAGGTTAACATTTATAAAATATTCTGTATTATTGGCAAGTTCTAAATTACTAGGTTAACACTAAGTTATCAATTATTAACAGGTTAAAGTTATCAGGTTAAGTCTGGGGTCACGAACCAGCAGGCACAACTACAGAAATGCTAGAAATGGAACAACTAAAAAGACTTACGCGCATTAGCAACTCCATGGTTCTGCACGTCTCCTACAGTCATCGCGAAAACTTGGCCGCGTCCTTGAGGTGGTGCTCTCTGATTTTGCTGGGCTTGCTGGCAGGGTGCTGCTTGATGTACCAAGGGTGGCCTTGGTTGATGTCCTCCTGGTGCTGGTAGAGCTTGTTGGTTTGCCCTTGGTGCTTCCCTACGATCAGGGCAGTCCTTCACTGCATGCTGTCTGGATCCGCAACCTAAGCACAGTCCGTGCTTACGTCTACACTCCTTCTCAACATGGCCTATCTTGCCGCAGTAATAACAAGTAGGAAGAGTCAGGGTTTTGGATGCAGATCCCTGTGGTGCTTGATGCAGATGAGGTTTCTTGGCAGCTTCTCCATTGTTTGCCCTGGCTGGTACTGATGTGGAAGGCCTCTTCAAACTGGTTTCTCTCCTGGTGACGCGTTCCATGCGTCGAGCTGCAGCAAGGACGTCCGTGTACGAAGTTGGTGCGACAGATCCAATCAGTTTCTGTAGTTCAATGTTGAGTCCGTCGAAAAACTTCTCGGCCTTCTCTACTTCTGTCGGGATCAAGGTAGGAGCGAAGCGACTCAGACGAATGAACTCGGCGTTGTACTCTTCCACCGTCATAGCATCCTGAGTGAGGCGGTTGAACTTGTCCCTCAGTTCTGATCGAGCGATAGCCGGTATGTACATCTCCTGGAAGAGTCTGGAGAACTCTTCCCAATTAACTCGGTCTGGTCCGAGCCTGGTCTCCTCGAATATCCACCAGTGATGAGCATTGTCCGTCAATTGCATTCTGACGGCAGTCATCCAACGTTCTTGTGGAAGCTCAGCTGCTTCTAATTGATGCCGAATGTTGGTGAGCCATTCATGCACTTCTGTTGGTCCCTCCTTGCCAGAAAAGGTACGGGGCTTCAGCTGGCGGAAGTCTGTGATAGAGCCCGTCGGTTGCCGTCTAGCTGGTAGGTTGGCCTGCTCCAGTGCATTTACTAGACTGTTCCTCAAGTACTCAGCTTCGCGACGATGGGCCTCAGTTTGGACTTGTTGCTGAGCTTGCATCATTGCGTAGAACATCTGGAACATCTGCTGTCCGTCCATTGCTTGGCCTGGTGGAAAGACATGCATCTGAGGAGTGAACTAGGGCGGAGGTGGAATATCATCACGCCGAAATCTAGAAGATTGCGGATCTGCTTGTCTGCTTCGGTGAGTAGAGGGATCTCCACTCAATACCGTCACTTCATCTTCTCCGTAAGTGACTTCAGCACCTACTGGTGTTCTTGCTGGAGTTCCGTCGTTTTCTTGTGAATCCATTACTCTGTATCAAAAATAAACTATAAGAGGCGCACAGGAATCAAGGCAAGATGCAATTCAAAAATGAATACGATACATATATCAAAAACGATTCAAGCAAGTGGATGAGATCCTAAAAAAACTGATCCTATTCTTATTTGCAGGCATGTTCGGTTCCTAAGTTGAAACTGAACAATTTAGTCGTTGACCTGCATGGGCCACCACAAAAACTATGTCACGCCCCAGTCCCAAAATACCGAGGGACCGGACGCGTGATAATGGCCAGCAGCATGCACCGATGGACAAACCCAATTTAATGGATCCATCGGGCATACTTAAGCTGTATACATCAATCAGGGTTTTACTATTCTCATCCACAGATATAAGATAGCAACATAAGCAAAAGAAATATTAAACAACAACAGTCAAAGTAAATAAAATCGGAGAACAATTCGATATTAAGTCTGTTTACACCAGTTCTCAAAGACAGGAAATAAAGAGTTCAATTAAACAGGAAATAAATCTATTTGCCATAAGACTGAGCATGGCGAAGCAATTGTTCAGGAGAAGTCCTCAGCGGTCACCTCGTCTTCAGGTTCATGTGCTGCTCCGAGTAGTGCCCCTGTTCCGTACACCTCTGGGTAGATCTCGTCTGCTAAATCTGGGGACATAATCCATTCCAGGTCCTCAGGGGACATAGCAAGGTACAGAAAACACAAGCCAAATATAGTGCAGTACAGAAATAAAGGAACAACAGGGTAAGTAACTAACCAGCTAAGTGATCATGCAAGTGAGAGTTATTAATCATACTTCAGGCTGAGACTACTACGGGATCAGTGACAAGAAACCATAGCAGTGTTTTTCTCGAAGGGCCAGTACAGGTGCCAAAGCTCTGTGTCAGAGACTAGGACACATCCAGATAACAATATAATATATATATATTCAGCCTTGATATGGTAATACTCTCCCCACCCAATGTAATCTCACGTCACAGTTCTCAATGTTCATGTTACGCAAGATTAAAACTAATGCAGTCAGTCATGTTCTAAGAAAATAAAGCTTAAGTCATGAATTCTATAACCTATACAAAACCCCCTTGAATAATCAGGAAGATTTTGTATCATGCTTTGTGTCAGGTGTCCTGGGTATAAAATACTTGATAGGGCAATTACAACAGTCACAGAAATTAAAGCAAGAGAATCAAAATGAATCAATAACTGCATTTTATGGCAATGTACACTTGCCTGGGTTTTCTGTTTCAATTGTAGCTCGAGCTTCGGCTGGAATTTCAGGCAGTACTCCGGTTGCTGAAATAGACATCACCATCAGGTCCAGAAGATATTAATCAGCTAGAAACGCCTGTCCTTGAGTCCAATTTGGAGACAAGGACAAAAACGTCATTTTCGGGTCAAGGCGGGGTCCAGATGTGGGCCGCTTTGCACCGAAAAATGCGCCAGGGTCAAGGGTCTCTAAATCAGTCCAACTTAGTGTCAACAGGTCAGGAACGATGATACGAACCCAACGGAACTTCCAGAATTGGATTCCGATGAGCCGTTCTCAAAATCACCCGTCGAGTGGAGCCTGTGGAGCTCACGACACGCGATTTTGTCAACGTTCTCAGAATCGAACCAAACTTGGCTCACAGGACCAGCGTATTGCTACGAGTCCGATGACGCAAGTTTTGTCTCAATCCGACGTGTATACACTAAGTTACAGCGAGAATCAGAATGGTCGGATACGGGACGATGTCCGCGGATACGCACTGATTCCGGTGTGCACGCACATCCAAATCAGCTTCTGTGAAATCCCGCACGTCCGTATCAACGACGCGCACGTATCGGTAAAGACCGCACGCGACCAAGTCGTCCCGTTTGGCGGGGCGTACTCGATTCCGGGGTGAAACAGGGTGTTGGTTTTCCTGTTTTTGGATCGCGGTATGCGATCACCACAGGACGCGATGCCCCGAGCAGTTTGTCCGGGCACCGAGAGGGTCATACAGGCTACGCGATATAATTTACGGAATCAAAATCCGAGCTACGAGCAAAAAGTTATGAATACCTAAAGTGGGTCTGAAAAACCGAGTTCTAAATCGTGTCCGACACGCGATACACTGTGTCCGAGTACTGTTCACTAGGGTTTACTGTTCTGAGCTTCTGTGTCAGCTTCTGTGTCCGTGTCCACTGTGTCGAGGCTCGCCGGGGTGCTGGGACGACTCGCCGGACGGAGGCGGCTGAGGAACCGGAGGCTGCTAGGTTTCCAGTCAGGCACGGCGGAGAGGAAAAGCTGGGCGGAGGAGATCGGCGGAGGAGAGGGTTAGGGTTCGGCTTATATAGGAAGATGGGGAGAGGGATCGGTGGCCGGTGAGGGAAAGCTGGAGCGGAGGGGACGGCGGTTGCGGGGAGAGGAAGAGGAGGCGACGGGAGGCCAGGCGACGGCCGGTGCGTAACGGCCGGCGGAGGGAGGCGGACAGTCGGGGAGAGGAGAAGACTGTAGCAGCCGGGTCGGGTAGGGTAGGCGGGTCGGGTCTACGGATCCGGCCCGATCCGAAAAGAAATGCGGGTCGGGTCGGGCTAGCGGGTCGGGTCTGGGTTAGACCCGGATCCGACCCAATAGGAATTAGGTTCGGTTTAATGAACCCGGTTTGGTTCAACTTGGTTTGGTTTGGTTTATTAAATAAACCTGGTTTATATTTGGTTTAATAATTCAATTAGTATTTAGGACTTTTAAAATTCATCCGGGGTCCAATAAATTCCCGAAAAATTACCCTATGTCTGGTTTTCTATTTTACACCATAAAATATTATTTTTATAATATTTTAAGATTATTTTCATAATATTTTAATATTATTTATTAACATTTAAAAATCCTCTAATAATTAAAGAACCTAAATTTAATTAGAGAAAATTCTCAGAAAATTTCAGAAATTCCAGAAAAATGCAAAAATCCAATAATTAAAATTCTTTGAAAATTAGGGGGATTACAATATACCCCCCTTAAGAGGATTGCGTCCTCGCAATCAAAGATTAACCAGTCAACAGAGATGACACGGTTGCAACCATTGTTCGAAGCAAAACAAAATCAAGGAGAATCAAGATTTGAGAATAACACCTAGGAAAAATTATTTTTCTAAGTATTAAAAGTTATACAATTTCCCAAATGTGGGAAATTTAGGAAATTACAGTTTTAGAAAACCAGGTTATCTTTCAAAACTTATCAGGTTAACATTTATAAAATATTCTGTATTATTGGCAAGTTCTAAATTACTAGGTTAACACTAAGTTATCAATTATTAACAGGTTAAAGTTATCAGGTTAAGTCTGGGGTCACGAACCAGCAGGCACAACTACAGAAATGCTAGAAACGGAACAACTAAAAAGACTTACGCGCATTAGCAACTCCATGGTTCTGCACGTCTCCTACAGTCATCGCGAAAACTTGGCCGCGTCCTTGAGGTGGTGCTCTCTGATTTTGCTGGGCTTGCTGGTAGGGTGCTGCTTGATGTACCAAGGGTGGCCTTGGTTGATGTCCTCCTGGTGCTGGTAGAGCTTGTTGGTTTGCCCTTGGTGCTTCCCTACGATCAGGGCAGTCCTTCACTGCATGCTGTCTGGATCCGCAACCTAAGCACAGTCCGTGCTTACGTCTACACTCTTTCTCAACATGGCCTATCTTGCCGCAGTAATAACAAGTAGGAAGAGTCAGGGTTTTGGATGCAGATCCCTGTGGTGCTTGATGCAGATGAGGTTTCTTGGCAGCTTCTCCATTGTTTGCCCTGGCTGGTACTGATGTGGAAGGTCTCTTCAAACTGGTTTCTCTCCTGGTGATGCGTTCCATGCGTCGAGCTGCAGCAAGGACGTCCGTGTACGAAGTTGGTGCGACAGATCCAATCAGTTTCTGTAGTTCAATGTTGAGTCCGTCGAAAAACTTCTCGGCCTTCTCTACTTCTGTCGGGATCAAGGTAGGAGCGAAGCGACTCAGACGAATGAACTCGGCGTTGTACTCTTCCACTGTCATAGCATCCTGAGTGAGGCGGTTGAACTTGTCCCTCAGTTCTGATCGAGCGATAGCCGGTATGTACATCTCCTGGAAGAGTCTGGAGAACTCTTCCCAATTAACTCGGTCTGGTCCGAGCCTGGTCTCCTCGGATATCCACCAGTGATGAGCATTGTCCGTCAATTGCATTCTGACGGCAGTCATCCAACGTTCTTGTGGAAGCTCAGCTGCTTCTAATTGATGCCGAATGTTGGTGAGCCATTCATGCACTTCTGTTGGTCCCTCCTTGCCAGAAAAGGTACGGGGCTTCAGCTGGCGGAAGTCTGTGATAGAGCCCGTCGGTTGCCGTCTAGCTGGTAGGTTGGCCTGCTCCAGTGCATTTACTAGACTGTTCCTCAAGTACTCAGCTTCGCGACGATGGGCCTCAGTTTGGACTTGTTGCTGAGCTTGCATCATTGCGTAGAACATCTGGAACATCTGCTGTCCGTCCATTGCTTGGCCTGGTGGAAAGACAGGCATCTGAGGAGTGAACTAGGGCGGAGGTGGAATATCATCACGCCAAAATCTAGAAGATTGCGGATCTGCTTGTCTGCTTCGGTGAGTAGAGGGATCTCCACTCAATACCGTCACTTCATCTTCTCCGTAAGTGACTTCAGCACCTACTGGTGTTCTTGCTGGAGTTCCGTCGTTTTCTTGTGAATCCATTACTCTGTATCAAAAATAAACTATAAGAGGCGCACAGGAATCAAGGCAAGATGCAATTCAAAAATGAATACGATACAGATATCAAAAACGATTCAAGCAAGTGGATGAGATCCTAAAAAAACTGATCCTATTCTTATTTGCAGGCCTGTTCGGTTCCTAAGTTGAAACCGAACAATTTAGTCGTTGACCTGCATGGGCCACCACAAAAACCATGTCACGCCCCAGTCCCAAAATACCGAGGGACCGGACGCGTGATAATGGCCAGCAGCATGCACCGATGGACAAACCCAATTTAATGGATCCATCGGGCATACTTAAGCTGTATACATCAATCAGGGTTTTACTATTCTCATCCACAGATATAAGATAGCAACATAAGCAAAAGAAATATTAAACAACAACAGTCAAAGTAAATAAAATCGGAGAACAATTCGATATTAAGTCTGTTTACACCAGTTCTCAAAGACAGGAAATAAAGAGTTCAATTAAACAGGAAATAAATCTATTTGCCATAAGACTGAGCATGGCGAAGCAATTGTTCAGGAGAAGTCCTCAGCGGTCACCTCGTCTTCAGGTTCATGTGCTGCTCCGAGTAGTGCCCCTGTTCCGTACACCTCTGGGTAGATCTCGTCTGCTAAATCTGGGGACATAATCCATTCCAGGTCCTCAGGGGACATAGCAAGGTACAGAAAACACAAGCCAAATATAGTGCAGTACAGAAATAAAGGAACAACAGGGTAAGTAACTAACCAGCTAAGTGATCATGCAAGTGAGAGTTATTAATCATACTTCAGGCTGAGACTACTACGGGATCAGTGACAAGAAACCATAGCAGTGTTTTTCTCGAAAGGCCAGTACAGGTGCCAAAGCTCTGTGTCAGAGACTAGGACACATCCAGATAACAATATAATATATATATATATTCAGCCTTGATATGGTAATACTCTCTCCACCCAATGTAATCTCATGTCACAGTTCTCAATGTTCATGTTACGCAAGATTAAAACTAATGCAGTCAGTCATGTTCTAAGAAAATAAAGCTTAAGTCATGAATTCTATAACCTATACAAAACCCCCTTGAATAATCAGGAAGATTTTGTATCATGCTTTGTGTCAGGTGTCCTGGGTATAAAATACTTGATAGGGAAATTACAACAGTCACAGAAATTAAAGCAAGAGAATCAAAATGAATCAATAACTGCATTTTATGGCAAGGTACACTTGCCTGGGTTTTCTGTTTCAATTGTAGCTCGAGCTTCGGCTGGAATTTCAGGCAATACTCCGGTTGCTGAAATAGACATCACCATCAGGTCCAGAAGATATTAATCAGCTAGAAATGCCTGTCCTTGAGTCCAATTTGGAGACAAGGACAAAAATGTCATTTTCGGGTCAAGGCGGGGTCCAGATGTGGGCCGCTTTGCACCGAAAAATGCGCCAGGGTCAAGGGTCTCTAAATCAGTCCAACTTAGTGTCAACAGGTCAGGAACGATGATACGAACCCAACGGAACTTCCAGAATTGGATTCCGATGAGCCGTTCTCAAAATCACCCGTCGAGTGGAGCCTGTGGAGCTCACGACACGCAATTTTGTCAACGTTCTCAGAATCGAACCAAACTTGGCTCACAGGACCAGCGTATTGCTACGAGTCCGATGACGCAAGTTTTGTCTCGATCCGACGTATATACACTAAGTTACAGCGAGAATCAGAATGGTCGGATACGGGACGATGTCCGCGGATACACACTGATTTCGGTGTGCACGCACATCCAAATCAGCTTCTGCGAAATCCCGCACGTCCGTATCAACGACGCGCACGTATCGGTAAAGACCGCACGCGACCAAGTTGTCCCGTTTGGCGGGGCGTACTCGATTCCGGGGTGAAACAGGGTGTTGGTTTTCCTGTTTTTGGATCGCGGTATGCGATCACCACAGGACGCGATGCCCCGAGCAGTTTGTCCGGGCACCGAGAGGGTCATACAGGCTACGCGATACAATTTACGGAATCGAAATCCGAGCTACGAGCAAAAAGTTATGAATACCTAAAGTGGGTCTGAAAAACCGAGTTCTAAATCGTGTCCGACACGCGATACACTGTGTCCGAGTACTGTTCACTAGGGTTTACTGTTCTGAGCTTCTGTGTCAGCTTCTGTGTCCGTGTCCACTGTGTCGAGGCTCGCCGGGGTGCTGGAACGACTCGCCGGACGGAGGCGGCTGAGGAACCAGAGGCTGCTAGGTTTCCAGTCAGGCACGGCGGAGAGGAAAAGCTGGGCGAAGGAGATCGGCGGAGGAGAGGGTTAGGGTTCGGCTTATATAGGAAGATGGGGAGAGGGATCGGTGGCCGGTGAGGGAAAGCTGGAGCGGAGGGGACGGCGGTTGCGGGGAGAGGAAGAGGAGGCGACGGGAGGCCAGGCGACGGCCGGTGCGTAACGGCCGGCGGAGGGAGGCGGACAGTCGGGGAGAGGAGAAGACTGTAGCAGCCGGGTCGGGTAGGGTAGGCGGGTCGGGTCTACGGATCCGGCCCGATCCGAAAAGAAATGCGGGTCGGGTCGGGCTAGCGGGTCGGGTCTGGGTTAGACCCGGATCCGACCCAATAGGAATTAGGTTCGGTTTAATGAACCCGGTTTGGTTCAACTTGGTTTGGTTTGGTTTATTAAATAAACCTGGTTTATATTTGGTTTAATAATTCAATTAGTATTTAGGACTTTTAAAATTCATCCGGGGTCCAATAAATTCCCGAAAAATTACCCTATGTCTGGTTTTCTATTTTACACCATAAAATATTATTTTCATAATATTTTAATATTATTTTCATAATATTTTAATATTATTTATTAATATTTAAAAATCCTCTAATAATTAAAGAACCTAAATTTAATTAGAGAAAATTCTCAGAAAATTCCAGAAATTCCAGAAAAATGCAAAAATCCAATAATTAAAATTCTTTAAAAATTAGGGGAATTACAATATACCCCCCTTAAGAGGATTGCGTCCTCGCAATCAAAGATTAACCGGTCAACAGAGATGACACGGTTGCAACCATTGTTCGAAGCAAAACAAAATCAAGGAGAATCAAGATTTGAGAATAACACCTAGGAAAAATTATTTTTCTAAGTATTAAAAGTTATACAATTTCCCAAATGTGGGAAATTTAGGAAATTACAGTTTTAGAAAACCAGATTATCTTTCAAAACTTATCAGGTTAACATTTATAAAATATTCTGTATTATTGGCAAGTTCTAAATTACTAGGTTAACACTAAGTTATCAATTATTAACAGGTTAAAGTTATCAGGTTAAGTCTGGGGTCACGAACCAGCAGGCACAACTACAGAAATGCTAGAAACGGAACAACTAAAAAGACTTACGCGCATTAGCAACTCCATGGTTCTGCACGTCTCCTACAGTCATCGCGAAAACTTGGCCGCGTCCTTGAGGTGGTGCTCTCTGATTTTGCTGGGCTTGCTGGTAGGGTGCTGCTTGATGTACCAAGGGTGGCCTTGGTTGATGTCCTCCTGGTGCTGGTAGAGCTTGTTGGTTTGCCCTTGGTGCTTCCCTACGATCAGGGCAGTCCTTCACTGCATGCTGTCTGGATCCGCAACCTAAGCACAGTTCGTGCTTACGTCTACACTCCTTCTCAACATGGCCTATCTTGCCGCAGTAATAACAAGTAGGAAGAGTCAGGGTTTTGGATGCAGATCCCTGTGGTGCTTGATGCAGATGAGGTTTCTTGGCAGCTTCTCCATTGTTTGCCCTGGCTGGTACTGATGTGGAAGGCCTCTTCAAACTGGTTTCTCTCCTGGTGACGCGTTCCATGCGTCGAGCTGCAGCAAGGACGTCCGTGTACGAAGTTGGTGCGACAGATCCAATCAGTTTCTGTAGTTCAATGTTGAGTCCGTCGAAAAACTTCTCGGCCTTCTCTACTTCTGTCGGGATCAAGGTAGGAGCGAAGCGACTCAGACGAATGAACTCGGCGTTGTACTCTTCCACCGTCATAGCATCCTGAGTGAGGCGGTTGAACTTGTCCCTCAGTTCTGATCGAGCGATAGCCGGTATGTACATCTCCTGGAAGAGTCTGGAGAACTCTTCCCAATTAACTCGGTCTGGTCCGAGCCTGGTCTCCTCGGATATCCACCAGTGATGAGCATTGTCCGTCAATTGCATTCTGACGGCAGTCATCCAACGTTCTTGTGGAAGCTCAGCTGCTTCTAATTGATGCCGAATGTTGGTGAGCCATTCATGCACTTCTGTTGGTCCCTCCTTGCCAGAAAAGGTACGGGGCTTCAGCTGGCGGAAGTCTGTGATAGAGCCCGTCGGTTGCCGTCTAGCTGGTAGGTTGGCCTGCTCCAGTGCATTTACTAGACTGTTCCTCAAGTACTCAGCTTCGCGACGATGGGCCTCAGTTTGGACTTGTTGCTGAGCTTACATCATTGCGTAGAACATCTGGAACATCTGCTGTCCGTCCATTGCTTGGCCTGGTGGAAAGACAGGCATCTGAGGAGTGAACTGGGGCGGAGGTGGAATATCATCACGCCGAAATCTAGAAGATTGCGGATCTGCTTGTCTGCTTCGGTGAGTAGAGGGATCTCCACTCAATACCGTCACTTCATCTTCTCCGTAAGTGACTTCAGCACCTACTGGTGTTCTTGCTGGAGTTCCGTCGTTTTCTTGTGAATCCATTACTCTGTATCAAAAATAAACTATAAGAGGCGCACAGGAATCAAGGCAAGATGCAATTCAAAAATGAATACGATACAGATATCAAAAACGATTCAAGCAAGTGGATGAGATCCTAAAAAAACTGATCCTATTCTTATTTGCAGGCCTGTTCGGTTCCTAAGTTGAAACCGAACAATTTAGTCGTTGACCTGCATGGGCCACCACAAAAACCATGTCACGCCCCAGTCCCAAAATACCGAGGGACCGGACGCGTGATAATGGCCAGCAGCATGCACCGATGGACAAACCCAATTTAATGGATCCATCGGGCATACTTAAGCTGTATACATCAATCAGGGTTTTACTATTCTCATCCACAGATATAAGATAGCAACATAAGCAAAAGAAATATTAAACAACAACAGTCAAAGTAAATAAAATCGGAGAACAATTCGATATTAAGTCTGTTTACACCAGTTCTCAAAGACAGGAAATAAAGAGTTCAATTAAACAGGAAATAAATCTATTTGCCATAAGACTGAGCATGGCGAAGCAATTGTTCAGGAGAAGTCCTCAGCGGTCACCTCGTCTTCAGGTTCATGTGCTGCTCCGAGTAGTGCCCCTGTTCCGTACACCTCTGGGTAGATCTCGTCTGCTAAATCTGGGGACATAATCCATTCCAGGTCCTCAGGGGACATAGCAAGGTACAGAAAACACAAGCCAAATATAGTGCAGTGCAGAAATAAAGGAACAACAGGGTAAGTAACTAACCAGCTAAGTGATCATGCAAGTGAGAGTTATTAATCATACTTCAGGCTGAGACTACTACGGGATCAGTGACAAGAAACCATAGCAGTGTTTTTCTCGAAGGGCCAGTACAGGTGCCAAAGCTCTGTGTCAGAGACTAGGACACATCCAGATAACAATATAATATATATATATTCAGCCTTGATATGGTAATACTCTCCCCACCCAATGTAATCTCACGTCACAGTTCTCAATGTTCATGTTACGCAAGATTAAAACTAATGCAGTCAGTCATGTTCTAAGAAAATAAAGCTTAAGTCATGAATTCTATAACCTATACAAAACCCCCTTGAATAATCAGGAAGATTTTGTATCATGCTTTGTGTCAGGTGTCCTGGGTATACAATACTTGATAGGGCAATTACAACAGTCACAGAAATTAAAGCAAGAGAATCAAAATGAATCAATAACTGCATTTTATGGCAAGGTACACTTGCCTGGGTTTTCTGTTTCAATTGTAGCTCGAGCTTCGGCTGGAATTTCAGGCAGTACTCCGGTTGCTGAAATAGACATCACCATCAGGTCCAGAAGATATTAATCAGCTAGAAACGCCTGTCCTTGAGTCCAATTTGGAGACAAGGACAAAAACGTCATTTTCGGGTCAAGGCGGGGTCCAGATGTGGGCCGCTTTGCACCGAAAAATGCGCCAGGGTCAAGGGTCTCTAAATCAGTCCAACTTAGTGTCAACAGGTCAGGAACGATGATACGAACCCAACGGAACTTCCAGAATTGGATTCCGATGAGCCGTTCTCAAAATCACCCGTCGAGTGGAGCCTGTGGAGCCCACGACACGCGATTTTGTCAACGTTCTCAGAATCGAACCAAACTTGGCTTACAGGACCAGCGTATTGCTACGAGTCCAATGGCACAAGTTTTGTCTCGATCCGACGTGTATACACTAAGTTACAGCGAGAATCAGAATAGTCGGATACGGGGCGATGTCCGCGGATACGTACTGATTCCGGTGTGCACGCACATCCAAATCAGCTTCTGCGAAATCCCGCACGTCCGTATCAACGACGCGCACGTATCGATAAAGACCGCACGCGACCAAGTCGTCCCGTTTGGCGGGGCGTACTCGATTCCGGGGTGAAACAGGGTGTTGGTTTTCCTGTTTTTGGATCGCGGTGTGCGATCACCACAGGACGCGATGCCCCGAGCAGTTTGTCCGGGCACCGAGAGGGTCATACAGGCTACGCGATACAATTTACGGAATCGAAATCCGAGCTACGAGCAAAAAGTTATGAATACCTAAAGTGGGTCTGAAAAACCGAGTTCTAAATCGTGTCCGACACGCGATACACTGTGTCCGAGTACTGTTCACTAGGGTTTACTATTCTGAGCTTCTGTGTCAGCTTCTGTGTCCGTGTCCACTGTGTCGAGGCTCGCCGGGGTGCTGGGACGACTCGCCGGACGGAGGCGGCTGAGGAACCGGAGGCTGCTAGGTTTTCGGTCAGGCACGGCGGAGAGGAAAAGCTGGGCGGAGGAGATCGGCGGAGGAGAGGGTTAGGGTTCGGCTTATATAGGAAGATGGGGAGAGGGATCGGTGGCCGGTGAGGGAAAGCTGGAGCGGAGGGGACGGCGGTTGCGGGGAGAGGAAGAGGAGGCGACGGGAGGCCAGGCGACGGCCGGTGCGTAACGGCCGGCGGAGGGAGGCGGACAGTCGGGGAGAGGAGAAGACTGTAGCAGCCGGGTCGGGTAGGGTAGGCGGGTCGGGTCTACGGATCCGGCCCGATCCGAAAAGAAATGCGGGTCGGGTCGGGCTAGCGGGTCGGGTCTGGGTTAGACCCGGATCCGACCCAATAGGAATTAGGTTCGGTTTAATGAACCCGGTTTGGTTCAACTTGGTTTGGTTTTGTTTATTAAATAAACCTGGTTTATATTTGGTTTAATAATTCAATTAGTATTTAGGGCTTTTAAAATTCATCCGGGGTCCAATAAATTCTCGAAAAATTATCCTATGTCTGGTTTTCTATTTTACACCATAAAATATTATTTTCATAATATTTTAATATTATTTATTAACATTTAAAAATCATCTAATAATTAAAGAACCTAAATTTAATTAGAGAAAATTCTCAAAAAATTCCAGAAATTCCAGAAAAATGCAAAAATCCAATAATTAAAATTCTTTGAAAATCAGGGGGATTACAGAGGCACCCCCTTCAAGATGAGGTAATTGTTCTTGATGAACAAACTCAACAACCTCAAGAACCAGTGCCATTAAGACAGTCCATCAGAGAAAGGAGAAATATAATTTCAGATATTTTTCATATTTCTCCAGGAATGTAAGGAATACCGTACGAAATACTAGAATCTAATCAGCTTCCGCCAGGCCATAGAAAGTTCTAATTCGATCATAAATAGATTGATGCAAGGAATGAGGAGTATAAGTCTATACAAGATAATAAAGTTTGGGAACTTGTCCCACTACCAAAAGGTATGAAGCTCATTGGATGCAAATGGATATTTAAAACCTAGAAGGATTCGAAGGATAATTTGGAGAGGTATAAAGCATGTCTTGTAGTTAGAGATTTTACTTAAAAGTTAGGAATTGATTATAAAGATACTTTCTCTCCGATTTTTTTAAAAGATTCATTTAAAACAATCATGAATTTTTTTTTATTTATCAACTCAAGCATGCTTCTTGTCAGTGGTACTATAAAATTTACCAAGTGGTTACCTCGTTTGGGTTTGAGATAAACGCTGTTGAAGTTTGTATGTATCACAAGTTCAGTGGGAGTTCTAATTTTTTATATCAATAAAGTACTTAATGCAAACTAGGTGACACACGTCGCTAAAGGAGACAAGTTTAGTCTCAATCAGTGTCATAAGAATAGCCTTAAAACTAAATAAATACAATAGATTTTCTTTTCATCAGTTGTAGGGAGTTTAATGTATGCTTAAGTATGTACGCGTCCGGATATTGCGTACATAGTTAGGATGTTAGGCAGATATTTAACTCTGATGGATCATTAGAAAGCAGTCAATCGGGTTAATTAAGTAATTTAAAGAGAACAAATTATTACATGCTCTTTATAGGAGATCGGATAATTTGAAGATCATAAGGTATTCCGGCTCTGCTTTTGGTGGATGCCAAGACAACATGAGATCCACATCAAGTTATGCTTACCTGTTGGCTAGTGAAGATATATTTGGAAGATTGTCAAACAAACACTCATAGCATATTCCACCATGGCAACATAGTTTATAGCATATTGTGAGACATCCAATCAGGTAATATCATTGCAAAATTTTGTCACATGGTTGCGTATACTGGAGGGTGTTGAAAGACTACTCAAATTATAGTGTGACAATAAAACAACAGTAATGTATTCCAATAACAACAAGAGCTCGTATAAGTCAAAGTATATTGACATGAAGTTCCTAGTTGTGAATGAAAGAATTCAGAATGGTCAAGTGTCCATATAGCACATTAGGACAAACTCCATGTTAGCGGATCCGCACACAAAAAGTGTTACCACCCAAGATCTTTCATGAGCACTGCTCATATGGGTGTTATCTTATTTGAGGATATGACAATATATTGGGAATTTATGTTTTATGTATTTTGGTGTTATATATTTGGAATTGGACACGTTTATGTATTTAAGTACTTTGGATATTTTTCTGATAAGATATATGGAAATTCAGTTCATTCTGCTTTTATTATGTTAAAATATTGATCTCATTAAAGTAAATGAGGACCAGTTGGAGACATGTGTTGAGTACATTGCGTGTAATTTCCATGCTACATATCCATGATTGATCTATGTCGTTTAGCTATATTGGTATATGTGACCATTGATGGTTTAGTTGTGTTACTGTGACAAATGCCGTTTTGATCCTATATTGATATGGTTAATGGACAAGATTGTCCAGATATACCCATGGTTAAGATAGTAATTTTTGAGCTCATAAAGTTAGCACAATTATAAGGTTACATATATGGCCCAGTGGAAGATTGTTGAAATTATCCAATAATTAGGGGCCACACCTGTAAATTACTTATGTTGTGTTATCTAAATAATTAAGCCAAATTAAAATAGTCTAATTAAAAAATAGGCTTAAGGGTATAATTATCATGAAAATAATGTGTAGATACCATAATGATAATTATAATTTGGTAAGGGGCTAAATTAGAATTATGTAAAACCTTGAATATATATATATATTTGGAAGAGCTAATTGTGTTACAATCTTCTACCCCGAAGGCCTAGAGGCTCGAACCCGCTACCTCCTGGGTAATATGCATCGGTCTTAACCACTAGACTAGACGTTATATATATATATATATATATATATATATATATATATATATATATATATATATATATATATATATATTTTACGGGTTATGATTCCCAACTTATACGGCCACAATAGAGATGGTTTTCTCTTTTCTCTTGTGCATCCACATCAACAGAGAGATGGACAAAGAATTCATATTTGTCATTAAAGGTCGTATCAATTTGGAAGATCGAACCCCATAAAGAGACGCTACAAGATCCATCAAGCCAAAAAATGGAATCAGGTACGCTTCCGCAATTAATTTATGTTCTTCATCTCATGAATCAACAGGTAAATAATCCAACAATTTATATCCTAACTAAATAAAAAAATATAATTATAACTACTACTACCCTACCATATTTTCTCTTTCTCATCTTTGTTTCTCTTCTACTTCCTCCAAACTACATATACTCCCTCCGGTGAGTTTTTAAAATTTTATTTTTTCTATAGTCGCTCTTATCTTCATCAAGACGATTATTCATATAATGACTATCTTCATCCAGACGAACATTCATATTTGGTTATTGCTGAAGTCGAACACTCTATGATACACACATAAAGTATCTCCAAGCATGGGCATATAGGTAATTATATTCTTGTAAAATTTTTTTAGAACCACTCGTTAATAAATTACCAAGTATGGATTGAAGTGGTTTAAAAGTCGCTACTTAGAACTATCCAAAATTAGACCCCTCATAACCTTTCATAACCAGTACTCTAAAAATACGTCATAACCACTACCCAATAATTGTCAAGCAGACCTTTATACGTATTATTCTTGTTAAAGAGCTACAAGAAGTCATTATATTCGTAATTGTTAATTTATTGGTCATTAGAAGTCAAGTTAGGACTTGGTCTCCTTGCTCTTATTAGATTTTGGAGACAATTAAGTGCTTCAACATAAAAAAAATAGTTTTCTTTGAAAGTCAATATCCTACTTGTTACTTCAACGGCCGCTCTTATATCTTTATGTAACTTCATTAACATTATTAATCTTTATACTTAGTTGTGACTCCTATACATTTACATTATTCCTTCTCCTATACTAGTGATTGACATCATAATAACATCTTGATTTACATTATTCCTTCTCCTATACTAGTGATTGACATCGTAATAACATCTTGATTTCTTAATGCAACATTGGTGTAACATTTGGTGAATCTTTCTTTATCTTATATTCAATTCGAACAAAAAATAAATTCTGATTACTAAATTATATATGCTCTTTATTTTATCCTCCA
The DNA here is from genome assembly GCA_036927795.1 of Iris macrosiphon. Classification (NCBI taxonomy): domain Eukaryota; kingdom Viridiplantae; phylum Streptophyta; class Magnoliopsida; order Asparagales; family Iridaceae; genus Iris; species Iris macrosiphon. The sequence continues at coordinate 146,988,908 of JAYESA010000001.1, read as the reverse complement.
CAGAGCCCCATTCTATGTTATATGAATAGTGTCACAATGCATCATAATAACATATGATTGACATCATAATAACATTTTGATTTACATTATTTCTTCCCTATACTAGTGATTGACATCATAATAACATCTTGATTTCTTAATGCAACATTGGTGTAACATTTGGTGAATCTTTCTCTATCTTATATTCAATCGAACAAAAAATAAATTCTGATTACTAAATTATATATCCTCTTTATTTTATCCTCCATAGAGCCCCATTCTATGTTATATGAATAGTGTCACAATGCAATCTAGGACACACAATATATATATATATATATATATATATATATATATATATATATATATATATGAAAAAAAGAGATATGAGACATGTTAACAAGAGATATGAGACATGTTTATATTCCTACATGAGCCAATGCACGTGTGGACCAATAGAAATAAAGTGTACTAGTGCATATGGGATGTATGAATCCATTCATATTGGTCCACGTGTATATATATATAATTGTTGCATAATACAAACACAAATATATATGGATATTATAAAGACACATACACTATGTCCGATCCTAAGAAATGGACAGCCTTGGACAAATCTAAAAGAGAACTTTTCTTTGAACCAAAACAATAAAAAAGGACCTCGTGCAAAATCTACACGGGACCTTAGAAAAATCTATAAGTGGACTTAATCTTTGAATTTAAAAAGGATTTGTACTTTGTAAGTGTTGTTACTTGGATTTTAGGTGGACCTTTTATATTCTAAGAAAAGAACTTCGACATTTATAAAAAAAATTTGTTTGTGCTGTTATATAAATAAATACTAAATCTATGGGGCATTTTCTTAATAGGGACCTTGAACGATCGTCCAGTTCAGTCCAGTCCAGTCCAGTCCAGTCCGTCCACCCTCATGACCGGACCTGACAGACACCATTTTGTTATGTCATGGGAGTGTTCATCCCGGTAAAACAAAGTATTTAGTATAGTAGATATTTTATATATAATTATATCTAGATCTGCTAGCTCTCTGTCAAGCTGCCAACCCTAATGTGTCTTTGCAACGCTACTAGAAAATCAGACCATGAGACCAATAAGCAAAGAAAATTTCTGAACTAAATGTTGGAATAATTATTTTCTGAGCCTGGATATCTTGACTATCCATATTATTTTCAAACTTCACACATTACATAAAATAAAAATAAAAGAAAAAGAGAACAAACACTAAACAAATTAGACTGGAAAGATTTATAAACCACAAATTTTCTTCAAACATACAAAATAACGAGTTCACTTGCCTGCAGTTCAAGAATCTCCATCTCCCGTCTGGTTCCGGTAAGAGGACTGATTGTTCCAAGTTTCATCATGGCATTCACGAAATCGCTAGTGAAAAGCGCATTGCTGTTACTGTACTATCCCACCAACGTGTCCTGAGTCCCATTGTTGAATAGCTCCTGGTCTGAGTGAAGTATCCCGCAACGAGCAATGAAGTTTCTGTAGCAGTCGTTGTCGAATTTGGCCGGAGTTCGGATGTCTAGCGGTGCTATGTTGTCATTGCCACCGGTGGTGGTCGGGGAAGTTTGCTGACACGTGGCGACAAATCTTGTGTCGATGTTGGTCTCGTTGTAGATGTGGGTGCGAAAGGTGGTGCACCTGGCCTGGCCGATGGTATGGGCACGGGAGAGTGCGGTCAAGTCGTACACATTTAGTCCTTTCGCAGCAAACATGATACATTCCCACTCTTGCAGGCACTACAGGCTAAGGGGGAAGACTACTATCAAGGAGAATGGACAACATAGTCATTAGCATAGCTGAAGGAGAGTGAATTGTCAATCTAATCACATATAATTAGTGCGTGTCAGAGGGTATCAAAGGTCAGTAGCCATGTATCAGAGGCCAATAGCCACTAGTAGCCACACAAGAAGCTTCAGCATGCTCGAGCTTCAAGTGTTAGATGCTTATTCGGCATTGCTGGCAATCAAGACCAAATGAAGATAAGGCACAGACAGCTAGCTTAATCTACAGATTAGTTAGGCTGTTTGTGAGGCAGTCAGCAAATTCTGTTACTAATTCTTGTAATAAAGCAGTATAGGTAGGAAGAGAGAGAGGGAGAGAGAGAGTGTGGTAGTTGAAATGTATATTGTTTTTTCTTCATTATAGTTGTACTTTACAATTTCTGTACTGTTACATTTTCTTGAAACCAATAAAGATACAATTAGCCACAAATTTTATGCTCTTCTTTTTTCTTCCACCATTCTTGTTCTTCAGCAATGTCTTCTTTGATGCGATGTTCACCTCTCCATGGCCAGAATGGAAGAAGAGTCAACAATTTGGTATCAGAGCTTTTAGAACCTGTCCTCGAGGCCAGCCATGAATGCAGCTGGAGCAATCAATACTCCAGGAGAGAATCACCATCGAGACATCAACTTCCTACTGAAGAAAGGAGGTTCCTCGCCATTCAAAGTACCATTCATACTTTGAATCATAAATCCGATAGTATCATGGAAGAATTAACTACGTCAAGAAGGGGGTTCAATTTTCCCCAATTAGTTCCAATCATGGTAGACAGTTTATGCCTACCATGGGAGTACCTCCAGCTATATCTTCACCAAATTTTTCGCAGTACGGATTGAATCCTATGGGGATGGCTCCTTCAATAGGTTCCTTAGGACAGACCACATCAAGACCAGTTCCAACCCCAAACCCTGTCTTCCCTACTTCACCAATGAGTTCAACTCCCATTGGAATGGGTTCTCCATTTGGCGGACACACCACCGCTCCTCAGGGACACATCACTACTACTCATGTGCAGTCTGGGCAGCAATGGGGGCAACCAACTCTGAGGCTCAAACTACCTAATTATGATGGAAAAATGGATGTGGAGGAATGGATATTGAGGGTTAATCACTACTTTTAACTATTAGGGATTGGCAGAATGGGATAAGGTGAAGGTCTGTTCAGTGCAGCTTAAAGGGACAACAACATATTGGTTTGATTGGATCATGAAGACCAAAGGGGGAGATATGACTTGGGAGGAGTTCTGCCAGACTATTAGGATGGAGTTTGGACCTTCCTAATTCACAGATTACTATGATTGATCTCAAACTGTTAAGAAGTTTCAGTACATGAGTATGATAAGTAATTCCAGAGAATGTCCGAGAGAGTTGAAGGAATGTCTAAAAAATGGTAGTCAGCGAGTACATTGGGGGTTTAAAGGAGGATGTCAGGTATGAGATACAAATTAATTTCCAATCCAACTAATTTGACTGCAGCAATGCAGGTGTTCAAATTGTATGAGGCCAAGTTGCCAGCCATGAAAAAGCCCTCTAGGAATAGCTCTTATGCTGGGAACACTACCCATGTGGCTTCCAATGTGCAACACATAATGATAGACATCACTTTTCTAATACTTCAACAGGTGGAGTTCAACAGGGAACAAGAATACACACACACACACACTTCTACTATTTTCCCTACTTAGCTTATGAGGAGGAAGAACTTAGGTCTTTGTTTTTATGTGATGAGAAGTGGTTTAAAGGACATAGGTGCAAGAAGAAGAGGTTGTTTATGTTAATTAATAGTCATTGTCCAAAAATGTCTGATACAGAGGGTCAGGAACCAGGAACTTCAGTAGGACAAGGCTCGACTTCGTTTGTTATATCCTTGCAAGGACTGTTAGGGCCTTGCACCATTCTACTATGAGAATGAGGGGTTCAATGTAGAATAGTCTAGAAATGATCCATGTAGACTCAGGCCCCACACAGTTTTATTGACACACAGTTCAACATAGTCTTATTGACACAAAGTTCAGTAAAAGATTAGGGCTAAACATGGCAGAAAATCAGTTTTTGGAGGTGATGGTAGCCAATGGAGAGAAATTACTGTGTAGAGGCTTCTATAGAGGAGTGGTAATTGAGTGTCAAGGTAAGAAAATTATAGCAAACTTGTTACAGTTACCTAGAACAAGATGTCAAATATTATTAGGTGCCAATTGACTCATCACACTGGGAGACATTGTTTGAAACATCCAAGAGCTGACCATGAAGCATGAACTACAAGGAAAAAAAGAAACAATTAAAGAGAATCTAGGCTTCTAGCAGTCAGTTGATGTAACCTGTAAATAAGGATTTAAGACAAAAACCTCAAATCTTTGTTATACAACTTTGTTCACAAGAAATAAGTACGGACACAGAAGGAAATCACAGCTCTAAACTGAGTACATTATTGCACACGTTTGAACATCTCTTTGCTAAAGTTACAGGTATTCTACCAAGAAGGTCCTATGGCTATAAATTCCCTTGATGCCAGGAGCTCTTCCAGTTTGCAGTAGGCCTTACATGCATCCCTACATTCACAAAATGAAATAGAGAAGCAAGTCAAAGAAATGATAGATTCATGTATCATTAGACATAGAAATAGCCCATATTCTTCACCAGTCATTTTAGTTAAAAAATACGATGGAAGTTGGAGAATGTGCATTGATTATAGAGCCCTTAACCACAATATTATCAAGGATAAATTTCTTATTCCCTTCAGTGATGAACTTTTTGATGAGTTACATGGGGCAAAACTTTTCTCTAAGCTGGATTGAAGATCTGGGTATCACCAAGTAAGGATGAGTGAAGGGGATGTGTATAAAATAACCTTTAGAACCCATGAAGGTTATTATGAATTTCTGGTAATGCCCTTTGGGCTCACTGCTAATGCACCGTCAACATTTCAAGCTATGATGAATAGTCTTCAAAGAGTATATAAGAAAGTTTGTTTTAGTTTTTTTTTATGGTATACTGATTTACCACAAGCATCAGTTTGCACATTATGAACATTTACATAAGGTTTTCATTAAGTAAGAAGAAAATCAGCTCAAACTCAGTTGCCCAAAATAAGGTAGGATACTTGGGCATATTATTTCTAACAAATTAAGGAGTTAAGATAGACATTGACAAAATAAAAACAATCAGTCAGTGGCCGACACACCATACTATCAAGAAATTGAGAGGATTCTTGGGACTCACTGGTACTACAGGAGGTTCATCAAAGGATATGGAGCCTTAGCCAGCCCTCTGACTGATTTTGTCAAGAAGAATGCATTTCAGTGGAGCAGTCAGGCATGAGTCTTTTGAAAAATAAAAATTTGTTCCAACACAACCAGCACTCCTTAGAAGGACAGATTTTTAAAAGGAGTTTGTAATAGAATATTATGCTTATGGTGAGGGAATTAGGCATTCTAATGCAGGAAGGACAACCTATAGCCTTTGTACGATAGGGACTCAAGGGAAGAACAAAAATCCTCTCCACTTATGAAAAGAAATGTTGGCTATCCTGTTGACAATCAAGAAATGGAGTTAGTACCTATGGGGAAGGGTGTTCCTCATTAGGAATGACCACAAATCTTTGAAGTATATGTTGGAACATAAGGTTTATACAGATGCACAATATAAATGGGTATTGAAATTGCATGGCTACAACTATAGAATGGAGTATAAAAAAGGCAATACTGCTGCTGACAGATTGTCAAGGGAGACGGGAAGCAAGTCTAGATGCTATGATACATGCAGATTGGCTGCAAGATTTCAAGACACAAATGAATCAGTCTGCCTACTACCAAAGTCAGAAGGCTAAATGGGACCAAAGCCAGTTAGGCACAAGTAAATACACCATGCATAATGATCTACTTTACTAGAAAAATAGATTATTAGTGGATCCTCATTTTGAGTTTACTACAACAATGATGAGGGAACATCAATCATGATATGAGTGCGCGCAAGGCATTCTGGAGTCTTAAAAACATTACACAAGTTGAGGAAAGTGTGCTATTGGAAATGTATGAAGAGGCATGCTAGAGAATATATTCAGGGCCTCTGAGACCTGTCAAAGAAATAAGGGTAGGAATACTTCTCCTGCAGGGTTGCTGCAACCCCTACCTATTCCTACTAACATTTGGGAGGATATTTCCATGGAATTTATAGAAGGATTGCCAGGTAGTTACCATAAAACAACTATTCTTGTATAGTAGTTGATAGATTGACCAAATATGTCCTATTTTTTGCATTAAGCCAGCCCTATACAGCATCTATTGTGGCCCAAGTCTTTCTATAAGGACTCAAGTCCGTAGTGACTGACAGGGCCCCTACCTTCACCAGTCAGTTTTGGAAATAGTTTTTTAAATTACAAGGAACACAACTCAAATATAACACCATCTATCACCCTCAAATTAACTGATGGTCAAACTGAAGTGACCAACAGATGTATTGAAGGTTACTTGAGGTGCTTTTGTGGGCATAAACCTAAAGAATGTAGTAGGTTTTTATCCTGGGTCGAGTATTGGTTCAATACCAATTGACATACTACCACCAAAACTACTCCCCTTCAAGCTGTGTATGGGAGATCATCTCTAAGCCTACTCACTTATTTTCTAGATATTGCACATGATAAGGAGGTATCTGAAGCCATAGCTTCTAGAGATAACGCAATTCAGCTGCTAAGGGACAATTTGATCCTTGCTGATCTTCATAGGACAGATAGAAGCTTTGCTATTAGAGATTGGGTATATCTGAAATTGCAACCTTATAGACAAGTATCAGTGGTGTACAAGAAGCCCCATAAACTCTTTCCCAGGTACTTTGGTCCTTATCATATGTTGGAAAGAATAGGTGTTGTTGCTTAATTACAAATTAGCTTTACTAGCAGAGGCTCAGATCCATCCTGGATTTTGTGTCTCAACTTAGGAAGTATATTAGTAACATGGTTGAAATCCAAGGGGGAATCCCTAGCTATGAAGAGGCAGCTCTGCTAGAACCTGATTGGATCCTTGATAGAAGGGTGATTAAGAAAAATAATATAGTAGTAGTTGAATTGTTGATTCAGTGGAAAGAAGGAAACATCCGCAATGCTACGTGGTTACCCTATGAAGATTTCATTAAGGCTTATCCATATTTTGACCTTGAGGCAAGGTCAAAAGAAGGGAGGGGTATTCGATACATTGCCACTCTTCCAGGTACTACACGTTAAGAGAGAAGACTACTATCAAGGAGAATGGGCAAGAAGAGTGGGCAACATAGTCATTAGCATAGCTGAAGGAGAGTGAACTGTCACTATAATCACCTATAATTGGTGCGTATCAGTCGCCAGTGTATCAGAGGCCAGTAGCCACCAGTGGCAACACATGAAGCATCAGCATGCTCGAGCCTCTAATGTTAGCTATTTATTTGGCATTCTGGCAATCAAGACCAAATGAAGACAAGGCACATACATCAAGAGATTAGTTAGGCTGTTAGTGAGGCAGTTAGCAAATTCTGTTACACTTACACCCTGGTAATAAGGTAGTATGAGAGAGAGAGAGAGAGAGAGAGAGAGAGAGAGAGAGAGAGAGAGAGGTGTATTAAATGTAGTATTATTTATTATTGTAGTTGTACTTTACAATTTCTGGACTGATACATTTCTTGAAAGCAATAAAAAATACAATTAGCCACAAATTTTTTATTCTTCTTCTTCTTCTTCTTCTTCTTTCTTCCACCATCTTGTTCTTGAGCAATGTCTTCTTTGATAAGAACACCATCTTTCCATGAAATGGAGAGGAGTTAACAGAACATGGACGTGAGTTTGGAGAGACAGAGAAGGGGGATGTGATCGGGTTGTTGGCCGCACTCTAGCTCTCTGCGTTATGACCAAATATTACCATATATATCGGTCCACCAAGCTGTAAGGGATGAACAAACATATTTAATTTGAACTTGTAATAGATATTGGCGTTATCCACTGAATTTTACTAAATTCATATTGACGTGCGTACAGGTAATAGAGTTCACAGTATCCGTGTCATATCGTGACAAACAGATATTATGCACAATACAGATGCTCCAAATTCTGAGCCATTATCCCGCGTGTTGCCATGTCCATATTGTGTTATGTCATTTTTTGAACTTACCAAGATAACACCATCACGTGCTGCAAAAGCAAGGATGTCGATGCAAGAGATCGTCCCATTGCACTTGGCTTCATCGTTGCACTTGATAGTGTCATGACATCAAACCCTCTTGAAGAGTTTAATTTGGTTTGGCCTGGCCTGACACTCTTCTTGCTGGTGGACGTTGTTGTGTCAGGGAGAAGGATGGATGCGTCACAGCCCTGGTGCAAAATTGATCACACAACTTTGTTGAATTCGTTTATCAATCACAAAGTAAATAGTGGTTTTAAAGACATGTTGGAGAAAGTATAATGTATATGAACAACTTTCCTTTGAATTAGGACCCAACATTTGCTGAACCATATAGTTTTCATCTTCCTCTTTCTTCTTTTTGTGCCTATGTCGCACTCATTACGAAGTTCAATAAACATTGTAGCAACCATGGCCGGTCTTAGGATTTTTGATGTCCTGGACGGTTACAAAATTTGGACCATTATAATTTTTTTATTCTCAACACTAGAAATATTGAATTAAATATTACTGCTAATTTTCAAATTATAAAATTTGAGCCATGTTCTTGGATCATAAATGTTCGATATTTCTTTCTACTTTACGATTACCCGAATTTTTATTAGTAATATCAAGATGATCGATCATCATTTCGATTGCTATTATTCGTATTCTCACCATGATTATTAATACCATCATTTTATTATTCTCTGTACAGCTAATTATTCCACATGACTTATTTCACCTTGTTCATCAACTACATTGTTTTTAGAAATTGTTCATTTGAATTTACACCTCTATTAATAAAAATCTATCAAAGGCCTCTTTTGATAATGAACCTATCCATCATCTTTTTTACTTTTTAATTTCATACCCACTTTATTGTTTTATGAATAACACATTTAACTATCATAAAAAGTGTAATAAAATATAAGTAGTAAGCAAAGAATAATATAATCTGAATTGATTTTATTGAAATAATGTTCTTCTTCAAAAAGCGCATAATACTACAGACATGAAGGAGAAAAAAAATCTATTAAGATGACTAAATAAATTAAATAATTATCATTTATATAAACTAAATATTTTCTTATAAAAAAATAGATTTACATTTAGATAACATGAAATTGTAGAGAAGACTCAGGAGAGAGAAAGTGAATGGAAATTGAATTATTTTTTATAAATAAATATTTTTTTTGTCTTTAGTCTAGTAAATGGGGATTCTATTATAATGAAAACTGCTAGTAGTGGCCTAGTGGTATGGCCTGGGACATCGGACGCAGCGGGCTGGGTTCGAGCCGCGCAGGCGTCCAGTAGGGGTGGGGTGGGGGTTTGGGTAGCAAAAAAAAAAAAAAAAAAAAAAAAAAAAAATTATAATGAAAACTGATTTTTTTTATAAATAAATATCACTACTAGAAAAAGCGGGATTAGCGACGTATTTTAGCGACTCCAAGTAAAAACGTCGCTAAATTAGCGACTCCATAAAAAACGTCGCTCGACGTTTAGCAACTTTTATTAAGATTTTAAAAGATTAGTCGCTATAAGTTCAATTAAGGTCGCTAAACGTCGCTAATATATTTGATTTAGCGACGTTTAGCGTCGTAATTAGCGACGTATGCATCAAAAATATTTAGCAACGTATTTAGCGACGTCTTTGACTTTGCTAATTTTTATTTTAGCGACGTTTTTATATGACGTCGCTAAACGTCGCTAAATTTTGGTTAATTAGGGCTCAGTTTTCTTTTCCCCCATCTGTCGAAAAATTCGAAAGTTTTCGATTCCCCCCCTCTCTCCGGTGACTGGCTCTCCACGGCTGCGGCTACTCCGGCATCCCCCTCCTCCTCCTCGAGCTCTAGGTAATCTCTCTCTCTCTCTCTCTCTCTCTCTCTCTCTCTCTCTCTCTTATGTGACACTGACACAAGACACACTTGACAGACACGACACACGCACACAGACACGACACACGCACACAGACACTGACAGACACACACGACACACACACACAGACGCAGACACACACACACACACACACTGACACTGGCACGACACACACACACACACACTGACACACACACAATATTTGATCTATTGGATGTGTCCATGTGAATTGAGGGTTAGTATCATGGTGGTGTGGTGTATGGAGGATGTATCCTAGAGTATCTTGGTGTTGCACACCAAATGTTTGTGAATTGGACTAGTGGTTGTGTGTGTGTGTGTCTATTTATGCCTTAGAGTATCATATGATATGTATATGTAAATTGGTGCATTATCTATTTGCATATGAGAGAGTGTATGCATATATAGGTGTATCTCGATATATATATATAGATAGGTATATAGCTACTGTTATCTGTGTTGGTGTTCATAGTGTCTTCTAGCTGTGCTTGATGTGGGAGAGGATAGAAGAGTCGAGTTGTGTGTGGGTGTCACTACTGAACTATGAGGCTTCAGAAACTGAACTCAATTCAGTTTGGCCTAGTGCATTAGGCAAGCTGGCAATGTGTTACAGTGGTGTCGGGTTGGCACTGTGAGGAGGAGATTGGTTCCTGTCATCTTCTGCAGTGGGAGAGTGTTGGTGCACACTTGAGCAGCATCAAACACATGCATGCTTGAGCAATGGCAAGACAGCAACAAGCACTGCTGTGAGCCATGGCAGTAGCTAAGGGCAGTTGAAAACAACTAAGTGAAGGGAAGATTTAGCCACTGCAGAATAAGTACAAAGTATCAGAGGTTGTAGACTTAGTTAGGGTCTGCAGGCATGTGTTTGGGTTAAGGTATGAAGTTAGGTGATAAACCACTGTATGTAATGATTTATATGATACATACTGTCATTTTTGCAGAAGTATCTAGAAATGGATATGAATTACTATCTGCGTCATCGTTCGTGGATGTACAACCGTCATTCTGATGACATGTGCGGTGTGCGGGATAAATTCATTGAGGGTGTACAGCAGTTCCTGCAGTTCGCCAAGGCTTTCCTTTAGTACATGGATGGTACCAAAATTAAGTGTCCGTGTGTGAGATGTTGCAACAGGAAATATCATCCAGAAGTGGAAGTTACATATCATTTATACTCGAAGGGCTTCACGCCGAATTACTATCAGTGGACCGCGCACGGAGAACTTGTATCTCTAGCATCAGAGTCGGAGCCCTATGTGGAGCCGTATATGGATGTCCACGACCATGATGCTTACGACGACGGGTTGGTGAACATGGTTTATAATACGGTAGGGCCTAGTTTCAATCCGGATAATTATGATGCGGCGGGACCTAGTTTTAATCCGGACAATTATGATGCAGCTGAGGAGGCACCGAATGCCGATGCTGCAAAGTTTATGGAGTTGCTGGAGAATGCAAGGACTCCACTATATCCTGGTTGTGAGGATCATTCACCGTTGGAGGTGGTTACAAGATTATTGAGCATCAAGTCCGATTTTAACATGTCACAAGAATGCTATAATCGACTGCTCGATTTGATTATAGAGATCTTGCCCGAGGGTGCAAAGTTGCCTAAAGACTTCTATCGATCTAAGAGGATGGTGAGATCGCTTTGGATGGGATACGAGAAAATTGATGCATGTCGCAACGGGTGCATGTTGTACTACAAAGACGACAAGGATGAAGATGCGTGCAGATTCTGTGGTGCTGATCGATACAAGGCCACTGTTAGAGAAAAGTCTATCGGTGCAAGGAAGCCTACCGATTCGATGCACTACTTGCCTTTGACGCTGCGGTTGCAGCGGTTGTTTATGGTTAAGGAGACTGCAGAAAACATGAGTTGGCACAGGCGAAAACAGATCGAAGGAGTATTGGATCATCCATCCGATGGAGAAGCATGGAAGCACTTTGATCGAGAGTATCCACATTTTGCCGAGGAAGCGCGTAATGTAAGATTGGGGCTCTCCTCTGACGGTTTTACCCCATTCGGACTTTCGGGCTCCCAATATTCGTGTTGGCCAGTGATCGTCACTCCGTACAATCTACCGCCTTGGATGTGCATGAAGACTCCGTATATGTTCCTAACCGTTATTATCCCAGGTCCGAACAATCCGAAGAGGAACATCGATGTGTATTTATAGCATTTGATAGATGAGTTGAATCAGTTGTGGGAAGTATGTGCCAACACGTACGATGTTTCTAGAAAGTAAAATTTTCAGATGAGGGCAGCACTTATGTGGACCATCAACGACTTTCCGGCCTATGGAATGTTATCGGGATGGAGCACCCATGGTCGTCTCTCATGTCCGTATTGCATGGACCGTACTCAGGCTTTCCGTTTGAAACACGGAGGCAAACCGTGCTTCTTCGATTGTCATCGATAATTTTTGCCGAAGGATCATCCGTACCGGAGGAACCAGAATGCTTTTCGTACGGGAGTTATGGAGAAGGCCAATCCACCGCCAAGGTGGCCCGGATGCACGATATGGGAAGAGGTAAAAGATTTACCAAGTGCTATCGAAGAGCCTGCTAAGGGGTACAAGTGTGACGGATTTGGTTGCACCCATAACTGGACGAAGATGAGTATATTCTGGGATCTGCCATATTGGAGCACCAATCTGATCAGACATAACCTTGATGTCATGCATATCGAGAAGAATGTGTTTGATAATATATTTAATACTGTAATGGAGGTAAAGGGGAAGACGAAAGATAATTCGAAGGCCAGGTTGGACTTAGAAGAAATATGTAGACGTCCTGCATTGCATTTGATAGAGGAGGGAAATGGAAAGTTAAAGCAACCTAAGTCAGTTTTCTCACTGGAGAAAGAGGATAAAGGTAGACTTTGTAGGTGGATTCAGGGTCTAAAGTTTCCAGACGGGTACGTATCGAACTTGAGAAGATGCGTCGACCTCAAGGAGAACAAACTGGTGGGTATGAAGAGCCACGATTGTCACGTATTCATGGAGAGGTTAATTCCGATTGCATTTCGGGAATTCTTACCGCAGGTCATTTGGGACCCATTGACAGAGCTGAGTATATTCTTCAGAGATCTTTGTTGTACTAAGTTGCTCGTCGATCGTCTAGAAAAGCAAGAGAAGGACATTGCGGTAACACTATGTAAGCTCGAGAAGGTGTTTCCTCCTAGATTCTTCGACTCTATGGAGCATTTGCCAATTCATCTTTCCTATGAGGCACGTGTTGGTGGTCCTGTCGGTTATCGGTGGATGTACCCCTTCGAGCGGCATCTGAATCACCTAAAGAGAAAGGTGAAAAATAAGGCACGGGTTGAGGGCTCTATTTGTGAAGCTTATGATCTCGAGGAGATTACAAACTTTTGCTCGACGTATTTCAAACCGCATGTTGCTACTAATAGGACGAAAGCTCCGAGAAACGACGACGCATATCAGGAATCTAATGATGCAATACTCAAAGTATTCAATGCGTCCGGAAAGCCTTCGGGAAAAATAAAGAAGAGATATTTGAATGACGATGAGCTAAGGGCTGTTCAATTGTATATATTACTCAATTACGACGAGGATGAAGTGGAGAAGCTAGAGGGGTAAGTAATTAATACGTCCACGTTTACATCATCTCAATGTAATAGTATAAGATACTATTATGTTACTAATCAGCAGTTGCTTCATTATTTTTTAGCACATATAATGATGAGTTGAGGTTGGTTATGTCACACCCCGATCTCCCGCAGGCTAAATCGGCCGTTCCTGCTAGGCGAGAATCACCGCACCAGCGCTCCCGCGAAATGATCGCTTTATGACCCATCCGGGCGTGATGCCGCACGAGCGTGAGCCACGCCCGTGCAAGGCCATGGTTCATTGGCTGGCGGTAAGAGTTCTAAGCCACAGAGTCACACAGATTGTCCGAGTGCAGCAGAGTCATGAACGCATAGGCAATCAGTAACAAGTTCACTGAGTTGACAATATAGCGGAAGCATTGAAACACAAGTTGAAGTAAAGCAACTCTTTATTGATATAAACATGTGTTACAGGCGGCGTATAGCCGAGATTACAAGTCGCTCGAGCCTCTCTCTGAAACAGTAAAAGCGTGCCAAATGGCTACAATTGTGGAATGATTGTACATGCGATGATCAAGCGATGTTCGGGCAATGTTCACAACATTATGTCTTCTATATGTGATTCTGTTCCGGACGCACCGCTGCTTCGGAGTGATCTCCATACCTTAGCACACATGATGGAGGCATCCGCACCAAACGAGGTTCTTCCGTACCCTGCATACAAACTGGTGGATTATCAGTACATTGAATGCACTGGTGGGGAAGCTACTCGCCCGCTCGACAAATCCAAACACGTAATACAGGTTCCGTGCACCAACTATTTAGTTGTCTTTCTAGTTGCCTTAGGATCCGTTTCATGCAAGATTTGAATAGCCTAACTCGTGTGGCAGTGCGCCGTGCGACATGAGAGGGAACACGGCGAGACTTACCAACTTACCATTTGGCCTTCCTTGTCCGAGGCATACAATACATTCAATTCAGGCACGGGCAAGTATAAACATTCAGGAGGCATAGCATATGCAAACACGAGGGTTATTTCGACAAGATCGTTCAGGTGTTCGATTATTCATTGATGTGATGCAATAACTCGCACGCGGATAGCCGCTAAGCGAGGATGACTTATCTATATGAACCGTTTATAGTCTTTGAACAAGGATGGTATGCAACGAAGCACGTGAGGTGCTACACGCCATCCTGTCCGCACGTGAGACTATCGTGCAGCTCCATCCGGATCGGAACGGTCCCAGTGCCCCGGTGACCGCCCGTGGAACCGAATGACCTTGTTTCCAAGTTGCCCGCGACATGCAGGTCAGGGTCAGTTTCAAATCCACAACTTGATATGATAATCCATGATTCATGATCTGAACGAGCGTTTGCTCCAAAAGCTGAGATTGATTCGTTACATGACGTGATTCTCGTTCAGATATAAACTTGATGTGATTATCGTTCAGTTGTCACGTTATAGGATTCACGTTCAGTATTTATTACCCTGATGCGTGCCCCTGGTTCGGGGATTGCCTTGGAGACCCAACGGTCCCGAATACTTGCAGGTTCATTCAGGCACGGAATGACTACGTAGTAGTCTCCCGGGGTTTGTATGAAAGCAAGGCAACATTTAAGCAGACAAGCATGCATTTATATAAACACAAGTATTCACGTTAGCTCGGGCCCGAAGGTAAGCCGAGAGTTAGATCGTTAGGGACTTTCCCGAGCAACACGTTCTTGGGTAGCATGCGAGGGTCTGAACATATATATAAGCAATGTTTCATTTCCATGTTCTAGCATAAGCAATATGAGTTGGGATTATTCCCTTAGCTAGGTGCGTTGGATTTATATTAGCATGCAGGGGGTGATTCACCTAGCGACTAGCATGAATATTTCCACATTTTTATGTGTGCTGGCTAAGCAAAGACAAGTTCACCGTAGCCACCCACCTTAGCGATGATTCACCTCGGTAGAGCGATACGTCAAGCGAGCCTCTGAAAGCCTAAGCCGGATTCCTGTAGGGACAAGTCTGGATATCCTTTGCTTCTCTTTTGAGACAAAGAGGGTCGGGACAGTTGCACTTTTGCCGTTTGAGTCGGCAGTCCGCTAGAACGGAACGGGGTGTTACATCCTACCCAACTCAGAAAAAGTCTCATCCTCGAGACTTACTGAGGACAAGCAGTACGTTTCAATCAATTTTGATTTAACGATACAAGGCTGAGGCAAACCTATACAAGTCGTTGTATTTGTTTATTTGGATATTCACTTGCACAAGCATCGAAATCAGTATATCGCTTAGACTGGATCGTGCGCACTTTCGAAGTGCACTTCTAGCGTGAGCACGTCAACCAGCTTAGTGATAGCGAAGTCTTAGCACTCGAGTTTCACCTTTTCTTAAGTCTTGGATGGTGCACAAGTTCAAGGAGTCCCTCGAATAGATACATTCAACCAAACTTAGAGTTAGTAAAATCGGACAAGCTACTAGCGACACTCTCAAGGGTTCGCACAGGTTGGCACAAAGGCCACTCGCAGCACAATATCACACAAGCAATTATATCATTCAAAACGCATTTTGAAAGTATTTAGACTTATTGTTGGAACATCCCATCGAGGCATTGAGAGAGAGCGTGCACATAACCCACGAATGAGCTTTCAAAACAGAAATATTCGAATTGAAGTCCAAAGGCATAGAAGCCAGGCTCTGATACCAACATGTCACGCCCCGATCTCCCGCAGGCTAAATCGGCCGTTCCCGCTAGGCGAGAATCACCGCGCCAGCGCTCCCGCTGAACGATCGCTTTATGACCCATACGGGCGTGATGCCGCACGAGCGTGAGCCACGCCCGTGCAAGGCCATGGTTCATTGGCTGGCGGTAAGAGTTCTAAGCCACAGAGTCGCACAGATTGTTCGAGTGCAGCAGAGTCATGAACGCATAGGCGATCGGTAACAAGTTCACTGAGTTGACAATATAGCGGAAGCATTGAAACAAAAGTTGAAGTAAAGCAACTCTTTATTGATATAAACATGTGTTACAGGTGGCGTATAGCCGAGATTACAAGTCGCTCAAGCCTCTCTCTGAAACAGTAAAATCGTGCCAAATGGCTACAATTATGGAATGATTGTACAGGCGATGATCAGGCGATGTTCGGGCAATGTTCACAACATTATGTCTTCTATATGTGCTTCTGTTCCGGACGCACCGCTGCTTCGGAGTGATCTCCATACCTTAGCACGCATGATGGAGGCAACCGCATCGAACGAGGTTCTCCCGCACCCTACATACAAACTGGTGGATTATCAGTACATTGAATGCACTGGTGGGAAAGCTACTCGCCCGCTCGACAAATCCAAACACGTAATACAGGTTCCGTGCACCAACTATTTAGTTGTCTTTCTAGTTGCCTTAGGATCCGTTTTATGCAAGATTTGAATAGCCTAACTCGTGTGGCAGTGCGCCGTGCGACATGAGAGGGAACACGGCGAGACTTACCAACTTACCATTTGGTCTTCCCTGTCCGAGGCATACAATACATTCAATTCAGGCACGGACAAGTATAAACATTCAGGAGGCATAGCATATGCAAACACGAGGGTCGTTTCGACAAGATTGTTCAGGTGTTCAGTTATTCATTGATGTGATGCAATGACTCGCACGCGGATAGCCGCTAAGCGAGGATGACTTATCTATATGAACGTTAGTCGCTGGCATAGCCATAAAGGACCGTTTATAGTCTTTGAACAAGGATGGTATACAACGAAGCATGTGAGGCGCTACACGCCATCCTGTCCGCACGTGAGACTATCGTGCAGCTCCATCCGGATCGGAACGGTCCCAGTGTCCCGGTGACCGCTCGTGGAACCGAATGACCTTGTTTCCAAGTTGTCCGCGACATGCAGGTCAGGGTCAGTTTCAAATCCATAACTTGATATGATAATCCATGATTCATGATCTGAACGAGTGTTTCCTCCAATAGCTGAGATTGATTCGTTACATGATGTGATTCTCGTTCAGATATAAACTTGATGTGATTATCGTTCAGTTGTCACGTTATAGGATTCACGTTCAGTATTCATTACCCTGATGCGTGCCCCTGGTTCGGGGATTGCCTTGGAGACCCAACGGTCCCGAATACTTGCAGGTTCATTCAGGCACGGAATAACTACGTAGTAGTCTTCCGGGGTTTGTATGAAAGCAAGGCAACATTCAAGCAGACAAGCATGCATTTATATAAACACAAGTATTCACGTTAGCTCGGGCCCGAAGGTAAGCCGAGAGTTAGATCATTAGGGACTTTTTCGAGCAACACGTTCTAGGGTAGCATGCGAGGGTCTGAACATATATATAAGCAATATTTCATTTCCATGTTCTAGCACAAGCAATATGAGTTAGGATTATTCCCTTAGCTAGGTGCGTTGGATTTATATTAGCATGCAAGGGGTGATTCACCTAGCGACTAGCATGAACATTTCCACATTTTTATGTGTGCTGGCTAAGCAAAGACAAGTTTACCGTAGCCACCCACCTTAGCGATGATTCGCCTCGGTAGAGCGATACGTCAAGCGAGCCTCTAAAAGCCTAAGCCGGATTCCTGTAGGGACAAGTCTGTATATCCTTTGCTTCTCATTTGAGACAAAGCGGGTCGGGACAGTTGCACTTTTGCCGTTTGAGTCGGCAGTCCGCTAGAACGGAATGGGGTGTTACAGGTTAGACCCTACATAATAGACGAAGAAGTAGAACAAGATATGAGATGCCATTTTCCTTCTTGGTTGAGCGCATATGTAAAATGCTTGGTAATTACTTTTTATTTCTGCACTTGCAAAACAAATAACTTATATCGCTACTTTGGTATTTAGGTCGATCGTCTAATAACACCCGAGACTGAATCTATTAGAACTCTAGCCAAGGGACCAATTACTGCCGTAAAATATGGCCAAGTTTCTGTGTGAATGGGTTCAGGTTCAAGTCAACAAATGCTCCTATCAGAGACAGCTTTCTGGATCTTGATTCCACGAAAAACAGTTATTTGTGTATCAAATCTTCGAACTACAAAGACGTCAATCCGGGCAATAATTTTTTTGGCATCTTACGAGAGATTGTGGAGTTGACATATAATTATGGCACAGAACCTGCTAATATCATGCTATTCAGGTGTGAATGGTTCGATCCGATTCAAGATCAAGGTTGAAAAATTGACAATCATGGCCTTGTGGATATAAACTATAAGCGTAGATATCAAGGCTACGAACCATTTGTCCTATCAAGTCAGGCTCAGCTCGTGTACTTCACAACTTATCCTAGACAAGGAAAGGTCTAAGAAGGCCAAGGCGGCTAGGCAGAATGCTGCCAAGTGGTGTGGTGGCTCGATTCCAATGACGAAACATTTCCGTCGTTTGGTATATTTTTTCTTTTAAAATATATTATTTTAATATAAGTACCATAAAATGGTACTTGAAAAAAATGTTTAAGTTTAGTAATAAATAATATATTTTTAACAGGTACAGAGGGGTGAGGATGCAAACATGGTGACCGTCTTCTTGGCCACCCATCGCAAGGACGAAAATCTCATTGATGAGAGGGCCTCACAGACCTATGTAAGTATTACTTTACTTTGTGTTAATTTTAATATAACTTAGGCAATTATCGAGTTTCCAAACCTTTCTAGGCCGAGTATCTTAGGCTGCGTGAGCGGACGACTGCTAGTGCACCTACACCTGGAGAGGCTGGTACTTCGTCGCAGCCCGCTCTAGCTCCGTCGGCGGACGACCTGTGGGTGACCGCAGCTGGTGGTCTCCAGAGGGGTACGTACTACGGTACGGGATCCTATGGCGCCCTGGTTGCGACGCAGTCATCTAGGGCCTCCCCGACAGCTGCGCATTCCACACAGCCCTCGCAGTCGCAGCCCTCGCAGTCGTCGGCCAGAGTCCAGGAGGCCGTGCAGGAGGCCGTTGACCGTCAGATTGCGTCTCTCCGTGACGAGTTGCTGCGAAGTATGGAGGAGCAGCCCCGGTCCCAGCCGCAGGCGGACGATCCGATGCTCATCGTACGATTGGATATGCTCGACCGCAGCATAACGAAGCTCCGGGATTTGACAAATGATATTAGAGCCTCCAATGACCGCAACATCATGGAGCTGCAGGCGTCACAGGTATCAATTGGCGAGAGACTGACGATGATGCAGGATTCAATGGTTCATAGCAGTACGAGGCTGTTATCTACCATGGATTCTTAGAACCAGCGACTCGCAGACTTGGAGCGGGCACGGCCTCCTGGTGCGCCTACATCGACACAGACTCCACCGACGTCATTGCCTTCTCCATCGACATCGGTGTCGATTCCACGGGACGAGTATGAGGAGTTCTTATCCTTCAAGCGCGCCGGTGGTCAGCCTCCTGCAGATCCGCAGTAGTATAGTTAGTTACTGGATATTTATATATTTTTTATTATTTAGGGTGCGATTGTATGGATATAAATTTGCCATATTCTTTACGTTTACGATGAGATTTGCTGGATGCTTTCTATTCTTCAAATTTTATTATATTATTCATATTTTGGTTTACAACTGATGACTGATACTTGGCCTGTATTTACCCAGTGCACTAAATTTTTTTCCCTTGGTGCTGCTACTGTGTTCTTTATTCAATTATTTCTACTACCATCATAGTAAACCCAGAAATGCAATATTTTTTTCTTATTTTTTTTGAAAATTAGCGACATTTTTAGCGACGTTTAGCGACGTTCTCTTAAGTCGCTAAATACGTCGCTAATTAGCGATGCTGTAACCAGTCGCTAATGACGTCGCTAAAAACGTCGCTGTACGTCGCAAATTGCTGACATGGCAGTATTGCCAGGTCATTAAAGATGTCGGTGTAACGTCGCTATTTAAGTCGCTAATCAGCGACGTTTAGCAACTTTAATAAACGTCGCTATGTAGTGACGCGGCGTCGCTAAACGTCGCTACATTTAGTGACATATTAAAGTCGCTAAATAACGTCGGCATAGCGACGTTTAGCGACGTTTTTTGTTTTAACGACTTGGTTTTTTTCGACTGCTTTAAAACGTCGCTAATTACGTCGCTAAACCAAATTAGCGACGATTTTTGGTTATTTAGCGACGTTTTAAGACGTCGCTAATTTGACTTTTTCTGGTAGTGTATTTTTTCTCTTTAGTCTAATAAATAGGGATTTTATTATATCTTAATGTTTACTTTTTTTTAGCTTAATGTTTCTTTTGCTTGCAAGTAAAAAAAAGGCTTAACATAATTATATATAACGACTATATTTAATGAATGTGGATACATTTAATCATAAACTACTTTTAAAAAAATATTTTTTGACTTTCTTAATTAGAATTGTGGGCATGTACGTAATTCAATTTTTATTTTGGACCTTTGATTAGCGGTATCTTCTTTGACTTAGATAAATTTAATTCATGTTATATCTATACACCATAATCAGTTCATATAGTTAGAATAATTATTTCATACACTAGCGATAAAGTCTTGATAACTACATGTCTATGGTTTGCTATATAGATGAAATTGAATAATTATTAGTAAGATACATGACAACTATATATTCATATCAAAAGAGTGAATTACAAATTCTATTTTATTATTATTATTATTATTAACGATGTGGGTCGATCAGTCTCATTTGCTGGTCCACATTAGTGACATCAATGTACAATCTACACGCACTATTTACTATTAAAAAAAAAGGACAAAATGTTCCCTTGTTCTTCTTCTTCCTTTATATTTTTTTTGAGAAATCAAATTATCATTAGAAAGTTAAAGGATTACAAAGAGACATATCTTGATAGACAAGAACATAGATACATGCTGGTGCGATAGAATACATCATCTACACATTATGAGAATTGTTAAATAAAGAAAAGTTGGCTAACCGGTAGGCGACCTTGTTTGCAGACCTGGGGATGTAGGAGAAAGATAGACCACTGCCTTTGGAAAGTGCAGCACGACCTTCTTCCACTGCCATTGTAGCTTTCCATGGGATATCAGAATGAGGTTGAGTTATAGAGTTAATTAACATCTAACAATCACTTTCAATAATGACACTGTTCAAATCTTTGCGGGAATATAGATCCATTGCCAGATGAATTCCCATTGCTTCTGCTTCAATTGGTGATCCTCCATGAAGAAATTTTGAAGCACCTTTGTAGTATGGGACTACAAAGAGGCTGAGACCTCGTGCTACAGTGGTATGACATCACGATGAGGTGTGGTTTCGGTTTTGGGCCATGTCATAGCGGAGTAGCACCGCAAGGAAGTGCAAGACTTCATGCCAATGACTCTTTAAAATAACTCACCTAGAGTGTGTGGAAAGATATATAGGCCGTCTCTTGAAGGTAAACTTGTAGACGCCCAAGATACACACACCGAAACCAGACGTGCACAGAGCCTTTAATGTGCAACCGGAAGTACAGGTGATGTCATTGTGTGAGTGGAAAGAATTGCAGCTATGGTGCATAATTCAAGGCTTAGTCCATTCTTGTATCATACTGTTATTTGACCCATGCGAGAAGATTCAAGTCAAAGTGACATCTATCCTAATGTATGATGGACAGTTGCTGTGGGGAACGCTCAACCCATATATTGAGATATGTGGGAGAATGTTGGTATTTTTGCCTTTGGACTAAGAAGAATAGTCCTAAATTGGCTACACCACAAAGTGGGTATCTCAATATAATATTTTGTATGTGTTGAGGTGTGCACATGGAGTGTGGTGGGGCACATGAGTGCCATGTAGGGGTATTTTATTAGGAGAAAAAAAAGATTAACTCCTCAATGAAATCTTTATGCTTTTTTGTCATACTCTTGGAATTTATTCCATAAGGGCTAAGCCCCAAAGGTGCTTAGCGACTCGGGCTCGGACTCAGACTCGGATTGGGGCTCAAGGGAATAAAGTGGTGCTTTGTTGGCATACTTTGTACTTAGCACGTCAGCATCGGCCCATGGTGCTTGTGCGCATTTGATGCGCTCATGCGCTCGTTTTATGTGCGAGCTGCATGCACTGGTGCATAAGCGGGTGCTGAGTGGACGCATGAGCGGATGTTGAGCGAGCACATGAGGGGTGTTGCGCTGGTATTGTGCGGCCATGCGCGGCTATGCGCTGCTGCACTGCTCCGCTCATGAGTCGTGGGCGCGTGGGCGCATGATCCCACTGATTGCAGAATTTGACAGTTATGGAAAGATATGATCAGTTATTCAGATCCGTTTTTTGTGAAATTTGAATTTAATTCGTTTCTATCTTTTTGTAACTGTTTGGCGGCTAGGATTTCCATTCTTTCTCTATAAATACTCTCTTCGAGTCTCTTTGAGAAGCTACTTGAAAAAGAGAGACGAAGAGAGATTCTGTTGCTGCCGCCATTGGAGTCCAGGGAGTTCGTGCGAGTCCAAGAAAGAGATGACAGCGAGTGTTCCAAAAGTTCTACGTGAACTTGCTGGTTTCTGGGAGCAGATCGTGTGGGACGAATCTTGCTTTGAGCAGCAGTAATCTTCATCACCCTAACAAGCAGAGTTCCTTCTTCTCCTTTCTCTTCAATCCTTGAAATATGTTCTCTCCGTCTGCAACTGCGATTGCAAGAAAGAACAGAGATAGTTTTTTTATTATTGTTTTGTAGCAGCAAGTTATAATTATGATCATTATATAATTGTTCAAATATTAGTGAAATTTTTTGTGTGTAAACTCTTGATCTCAATTTTAACTTTCAATTCTTCCATCTATGATTTAGGCTCGGGAATTACAACAAGTAGCAACTGTGTCTCGGTCATCTTCATCGAGGATGCTCTCAAAGAAGCTTGTGATGGTTGAATAGGTACGATGTGCTTGGAGATGGCTTGATCCCCACACTTTGATATCCCTGCAATAGAGCAATGAAGCAGCAAGTGATCGTTAGTTTCTAAATATATCTGGCAGAGAGGGCACATTGGGTTCATAGTATTCATACTCCGGTTGATGTTGGCATTGGTAGTAGTAGAATTTGTTAATAATAATCATGACTTGGTCTTGCATTATGCATATTGGTTGAAGTGGCAACCTTGAGAATAGGTCCCCAACCATGCATAGATCCTAAATTGTAGCCAACGTGAGCATGACTCTAGGCATTTAGTTAGATTACTTTCATGTATTTAAATAGCCATGTAGTAACTCTTTGGAATGAAGCATTTAAGAATCATTAATTCTAAAAAGCTCTCTGTGTTCTCCTTTGCCATCAACGCAAGCTTGCTGTCTCCTCTCACAAACACACATCTGTGTGAACGATCCCTTCGAGCCAACAAGTGGTATCAAAGCTTGCGTTTGAGAAGATGGGCAAGCCCGGAGCTGCATCGCCGCAGACACCAAGTACTAGCGGGAGTACGATCACACAGCCGATGGCCACACTGGTGAAGGAAGGCAACTTGGCACTCTCATACCCTATTCTTACCAGTACTAACTACTCTATGTGGGTGGTTAAGATGAGGGCTAACATGCGCGCACAAGGCGTGTGGAGCGCGATTGAGCCCAAGGCCAACGAGGAGGTGAACGAGCGCAAGGACCAGGCGGCCCTTGCACTCATCTTCAATGCGGTGGACGAGGAGAGCTTCATGCACATCTCTGACAAGGAGAATGCCAAGGAGGCATGGGATGCCTTGCGCACAGTGCATCTGGGAGATGATCGTGTCAAGGAGGTCAAGCTCCAGACACTCCGATGGGAGTTTGAGGGGCTCCGTATGTCGGAGTCTGACACAGTTGATGGCTATAGTGCGAAGGTGAAAAACTTGGTGAATCAGATCAGAACTCTTGGTGACATGCTCGAGGAGTCATACGTTGTCAAGAAGGTATTACGATCAGTACCTGAGAGGTTCGTGGCGCTCGCCACAACCATTGAAGAGTTCGGAGATCTAAAGACGAAGAAGTTGGAGCAGGTTTTTGGCTCCATGAAGGCGCATGAAGAGCGGATGCGTGCATATGCACCACGACAAGGTCAGATCATGCTACTGAAATTTGACCAAAAGTTGTCACAAGAGGTGGCGGAGAGCTCAAACGCCGGAGGGCGTGGGCGTGGCAAAGGTCGTGGTCGTGGTCGCGGGAGGGGCCGCGGCAGAGGCGGGCGTGACAACGACAAGCCCGTTCGCGACAAGTCGAAGTCCAAGTGCTTCAAGTGTGGTGACTTCGGGCACTTCGCTGCCGAATGCCACAGCAAGCCGGAGCCAGAAGCTAACCTAGCCAAGGTTAACTTCAAGGATGATCAAGACACACTTCTGGTGGCATCTCACGTGGAGAAGTCCTGCCAGATGACGCGGGGGGCTGGAAGCATCCCCAGACATGGTGTAGAAGACGTTGTCAGACCCGAGAAGCTTTGGTACCTGGACAACGGTGCTAGTAACCACATGACCGGAGAAAGAACCAACTTCTTGGAGTTTGAAGAGAAGGACCTCGGCGGTGTAAGATTCGACGACGGCTCAGAGATCAACATCAAGGGCATTGGTAATATTCTTCTGCAATGCAAGACAGGGGAGCACAAGCTACTTGAGGGTGTCTACTACCTCCCTGAGCTAGAGAGTAATATAATCAGTTTGGGGCAACTGGACAAGCAAGGGTGGCAGATCGTCATAGGAGGTAATCAGTTAAAGCTTTATGATAGGGACAACGCCCTTGTTGCAAGGATGAGGCGAACTGAAAACTGCTTGTACAAGCTTGCCTTGAGAGTGTGCTCGCCTGTGTGTTTGTCAATGAAGACACAAGATGTGGCATGGATCTGGCACGTGCGCATGGGCCACCTCAACTTCCATGCACTGCGGACCATGTGCGCAAAGAAGATGGTCGAGGGGATGCCGATGATAGAGCACTTGAACAAGGTTTGCAACGGGTGCCAAACCACAAAGATGACACGACAGCCATTTCCCGACAAGGCAGAGTTCAGAGCAAAGTCGCCACTGCAGCTGGTGCATGCGGATGTCTGTGGTCCCATTACTCCAACGACACCAGCAGGTAACAAATTCATTCTGCTCATAGTTGATGACTACAGCAGAATCATGTGGGCGTATCTACTGACGTTGAAGAGTGAGGTCTTCAACACTTTTCGGCGATTCAAGGTGACGGTGGAAGTTGAATCAGGTCACAAGCTGAAGGGGCTCAGAACTGACCGTGGCGGCGAGTTCACTTCACGAGAATTCAACAACTATTGCAAGGACGAGGGCATTCGACGCTACCTCACAGCCTCGTATTCACCGCAGCAGAATGGAGTTGTGGAACGCCGCAACCGAACCATGTTGGCGACAGCACGAAGTCTGCTGCATTCTCGAGGTATGCCCGCTTGGTTCTGGGGTGAAGCTATTCGACATGCCATGTATTTACTGAACAGGTCTCCGACGAAAGCTCTAGACGGCGTGACACCATACGAAGCATGGACAGGAAGAAAGCCGAACCTGCATCACCTGCGCATATTTGGCTGCTTAGCGCATGTCAAGGTGCTTCGTAATCACCAAAGAAAGCTGGAGGACAGGAGCACTATCATGGTGTACCTTGGAGTCGAGCCTGGCACCAAGGGACATCGTCTCTATGATCCCATGACCCAGTCTGTACGTGTCAGCCGTGACGTTGTGTTTAGAGAAGATGAACAGCACGACTGGAGCACTGAAGCAAACCAACGTGGGGTCGTCCCTGTCACTTTCACCGTTCAATACAATGAGGAGCATGTACCACTATCTCCAGCGACGATGCCGAGTTCTCCAAGTACACCACGCATGCCACCAGATGGAGTTGGTCCAACAACATCTGAACCTGAGACCTCAGGGTTTAATGTGCCTGTAGTGAGACAGGCATCTGGAGCAAGTGATGCAACCCCGCCAACCGGAGAAGCTTCAGACCCCAATGTCGACGGGAGTGGACCACATAGATATCGTGACTTGTTTGATATCTATGACAACATAAGTGAACTTCATATGTGTAAGCTACTCAACGATGAACCCCAAAGCTATGACACAGCTGCACGTGATCTCAACTGGAAGCAGGCTATGGAGGTTGAGCTTGAAGCCATCCAGAAAAACAAGACGTGGAGTCTTGTAAATCTGCCGAAGGGCGCGCAAGCCATAGGGCTGAAATGGGTGTACAAGCTCAAGAAGGATCCAAATGGCGACGTCATAAAATACAAGGCTCGGCTGGTTGCCAAGGGTTATGTTCAACGCCAAGGCATCGACGTCGATGAAGTGTTTGCACCGGTGGCTAGGCTGGAAACCATCCGGCTCATTCTCGCACTAGCATGTCAGCGAGGTTGGCATGTGCATCACATGGACATCAAATCCGCATTCCTGAACGGCGAGCTCAAGGAGGATGTCTATGTTGCGCAGCCAACTGGGTTCGTCGTGAAGGGTCACGAGGACAAAGTATACAAGCTTTATAAAGCCTTGTATGGTCTACGCCAGGCGCCACGAGCATGGAACTCAAGGCTTGATGCATATTTGTTGTCACTTGATTTCAGCAGATGTCCACAAGAGCATGCCATGTACATGCGCTGTCAGGAGAACGAAGTGCTGCTTGTTGGAGTCTATGTTGACGACCTTATCATCACCGGCTCAAATCTTAGACATGTGGAGGAGTTCAAGCAGCAGATGAAAGATGAGTTTGAGATGAGTGATCTTGGCGACCTTAGCTACTACCTTGGCATAGAGGTGCAGCAAGGTGTCAATAAAGTCAAGCTGAAGCAAACGGCCTACGCCAAGAAGATCCTCGAGCAGACCGGTTTGTTGGAGTGCAATGCAAGCAAAACACCCATGGAAGCAAAGCTGAAACTCACCAAGTCTGATACAAGCCCAAAGGTGGATGCAACACACTATCGGAGTATCGTTGGAAGTCTTCGATATTGACGCACACCCGGCCCAACATCGCATACTCCGTTGGCGTGGTGAGTCACTTCATGGAGGCACCGACGCAGACTCATTACGCTGCAATCAAGCAGATACTGCGATATGTGAAGGGCACACTACATTATGGCCTTGAGTTTGTCAGAGGACAAGTAGAGGAGCAGCTTCAAGGCTACTGTGATAGCGACTTGGCCGGAGATTTGGACGATCGCAAGAGTACCACTGGGATCATCTTCTACTTCTGTAAATGTTCGATCACTTGGACGTCACAGAAACAGAAGACAGTGGCATTATCTTCGTGTGAGGCAGAGTATATGGCGGCGTCGGCAGCAGCTTGTCAAGCTATCTGGCTGAATCGCATGGTGGAGATGATGACAGGGAGTGAAAATTGTTCAGCAAAGCTACTGGTGGATAACAAGTCTGCAATTGCATTGGTGAAGAATCCTGTCTTTCACGATAGAAGCAAGCATATAGATGCACGCTATCATTTTATTAGGGAATGTGTCGAGAAGGGACAGATTGATGTGGAGTACGTGAGCAGCAAAGAGCAAACTGCAGACATCCTGACAAAGGATCTGAACCGATCCATGTTTGAAGAGCATCGTAGGAACATTGGAGTCAAGGACCTCTCAGAGTGAAGTCCAGATTAGGGGGGAGCATGTTAATAATAATCATGACTTGGTCTTGCATTATGCATATTGGTTGAAGTGGCAACCTTGAGAATAGGTCCCCAACCATGCATAGATCCTAAATTGTAGCCAACGTGAGCATGACTCTAGGCATTTAGTTAGATTACTTTCATGTATTTAAATAGCCATGTAGTAACTCTTTGGAATGAAGCATTTAAGAATCATCAATTCTAAAAAGCTCTCTGTGTTCTCCTTTGCCATCAACGCAAGCTTGCTGTCTCCTCTCACAAACACACATCTGTGTGAACGATCCCTTCGAGCCAACAGAATTAATTAGAACTCTCCATGCATACATGAGAACCCGCGGGCAAATAAAATGATGTTTCTACAGTTTGGACCAACTCTTGAATTGCAGATCAGAAGGCTGATTATTAGGACTGAAATGTTTCCCATGTATATAACAATACACAGATTTTGTGTTCAGAATGCCCGTAGTTGTATGGATTCAAGTTAGGCGGTCAGTAGTGAGTGCTGGGGACAGTCCTATCATTGTAATAGCTTCAACTTCACTTTAAGGAAACAGGACTTGAAGAGTGTGGAACTTCCAGGTGCAAGTATTGTGATCAATGAGATCACTTACTGTTTTCACACAATGCAGACTTGTCTAATAACCCGATACTTTGAAGTTAGGCAAAGTAGGGACCCATGGGTCATCCCATATATTAATGCTTCTACCATCTCCAACAAGCCAAATAACATTGTTTTGAAGATATTCTCTACATCTTAGAATACTCAACCAAATGCAAGAGGAAAATGATGGAGTTCTGGCAGTCCAGAAGTTATGAGAGCCAAGGTATTTTTGTCTGAGAAGATTAGCTCAGATGGAAGATGGAGATGAAAGAAAATGCCAAGTTAGTTTTGTTAACATGGCCAAATTGATTATGTGAGGATCCCTAATCCCCAGCCCCCCTGCATTTTGGGTTGGGTAATACTTGACCATGATTTGAAGTAGATTTTTCTATTGTCATTAGAGAACCCCCACCAAAAATTACATTGGTCCTTCGACAGAGCATGAGTTATTTTCTTGGGGAGAATATATGATGATAGATAATTAATAGGTAAAGATGCTAAAGACGATTTGATAAGTGTGGTTCGACCAGCATGTTTAACAGGAATGTCGAAGAACGCCTTTTAGATAACATGAGGTAATGTCCAAGATAGCGTTCATTAGTATTCATGAGTTTGACACCTAAAATATTGAGATAGATTTGGCGCATATAGACGTCCAACTTTAGAGTGAAGAATATTGATGACTTGTCAAAGTTGATTTGTTGTCCTGTCCATTTCTTGTAAGTGTTGAGAATGTATTTGATATAGAGAATATTGTCTATTGAACACAGACCAAATAGGATTAGGTCGTCTACAAAAACAAGATGGGAATAGGAATTCGATGTTCTATTAATTTTGATGCTGTCATAAATGAATTTAGACAGAATTTTTCCACACATAATAAACAGATACGGAGACAGGGGATGTAATGCCCCGTTCCCCCTATTCGGAGAGCGCGGCCAAGAAATACTTACGACCGTCCGAACGGGACAGATTGAATCAAGATCCTTTCCTCGTTATGGATTGGTTTCTTCGGAATCAGGTCCCATATTCAACGGATAGTGCCTCAAGGAATGACTCGGCGGCAGAGTCGAGAGGGGCCTTTTCGTTGCGCTGGTTTCCTTGCCCGTTTTCGTGCCGCTTGGTTGCTTTCTTGTTGGTTTTATGACTTGCGTTTTCTTGAACGGTTTCGATGGATTTCATTGTTTTCGTTCTTAGGATCTCGCAATTTCATATCGAACCTCGGAGACCGAAGCAGGGGATATTGATCATCTGTTGGTGCGTGCAGGTGATCGAGTAGACGACGCGCGAGCGGAGTCTTAAAGTTCTTCCTTTCTCTCCTAGTTCTCCAACTTGTGAGTGGCTTATTTTCGATTAGCACCCTTCTACCAAGTCTTCACTTTAATAATAATTGACTCATCATGCATCCCGCTCCAACGATATCATAAATAAAGAATAAAACTGAGTCAAGAGAAAGATGAGTTAGACTTGAAAACACTTGAAATGATTGTTACATAGAATGCTCAAACGATCTCATTGATGCGTGCTTGTCCGCTATGCATTTATATATTCATGCTTCAGTTGTAGCTAGAACTTATTCTATATAACTGTACGAATATATATTGTGCAAACTATATTGAAATGCAATCACTTAGACGGGAAGGCTATGCCAATGCATTATGCTAAAGTAGATGTATACATTCTTGTGGTTTGAATGCTTATCTATTGATCTAGTATAAATGCTTAGTTCTGTCGGACAACTTGTGCACAAGGTTTAGTTCCTGCGAACGGCGCCCGGGGCACTGGGGCCGATTCGTTCCGGAAGGAACTCGGATAGCTACCCTAGCAAGACTAGCACGGGTAAAGCGGGGGAGGCCTTGTAGCGGGACTTGCTACCCGAGCTGCAAGGGTCACCGCTTACTGTAGCTATTGTCCACGGTGGCAATGATATGCCATGACCCAATGTACTTATATTTCTGCTTTGCTTGCTTAAACTGATGGTGTCTTCGTGGCAGGGAAGAACATGGTAAGGATAATGTTGACAGTTCAGACGGGAAGGTAAAAGTTACCTAACGGTAGCATGTTTGTTCCGTAATTCGAATATATTCAATGCTTGCATGTAAAAATTGAACTAAGGCAAGATAGAAAGACCACAATAATGTTGCTTGTTTCATATAAACAAACTTGGATTTGGTTAGTTGGGTTAGCTCGCCCTCACCAGTACTTTTCATAGTACTGACCCTCGTTGCAGCAGGTTCCCCGAGCCCGAGCGACGCGGGGAGGAGCTGAAGCTTCTTCCTTCTCCAACCAGTCCAGTACCCGACGCATTTTGCCCGTGACTTTTTGAAGCTTGTACAAAGCACTTGGAGCAGGCGCAACCCTTATATGCGGCTCCGTGGCAAGGCGATAGCTTCGCCAGCAGGTGGAAATGTTGTATTGTTTTGAAGTTTAGTAAAGGATGTGATATATGGGAACGACTATCTCATTTTGTATCCAAGTTGTAAGCCCCAGTGGCATCTTTCTCGTTTTGGGTCTAGAGTCTGTAAACAGATGTTCATTATTAATAAAAAGGAAACTTTTCTATGCCTCAATGTGTGTTATCTTATTTGCGTACTCTGTTGCATATGTTCTAAAGATCATTACTATGCCTAGGCCTTGTGCACGCACGCCCTACGCGTGCACGGCATCACGCCCGGGGGACGATTATCGATTGGGCGAAATCGGGACGTGACATAGTGGTATCAGAGCAAAGCTTCAGATCCTTTGATCTCGAGTTGAAAAGTTTTCCTAAGATGACCCTGTCCCGTCCGAGCTAACTCTTAAATCAATTGGTGCAAAATGAGATACGTTCCATACAGTGAGTCCGTAATACTTTATGAGACTGATATAAGTTACTTGTTTCAGCAGGAATGGCTCGAACCCAAGCAACAGACCAAGTTGATGCAAGTACCTCAGGCACTTGGGCTAGTTCTGAGAGCCAGCGGCCTGCGCCCTCTGTCGATCCGGTTGAACGAATGATGCTAATGCTAGAAGCGCAGCATAAGAGGGATGAGGCCCGACAAGACAAGTTCGAGAAAAATCTAGAGGCACGATTTGAGATCCAGCAGAAGTAGGTGGACGCTCTGCAACAAATTGTTCAGACCTTGGCTTCTAACCAATCCGCAACGACAGTAGCGGAACCGGTGGAGCCAGTGACAGAAGAAGTCCTAGTGCCTCCAAATGCAAAGAAGAAGGATGTGACTGCCTTCGACTTTGCGGACTTCAAGAAGGTCTGCAACACGTCCTTCCGAGGGACGGAGGATCCGGTCGTGGCATTAGATTGGCTGGCCGAGTTAGAAGACCACTTTAAGCTTTTAGAAGTACCTGATGACAAACGAGTCACTTGCGCCCAACTCCAGCTTCGGATGAACGCACACGATTGGTGGGATGTTCACCGCAGATCGCTCTCGGCGGGTGATGACGACGAGACGATCCCTTGGTCCACCTTCCGTGGCGCATTCGAAGAGGAATTCATCCCCCCACCCATTCGTCGTCAAAAAGAGAACGATTTCGTGCGACTGCAACAAGGAACGATGACAGTGAAGCAGTATGCCGCAGAATTCAACCGGTTGGCAAAGTTTGCTAGTTCTTATCTGCCCAATGCAGCAAGCCGAGCCAGACGATTTGAAGGCGGCCTACGACCTTCCATCCACGCGCACGTAGTCCCTCCGCAATATGAGACGATGAGGGAAGTCCTTAACCATGCCCTTGTCCTGGAGCCGCAATGTCCTTCTACTACCTCAGGCGCTGTGCAACATTCTCATCACAAACGCCAAGGTAATACAGGAGGAAACAATGCTAACAAGCGACCAAATCATGGCGGCGGCCAGGGCAACAATCAGGGGGGAAATCAGGGGCAGCGTTGTGCAAAATGCAACCGTACAGGGAACCAGGCTAGCGAATGTCATAAACAGGGATGCTTCAATTATGGTCGGCTGGGCCATTATGCTCGTGACTGTCTTGATCGCCCCAACCGAGTCCCTCAGCGCCGTACAGAGCAACAAAATTCAGTTCAGGGACCCCAAGCGAATCGGGCTGCGCAGCAACAAGAGCATCGTCCGAACACTGGGGGCCGGGTCTATGCTTTGACGGGGGACGAGGTGCTTGCCTCGAACACCGTAGTGTCAGGTATGTTGCTATTCAATAATGTACCTGCACGAGTGTTATTTGATTCAGGTGCTACCCACAGTTTTGTGTCATCGAACTTTGCTAGAGAAAATAGTTTCATTCAAACCCCGTTAGGCCTAAGGCTTAGCGTCAGTACTCCGTCAGGCACGAGTTTGCCTGCCGATTCAGTTTGTCGTGGTGGCTGCGTTTGTATCGGGGGAAGGAAATTATCACTTGATGCGATAGTTCTCGACATAGGGGACTACGATATCATTCTGGGAATGGATTGGCTTGGTGCTTGTTCTGCTACTATCGATTGTGCGAAAAAGAAAGTCGTGTTTCGTCTTCCTGGCGAGATTGAGTTTTGCTATTCGTGCAGTCCACAGTCAGATTCATCACATGCCTGCATGGTGGTATCAGCGATGTCTGCTCGACGGATGATTCACTCCGGCTGCACAGGGTAGTTGGCTTCCGTTCGAGACACTCGGCAAGATTGCGCAAACGTTGAGTCCATTCCCGTTGTGGCAGATTTTCCTGATGTGTTCCCCGACGAGTTGCCCGGTATGTTCCCCGACGAGTTGCCCGGTATGCCGCCCGATCGAGAGACAGAGTTCACCATCGACACATTTTCGGGAACCCGGCCCATTTCCAAACCTCCGTATCGAATGGCCCCGGCAGAACTAAAAGAGTTGAAAATTCAGTCGCAAGAATTACTTGACCGTGGGTATATTCGGTGTAAACTCCCTCGACCAGATTTCAGTAATTTAGGATTAGTTTTGACTAATTAGAATTATTGCAATTTTTTTTTAAATTTATTTATTATATATTCTATTGATTGTGCACCTGTTCATTACACAATTAATTAGGGCATTACACTAGCTGTTAACCCTAAACCAAGTTCACATACCTGCCCTAGACATGTTAGACTATTTTTTTGCATTTTCTGCAACTCCCAGATACTTTATTTTGAGCCTCGTTTGAGACGCACAAATATCGTTACAAAACGTTCGTATTTATTTCCTATTTAATTTCCTGCTCTTTACCATCTCTGTACCCCTAGGGATTTGAGGACCAGTAGGCACCTGTTTTGCCCAAACAAAAATATGATAATATTCTACTCTAATTATACTACAATTAGTGTATTGACACAGTAGAAAAATTATGACCCTAACTGCCCCTAAATAATTAGTGAACACCGTGCGCAGTATTTATTAATTAATAAATACGAGGATCTGTATCACTCAGAATCAGACCCTGACTCTGCCCAGATTCACCCCCACACTTCCAAAAAACATTTCCCCAGCTGTTTCCCTCATTTTTGTACAAATCAGTATTTCGGGGAATCAGTATTTTAAAAACAGACAAATTACGAAATTACGCAAAATACCAACTTTGGGACCTAATTGCAATTTATGAAAGTTTAAGTATTTTTATGCAAAAATGCATGTGAGGTGGCATAACCTCATTGGATAGGGAATAGGTGACATGGGACCCACTTAAATATCCAGAAAATTCTGCTAAAAATATCCTAAAAATACAAATTACCAAAATACCCCCAAACTTCCCCCTATTTACAGTTTTGCCATTGGCCCTAACCCCTATATAAACCCTACCCCTCTCCCTTTCAAACTCCACAGCCACCACCTACGACCACCACCGGTCACCCAACTCCGACGAGACCCTCGCCCTGACCCCCTCTCCCCTCCGGCCAAGCCTCACCCCCTCCGGTCACCTCCTCCGCCGTGGGCAGCCCCCGCAACCCCAAACTCCCAACACCACCACCCACAGCCACCACCACCCGAAATACTTCCCCCACCGCCTCCGGCCACCGTGCATCGCCACCAACCCCACCACTCGACTCGCCCCGACCCCCTCTCTCCGACCACCACCCCCTCATCGCCCCACGACGCCTCCTCCGCCGTCGGCAGCCCCCGCAGCAGCTCCCACTCCCTAACCATAGCTACTGCCACCCCCTCTCCGACCGCCTCCAGCCACCACCACCGCCGTCGTGGACCGCCGCCACCACCACCAACCTGACCGCCACCACCACCAACCTGCTCCGCCGTCGGCAGCCCCCGCAAGCAGCTGCTGCTGCTGTTGCTACTAGCAGCCACTGCTGCTGTTGCTGCTCCTCCGGCCACCTCCGGCCGCCTCCACCGCCGTCCTCCCGCCGACGACAAGCCGTGGGCCCCCTCCGACTACCTGTCAGGTATAAGTACATACTAAATACGTAAATACCTAGAAATTTATATATGTATGTATATATGTATATATATATGTATACATATACTTATATATATATATGTTATATATATATATTAATATATAATGTTATATTAATTATATACTGTATAAATACAGTATATGTATACTATATATTTATTATATATAATGTATATATAAGTATATATACATATATATGTATATTTATATGTATATAGTTATATATAACATATTATTTATATGTTATATATTATTATGTAATAATTATTAATATATATATATATGCATTTTATTCTGTTTTATATATATATATATATATATATATATATATATATATATATATATATATATATATAGTATATATAAATATGTGTATACATATATTTATATATATATAGTTATATATGATATGTATACTATATGTACATAATATTATATAACATATTATTTATATGTTATATATAAGCTATGTATTAATTATATTATTATTAATAAATATTGAGCTGGATAATACAGCCTATAATATATATGTAAATTTATTTTTCCTGCACTGTCATTTCATTTATTATCTATATATATATAATATATTATATAGTACTGTATAAATACAGTACACAGATATATATATATATATATATATATATATTTACATTCTGCCATGTCATTTCATTTTATTATATATATCAGTGGATATACCCTGATAATGTTATATTATTATATATATCAGTGGATACACCCTGATAATATTATATTATTATATATATCAGTGGATATACCCTGTTAATATTATACAGTGCTGAATAATACAGCCTGTATATATATATATATATATATATATATATATATATATATATATATATATATATATATATATATATATATATATATATATATATATATATATATATATATATATATATATTTACATTACCTGCACTTTTTCTTTTCTCTATTATATATATATGCTATATATATATATACTACTATATATACTACTATATATACTATATAAGTATATATATATAATCTATATGTGTATCCTATATATTGTCATTATACCATGATATTCACGAATCCTGTATGTCTTAACAGAACCCAACTCCAGCACAGCCAGTGACCCCCTGCCACCAGCACCCTCAAACTTGACTCTGAGAACAGGTTTCCAATACTATCAGGGAGTAGGCAAGTATACCTTGCCAAGTTTACTGTTTAAATTCAATATTGTTATATGCTCTTGTTTCTGAATTTCATATAACTATGAGTACCTGAGACTGCCTCAGGTACAGTCAACTGATATGTTTACAATTAGTATAATTAAAGTTTTACAGACCCACCAACAACTGTGAGGATATCCTGATATTCTCCTAGACCCTATCACGGGAACACGCAACATGGTTGCATTACATATTAGGATGCGAGCTGCGTATTTGATTAGCTACCAGTACGTGTGACCCGCATCACGGATTAGCATAAAATCAGGATAAGTACGACTTGATATTTAGTTACATTAGGTGGGAAAGATAACTAGTAGACGTATGGGACACCCCCTCCTTAAATGTTTTTATACCTTCATACCATGATGGTCGATTGCAGAGTGCCCTTGAGTCAGGGGGCATATGACACATATACTAGCCAGTCACCACGATTGGTGAATTACGTCAGCATATGTCTAGCCGACACATTCCCATGCGTACTACAAGGTCTTTACTTGTATTTCACTTAGATGGTTAGCACCCTGTGTTTATTTTATTTATTCAGTATTACATTACATGGCATGTCATTTTTCTGTATCTTGTTACGTCCCACTGAGGACCTGGTTCCCTGCCAGATCTAGACGAGGCCTTCTACCCCACTGTGTACGGCCCTGATCAGGAGGCTAGATGTGCTACCGAGGAGGAGCTTGAGGAGTCACCCTCAGAGTATGCCTGACCCTAGAAACTTGCCACCTGGAGATGGAGATGTTTTCCTCAGATAGACACTACTTAGTCTATCTGATTTTTCTGTGCTATTATTAGTTTTGTAGTGGGCTTGTACCCACCAGTTGTGTACTTTATCAAACTCAGTTTTTATATACATCCAGCACTTATTTTCCTGATATTTTATTGTGGATGAGATAGATTTATCTGTTTTATACTTGTAGTATTTAGGACAGCGTAGCACGTTCCTTTGGGTCCATTAAAATGGATTAAGCCCTTAGTGACGTGTCAGCTGGCCAGTGACACGTGGCCTAGTTCCTGACATTTTGGGACTGGGGCGTGACATGGTTTTAGTGGTGGCCCATGCAGGTCTAGTTTTCATTTCTAGTGGTATGGTGACATGCGCAGCAAGCCTGCAATAGGATAGGAATACTAGGTCTCATCCACACTGACACCATCCTTAAATATTTTTTTATTTTGCATCCTGCTTGATTATCATTTATTATTTCCTTCGTGTTTTTCTAATTATTCTATTTTCTTCAGAAATATGGACATACCCGGGAAACCTGCGAATGATGGGGCTGACCAAGTCACAAACCCCTCGCCAAGTGTCCAAGCAACCCCGAACAATCACCAGAATTCTAGCCAGGAGACAACACCAACACCGCAGGCGGAGACACCTTTGCCTCCACCTCCAGCCCTTCCTGCTCTGATGCCACAACCTGAGGGACAGTCTCAAATGTTCCAGTTCCTCCAAACTATGTTGCAGACTCAATGGCAACAGACTGAAGCCCTGAGACAGTCTCAGTGGCAACAGACTGAAGCCTTGAGGCAGACCTTGATGACGGCCTTGGAGAGAACCACTGCCCCGGCACCAGCACCTGTCCAACCAGTGGGCACAGTCCGAGGTTTCCACCAGATGAGCCCGAGGACCTTTAAAGGCAGCGAAACCCCAGAGGAGATCTCAGACTGGATCTCCAACACCGAAATGCTGCTGGAAGGCTCATAACTCACCCCCGACCTATGGATGACTACCGTGAGGGCCCAACTTCTCGGCAACGCCCATCACTGGTGGGAATCTATAGAGCGTAGCATCGACAAAGACCAGACTTGGGAACAATTCTTGGAGCACTTCAATGCCAAGTACTTCCCCGCAACAGTCCGAGATGCCCTATATTCCCAGTTCCTGCACTTGGAACAAGGGAACATGTCCGTCGATGCCTACGATGCAGAATTCTGTCGACTGAGTCGATTCGGTGCCATGCTGATACCGAACGAGCTGGAGAAGGCCAAGAGATTTTACCGCGGCCTCACCTTAGAGCTCCAGAGATATACGACAGCGCAGTCGAGAATCTCCTACGAGAAAGTTCTTACTGAAGCCAGGATACAAGAAGCAATTGGCCGAGGAACAAGACGCTTTAATCCAACCTTCCCGGCCAAAAACCAGCAAGGAGCAGGAGGACCTATCCGTCGTCCACAATATCAGACGCAGCAGACAACAGGGCCCTATCAGAAGAAGGAGCTCCCGACTTGTCACTTTTGTGGCAAGAAGGGGCATTTTGCTAATGACTGCAGAAAGAAATTAGGACTATGTCTGCTTTGTGGAGCTAAACAGCATATGGCGAGAGACTGCCCACAACGCAGAGATGCAGCACTTCAGCAAGGGCAGAAGCCATGAGCACAAGCCCAGAAGATGCTACCCTCAACATCTGGGGGATATCAGAGAGGAGCACCCTTGCCTACACAGGAGGCCCAGTTCAAAGCCAGACAACAATCTGGAGGGCAAAGGCACGGGCAGGCCTTTGCTTTAGCTGCAGTTGCAGAAGAGCCAGAAGGTGAAACCATCACAGGTACCATTTTAGTTGCATCATTACCTGCAACCGCATTATTCGATTCTGGGGCTACACTGTCTTTCATATCTAGTAGCTTCGTAGCCATGCACAAACTATCCACTTCCCCACTGCCTAAGTGTTGGAAGATACTTATTGGAGGAGGCATTGTTCCAGTTACCAACATTATTGAAACATGCCCGGTAGTCGTTTGTAGTAGAGGACTAAGAGCGCGATTTTTGGTACTCCCAATGCCAAATTTTGACATTGTCTTAGGCATGGACTGGCTAAGCCAGAACAATGCTGTCCTAGACTGCCGAAAGGGAAGTGTTATCTTTAGACCCCCAGATCACCCGGAGTTCGAATACGTACGAGGCACCATCGAGCAAGGAGTAGGACAGACTCCTAGAGCTTACATGGCGATGGAGACGGCACTCCCATCAATTATAGCAGAGTTCAAAGACGTATTCCCAGAAGAATTGCCAGGCCTACCGCCTGACAGAGAAGTGGAGTTCATTATTGAGCTGATACCCGGAGCTGCACCAGTATCCTCCAATGTGTACCGACTGTCGAAGAAGGAGCTTGACGAGCTGAAGCTTTAACTGGAGGAACTACAGATCAAGGGATTTGTTCGTCCTAGTGCATCACCCTGGGGAGCACCAGTGCTGTTTGTACCAAAGAAGGACGGGACATATCGAATGTGTATTGATTACAGAGCCCTCAACGCTCTGACAATCAAAAACAAGTACCCCTTGCCAAGAATTGACGACCTGTTCGATCAACTAACTGGAGCGGTGGTATTCTCGAAGATAGACTTGAGATCAGGCTATCATCAGGTCAAGGTACGAAGAGAAGATATTCCAAAGACAGCATTCAGGACTCGTTATGGTCATTACGAGTTCCTGGTGATGCCGTTTGGACTAACTAATGCACCTGCCGTATTCATGAACCTGATGAACAGAGTCTTCCACCAATATCTGGACCAGTTCATGGTAGTCTTCATCGACGACATTCTGGTGTATTCAAAGAGCCACGAGGAGCATGAAGAGCACTTGAGACTGGTGCTAGAGACGCTGAGACGAGAGAGCCTTTATGCTAAGATGAGCAAGTGCGAGTTTTTCCTTGATCGTGTCGCTTTTTTTGGATACGTGATCACGGGAGAAGGCATCTCGGTGGACCCAGCAAAGATTTTATCTGTGGAGACATGGCCAACTCCGACCAACGTCTCAGAGGTAAGAAGCTTTCTAGGACTTGCCGGATATTATCGGAGGTTCGTAGAAAACTTTGCAAGAATCGCGGAGCCGATTACTCGTCTTACCCGCAAGGAGCAGGAGTTCATATGGTCTGAGGAATGTCAGAAAGCTTTTGATGAATTGAAGAAGCGTCTGACTACAGCCCCCATCTTGACTATACCATCCGGATCCGGAGGTTTCGTAATCTATAGCGATGCATCCGGAAAAAGATTTGGTTGTGTTTTAATGCAACATGGGAAGGTTGTAGCTTATGCCTCAAGACAACTGAGGAATCATGAGAAGAATTACCCCACTAACGACCTAGAGCTTGCCGCAGTCATCTTCGCCCTGAAGCTATGGAGACACTATCTATACGGCGAACGAGTAGATATTTTCACCGATCACAAGAGCTTAAAATATGTCTACACTCCGAAAGACTTAAATCTGAGACAAAGACGATGGCTTGAAGTGATGACGGATTTTGAGATTGATCTGCAGTACCATCCTGGGAAAGCTAATGTAGTAGCTGATGCACTAAGCAGAAGACCCTCGGCATTCTTTATGATCACCCAACCAGATCTGCTGAGAGATCTAGAAAAGTTGGGAATAAAGGTCATTATGCCAGGACTAGACGGCCAATTATCAAACTACCAGCTGCAATCAACCTTGGTCGAAAGAATCAAAGCTGCTCTACCAGCAGATGCAAGATTTCAGAGGCTTCGTCAAAGAACAGAGGCTGGAATTCAGACAGGATGTCGCATACACGAAGATGGGACTCTAAGATGTGGCAATCGTCTTTATGTTCCAAATGGAGAACTTCGTAATGATCTGATGTCAGAAGCTCATAGCTCAACATACTCTATACATCCAGGAGGCACAAAGATGTACAGAGATCTGCGACAATATTACTGGTGGCATGGAATAAAGCGGGAGATAGCACGCTTTGTGGCTAAATGCCTGGTGTGTCAGCAAGTCAAGGCTGAGCATCAGAGATCTGCCAGTCTACTTCAACCCCTCCCAATACCCGAATGAAAATAGGAACACATTACGATGGACTTTGTTACGGGCTTCCCAAGAAGTCCTAGTGGTCGTAATGCTGTATGGGTGATTGTAGACAGATTCACCAAGGCTGCTCATTTCCTACCTTTCAGAGTCGGACAATCTACAGAAGTCTTGGCGGATATGTACATGAAGGAGATAGTGCGTCTGCACGGAGTACCAGTCAGCATAATATCTGACAGGGATACGAGGTTTACATCTTACTTTTGGCAAAGTATGCAAGAAAGTCTTGGTACCCGCCTCAAGTTCAGCACCTCGTATCATCCGCAGACAGACGGCCAGTCAGAGCGCACCATCCAGACCCTAGAAGATATGCTGCGAGCCTGCATGCTTGACTTCAGCGGATCATGGGAAGATCATCTACACCTGGTAGAATTTTCCTACAACAACAGCTATCAAGCGAGCATTCAAATGGCTCCCTTTGAAGCTTTGTATGGAAGGAAATATCGTTCCCCAGTATGCTGGAGCGATGTTGGCGAGAGACAGATCTTGGGACCAGAACTGATTATTCGTACGGTGGAGAAAGTAAAGAAGATCCAGGGATACCTACGAGCTGCACAAGACAGGCAGAAGCACTGGGCCAACATTCACCGACGACCTCTAGAGTTCCAAGTGGGAGAGCATGTGTTCTTGAAGATCTCACCTACCCGAGGTACTATCAGATTTGGAGGAAGAGGAAAGCTGAGTCCAAGATACATTGGACCCTTCGATGTGCTGGATTGCGTCGGAGAAGTTGCTTACAGGCTAGCTCTACCCCAGACCTTGGAAGGAGTACATGACGTCTTCCATGTATCTCAGCTGAGAAGGTACATTCCAGACCCGAGTCATGTGCTGGACTATTCAGAGATCACCATCGGGCCGAGCTTATCGTACCAGGAGGAGCCTGTAGAGATCCTGGACCGTAGCGAGAAAGTGTTGCGAGGCCAGACTATTCCTCTAGTTCGTGTTGCATGGAGACATCATGCACCAGGTGAATCCACCTGGAAACGAGAAGAGGATATTCGACAGCGTTATCCCCATCTATTTCCAAACCAGGGTATGTCCAAATATTTCAAACTCAATCTTCAATAATCATTTTATGTCCTAAATCAATCTTTCATCCTCATTATATGTTTGTTTTTATTTCGAGGATGAAATATTCTAAGGAGGGTAGATTGTAAACTCCCTCGACCAGATTTTAGTAATTTAGGATTAGTTTTGACTAATTAGAATTATTGCAATTTTTTTTAAATTTATTTATT
The DNA here is from genome assembly GCA_036927795.1 of Iris macrosiphon. NCBI lineage: Eukaryota > Viridiplantae > Streptophyta > Magnoliopsida > Asparagales > Iridaceae > Iris > Iris macrosiphon. Next base: position 146,946,791 of record JAYESA010000001.1, on the reverse strand, counting down.
ATATATTCTATTGATTGTGCACCTGTTCATTACACAATTAATTAGGGCATTACACTAGCTGTTAATCCTAAACCAAGTTCACATACCTGCTCTAGACATGTTAGACTATTTTTTTGTATTTTGTGCAACTCCCAGATATTTTATTTTGAGCCTCGTTTGAGACGCACAAATATCGTTACAAAACGTTCGTATTTATTTCCTATTTAATTTCTTGCTCTTTACCATCTCTGTAACCCTAGGGATTTGAGGACCAGTAGGCACCTGTTTTGCCCAAACAAAAATACGATAATATTCTAATCTAATTATACTACAATTAGTGTATTGACACCGTAGAAAAATTATGACCCTAACTGCCCCTAAATAATTAGTGAACACCGTGCGCAGTATTTATTAATTAATAAATACGAGGATCTGTATCACTCAGAATCAGACCCTGACTCTGCCCAGATTCACCCCCACACTTCCAAAAAACATTTCCCCAGTTGTTTCCCTTATTTTTGTACAAATCAGTATTTCGAGGAATCAGTATTTTAAAAACAGGCAAATTGCGAAATTACGCAAAATACCAACTTTGGGACCTAATTGCAATTTATGAAAGTTCAAGTGTTTTAATGCAAAAATGCATGTGAGGTGGCATAACCTCATTGGATAGGGAATAGGTGACATGGGACCCACTTAAATATCCAGAAAATTCTGCTAAAAATATCCTAAAAAATATAAATTACCAAAACACCCCCAAACTTCCCCCTATTTACAGTTTTGCCATTGGCCCTAACCCCTATATAAACCCTACCCCTCTCCCTTTCAAACTCCACAGCAACCACCTCCGACCACCACCGGTCACCCAACTCCGGCGAGACCCTCGCCCTGACCCCCTCTCCCCTCCGGCCAAGCCTCACCCCCTCCGGCCACCTCCTCCGCCGTGGGCAACCCCCGCAACCCCAAACTCCCAACACCACCACCAACAGCCACCACCACCCGAAATACTTCCCCCACCGCCTCCGGCCACCGTGCACCGCCACCAACCCCACCACTCGACTCGCCCCGACCCCCTCTCTCCGACCACCACCCCCTCACCGCCCCACGACGCCTCCTCCGCCGTCGGCAGCCCCGCAGCAGCTCCCACTCCCTAACCATAGCTACTGCCACCCCCTCTCCGACAGCCTCCAGCCACCACCACCGCCGTCGTGGACCGCCGCCACCACCACCAACCTGACCGCCACCCTCCCCTCCTTCGATCCCTCACCCTGCACCGCCGCCTCCGCCACTGCTCCGCCGTCGACAGCCCCCGCAAACAGCTGCTGCTGCTGCTGCTACTAGCAGCCACTGCTGCTGTTGCTGCTCCTCCGGCCACCTTCGGCCTCCTCCACCGCCGTCCTCCCGCCGGCGACAAGCCGTGGGCCCCCTCCGACTACCTGTCAGGTATAAGTACATACTAAATACGTAAATACCTAGAACACTACCAAAAAAAGTCAAATTAGCGACGCCCAAAAACGTCGCTAAATGACAAAAAAACGTCGCTAAAATCGTTTAGCGACGTCATTAGCGACGTTTTAAAGTAGTCGGAAGAAACCAAGTCGCTGAACCGAAATACGTCGCTAAACGTCGCTATACCGACGTTTTTTAGCGACTTCCATGAGTCGCTAAAATTAGCGACGTTTAGCGACGCCGCGTCACTAAATAGCGACGTTCTATAAAGTCGCTAAACGTCGCTAATGAGCGACTTATATTGCGACGTAACAGCGACGTATTTAATGACCTGGCAGTACTGCCATGTCACCAATTTGCGACGTACAGCGACATATTTAGCGACGTTTGGCGACGTCGTTAGCGACGTTTAACGACACGTCGCTAAGTAGCGACTTTTTTAGCGACTTATTAAAACGTCGCTAGACGTCGCTAAACGTCGCTAAATACGTCGCTAAATTTACAAAAAAAGTAAAAAAAAAACCTTAATTGTTCCAAGCTATTGTTCCTGTAATTTTAAAATTTCTAATTAAAAATGGACCCGGAGCAACCCTCCGTTGAATTCAATGGGTTCGCCGACCCCTTCGGTGGAACACTCAACACCGGATTAACAATATTTAATATGAATACAAGTATACAGTCATACAATTAATACACACAAATATTATAGACAGACAATAAAAGTATCACAGTCATAAAAGTATCACAGTATCACAGTCACACAAAATGGGCATAAACAACATCACAAAATACATAATATATAAGTATCAGAGTATCACAGTAACACAAAATTCATAATATATAAGTATATGAAACATCATAGTATCAATCTCGAGGATTTCCAAAACGGGGCAGATACCAGTCCCTCAAATACTGCATATAAACAGCGTTTATGTTATCAAGCTCCGCTATGGGTGCTGGGTGACTGGAACTCCCTGTCTGAGATACAGCCGCGATAGGTGCTGGGTGACTGGAACTCCCCGCAGGTGGTATCTCTTCCTCCTTAACAGTAGGAGGCATCACTTCCTCCTTAACAGTAGGTGTCGCTCTCTTGGGTGCCATCTGGTAAGATAGATGAAAACAAAGAATTAGCAAAGAATTAGCTATTGGACCGGAACGGAATAATTAGATGACTCACAAAGAATTAGCTGTTTGTTGCAGTATAATAATGATACCATAATATCTTATTTATATCCTACGTGTCACAAAATAAAATGATTTTGTATTACTTAACTCCACCCTTAACATATTTAGAATATAACAATGAGGTTCCAAACTCATATTCATATCATTAACTAGCAGGTTGTGTGCATATCATTAATTAGCAGGTTGCAAGCCAAAATAACACTAACTTCCTCTAAATTCCACGTTGAGTCAAACGAAGGAATATAAGGCACAGTAGGATTGAGAAAGAAAAGGAATGCTACTCTCTGATTCATAACATTAACAATATATTTTTAGAAAATATATGTTCTCTCTTGAGAAAGAAAAGGAATGCTACTCTCTGATTGTGTCTGTGTGTGTGTGTGTGTGTCTCTTTAGAAAATATATGTTCTCTCTTGACCAGGTCTAACCCTAACCCTAACCCCAGGTCAAAAAACCTAACCCTAACCCTAAACCTAACCCTAACCCTAATATGCGTCTGTGTGTGTGTGTCTGCGTGTGTGTGTGTGTGTCGTGTGTGTGTCTGCGTCTGTGTGTCTGTGTGTGTGTCGTGTATGTGTGTCGTGTGTCTGCGTCTGTGTGTGTGTGTCGTGTGTCTCGTGGACCACTTGCTTTTGAGAAGATGAATCTGACCCTAACCCTAACCCTAACCCTAACCCCAGGTCAAAAAACCTAACCCTAACCCCAGTCAAAAAACCTAACCCTAACCCTAAACCTAACCCTAACCCTAATATGCGTCTGTGTGTGTGTGTCTGCGTGTGTGTGTGTGTCGTGTGTGTGTCTGCGTCTGTGTGTCTGTGTGTGTGTCGTGTATGTGTGTCGTGTGTCTACGTCTGTGTGTGTGTGTCGTGTGTCTCGTGGACCACTTGCTTTTGAGAAGATGAATCTGACCCTAACCCTAAACCTAACCCTAACCCTAGGTCAAAAAACCTAACCCTAACCCTAACCCTAACCATAAATTTAACCCTAACCCTAACCCTAACCCAGGTCAAAAAACCTAACCCTAACCCTAACCCTAAACCTAACCCTAACCCTAATATGCGTCTGTGTGTGTGTGTGTCTGCGTGTGTATGTGTGTGTCGTGTGTGTGTCTGCGTCTGTGTGTCTGTGTGTGTGTCGTGTATGTGTGTCGTGTGTGTGTGTCTGCGTCTGTGTGTGTGTGTCGTGTGTCTCGTGTACCACTCCTCAGTGTCTGTGTGCGTGTGTCGTGTCTGTGTGCGTGTGTCTTGTGTCAGTGTCACATGAGAGAGAGAGAGAGAGAGAGAGAGAGAGAGATTACCTAGAGCTCGAGGAGGAGGAGGGAGATGCCGGAGTAGCCGCAGCGGTCGCAGACCCGGTCGCCGGAGAGGGGGGGGGGCGGGGGAAATCGAAGCGTTTCGAAATTTTCGAGAGATGGAGAAAAGAAAACTGAGCCCTAATTAATCAAAATTTAGCGACGTTTAGCGACGTCATGGTAAAAACGTCGCTAAAATAAAAAACTAGCGACTCCAAAGTCGTCGCTAAATACGTTGCTAAATATTTTTGAAAGATACGTCGCTAATTACGACGCTAAACGTCGCTAAATAAGATATATTAGCGACGTTTAGCGACCTTAATTGAACTTATAGCGACGATTAATTTAAAATCTTAATAAAAGTCGCTAAACGTCGCTAAATGTCGCCATTTAGCGACGTCTAGCGACGATATTTACGGAGTCGCTAATTTAGCGACGTTTTTACTTGGAGTCGCTAAAATACGTCGCTAATCCCGCTTATTCTAGTAGTGAAAATTTATATATGTATGTATATATGTATATATATATGTATACATATACTTATATATATATGTTATATATATATATATTAATATATAATGTTATATTAATTATATACTGTATAAATATAGTATATGTATACTATATATTTATTATATATAATGTATATATAAGTATATATACATATATATGTATATTTATATGTATATAGTTATATATAACATATTATTTATATGTTATATATTATTATGTAATAATTATTAATATATATATATATGCATTTTATTCTGTTATATATATATATATATATATATATATATATATATATATATATATATATATATAGTATATATAAATATGTGTATACATATATTTATATATATATAGTTATATATGATATGCATACTATATGTACATAATATTATATAACATATTATTTATATGTTATATATAAGCTATGTATTACTTATATTATTATTAATAAATATTGAGCTGGATAATACAGCCTATAATATATATGTAAATTTAATTTTCCTGCACTGTCATTTCATTTATTATCTATATATATATAATATATTATATAGTACTGTATAAATACAGTACACAGATATATATATATATATTTACATTCTGCCCTGTCATTTCATTTTATTATATATATCAGTGGATATACCCTGATAATGTTATATTATTATATATATCAGTGGATACACCCTGATAATATTATATTATTATATATATCAGTGGATATACCCTGTTAATATTATACAGTGCTGAATAATACAGCCTGTATATATATATATATATATATATATATATATATATATATATATATATATATATATATATATATATATATATATATATATATATATTTACATTACCTGCACTTTTTCTTTTCTCTATTATATATATATGCTATATATATATATACTACTATATATACTATATAAGTATATATATAATCTATATGTGTATCCTATATATTGTCATTATACCATGATATTCACGAACCCTGTATGTCTTAACAGAACCCAACTCCACCACAGCCAGTGACCCCCTGCCACCAGCACCCTCAAACTTGATTCTGAGAACATGTTTCCAATACTATCAGGGAGTAGGCAAGTATACCTTGCCAAGTTTACTGTTTAAATTCAATATTGTTATATGCTCTTGTTTCTGAATTTCATATAACTATGAGTACCTGAGACTGCCTCAGGTACAGTCAACTGATATGTTTACAATTAGTATAATTAAAGTTTTATAGACCCACCAACAACTGTGAGGATATCCTGATATTCTCTTAGACCCTATCACGGGAACACGCAACATGGTTGCATTACATATTGGGATGCGAGCTGCGTATTTGATTAGCTACCAGTACGTGTGACCCGCATCACGGATTAGCATAAAATCAGGATAAGTACGACTTGATATTTAGTTACATTGGGTTGGAAAGATAACTAATAGACGTATGGGATACCCCCTCCTTAAATGTTTTTATACCTTCGTACCATGATGGTCGATTGCAGAATGCCCTTGAGTCAGGGGGCATATGACACATATACTAGCCAGTCACCACGACTGGTGAATTACGTCAGCATATGTCTAGTCGACACATTCTCATGCGTACTACAAGGTCTTTACTTGCATTTCACTTAGATGGTTAGCACCCTGTGTTTATTTTATTTATTCAGTGTTACATTACATGGCATGTCATTTTTTTGTATCTTGTTACGTCCCACTGAGGACCTGGTTCCCTGCCAGATCTAGAAGAGGCCTTCTACCCCACTGTGTACGGCCCTGATCAGGAGGCTAGATGTGCTACCGAGGAGGAGCTTGAGGAGTCACCCTCAGAGTATGCCTGACCCTAGAAACTTGCCACCTGGAGATGGAGATGTTTTCCTCAGATAGACACTACTTAGTCTATCTGATTTTTCTGTACTATTATTAGTTTTGTAGTGGGTTTGTACCCACCAGTTGTGTACTTTATCAAACTCAGTTTTTATATACATCCAGCACTTATTTTCCTGACATTTTATTGTGGATGAGATATATTTATCTGTTTTATACTTGTAGTATTTAGGACAGCGTAGCACGTTCCTTTGGGTCCATTAAAATGGATTAAGTCCTTAGTGACGTGTCAGCTGGCCAGTGACACGTGGCCTAGTTCCTGACATTTTGGGACTGGGGCGTGACATTCGGCCTAGTGTCTCTCCATTGGGTGTCCCAGTACTGTTCGTTAAGAAAAAGGATGGATCGATGCGACTCTGCATCGACTATCGAGAATTAAACAAGGCAACTGTTCGAAACAAGTACCCCCTTCCCAGGATAGATGATCTTTTCGATCAGTTACAAGCTGCCACAGTATTCTCGAAAATTGATCTCCGTTCGGGTTACCATCAGCTCAAAATTAAGCCGAACGATATGCCGAAGTCATCCTTTCGCACACGCTACGGCCATTATGAGTTTTTAGTAATGCCGTTCGGTTTGACCAATGTCCCTGCTGCCTTCATGGGTTTGATGAACCAAGTGTTTCGGCCATATCTCGACAGATTTGTAGTAGTGTTCATTGATGATATCTTGGTGTATTCGAAGAACGGGGCGGAGCATGCAGAGCACTTGCGAACCGTACTACAAACCCTTCGAGACAACAAGTTGTATGCAAAACTGAGTAAGTGCAAATTTTGGCTGAGCAGTGTATCTTTCCTAGGGCACATCATTTCTGCAGGAGGTATTTCAGTTGACCCGAAGAAGGTAGAGGCCATTGTCGAGTGGAAACGATCTGCATCGGTTAGTAAAATTCGAAGCTTTCTTGGGCTAGCAGGCTACTACAGACGGTTCGTAAAGGATTTTTCCAAACTCGCCTCACCTCTGACTCGCCTCACACAGAAGGGAGTCGTGTTTGAGTGGTCCGCCGACTGCGAAACTGCATTTCGTGAGTTAAAGCATCGCCTAACCTCTGCCCCGTTACTTGCATTACCGGACGAAACTTCGGGATTCCAAATCTTCAGTGACGCTTCAGGGCAGGGTTTAGGGTGTGTACTTATGCAGCAAGATAGAGTGATAGCCTACGCATCCAGACAGCTGAAAAAGCATGAAAAGAATTATCCCACACACGATCTGGAACTGGCAGCAATTGTGTTCGGGTTAAAATTGTGGCGGCACTACCTTTACGGAGTGCCTTGCCGAATCTATACCGATCACAAAAATTTAAAGTACTTATTCACCCAAGCAGATCTGAACCTTCGACAGCGGCGCTGGCTAGAATTGATAAAGGATTACGACTTGACGATAGACTACACACCTGGTAAGGGAAATGTGGTAGCAGATGCGTTGAGTCGGGTCTTTGCGGGATCTCTGTCCGTCGATCGCAGGTTACAAAGGGACTTAGAAGAAATGGGCATCGAACTCAGGATTCGTTATCGTGGCGCGCGGGTTGCTTAGATGCGATTTGTACCCAATCTGATAGAGAGAGTCACATCTACTCAAAGAGACGATCCATTCCTCCGGAAAATGCGAGAGCAGGTCCAAGCGGGGAAGGCGAAAGACTTTATGGTAGATGACAATGGGGCGTTGCGAGTGAAGGGAAGGCTATGCGTCCCCAACGATTCAGAACTCAGAAAGAAAATCCTTACAGAAGCACATTATGCAGCCTATGTGATCCATCCCGGGAGCACGAAAATGTATAAGAACCTTCGTACTGTCTTATGGTGGCACGGCATGAAGAAAGACGTAGCACTCTTTGTGTCACAATGCATAACCTGTCAGAGTGTGAAAGCAGAGCATCAGAGGCCAGGCGGAGAAATGCAAAATCTTGCTATCCCGGAATGGAAGTGGGAGCACATCAGCATGGACTTTATTGTTGGTCTGCCAAGGACGCAACGGGGGACGATTATCGATTGGGCGAAATCGGGGCGTGACAGGGGACAGCCCTGACAGATACCACGGCCCAGATAATGTTCGATAGAGTTCGATTGGCTAAAGTAGAGAAAGTAGTAGTGGTTATGCATTACAAAATGAGATCATTGAATTTGCCTCGGATACCAAAGGCATCTAGAACTTGTTTGATTACCCCCCCAACTCACTCTGCCTTAAGCCTTCGACATATCAATTTTGAGACCGAAGCCACAATTGTTTTTATTGAACTTGGTAAAGGAGTGAAAAAGTTCCCGGGCCATAACCACGTTATCACCAATATATCTTTCCGGTACAAAAGCATTTTGGTAAGGGCTGATGAGTTTAGAAAGAAGAGGACGTAACCTATTTGTCAAGATTTTGGTGATGGTCTTATATGTGATGTTACACAAAGAAATCGGTCTGAAATCGACCAGTTACTTGGGTGTTTGAGTTTGGGGATTAAAACTATGAAGGTATGGTTGATAGAGTTAGGTATGATTCCAGTTTGAAAGAAGCTTTGGATAAGAGTTATCACCCCTTGTCCTACAGTATCCCAACATTTTTGATAGAATATAGAAGGGTACCTAGTTAAAAAATTACAGAAAACAAAATGAGTATAAAATATGAAGCACAACTTTATTTGCTCTTACAATAACATGAAACAAGCAGCGGGAGATGTGATCTTCTAGTTTGACATTGAAGAAGAACACTTATTTTGATATGGTAATTAGTTTGAAAGAAGGTTTGAAGTTTCTTTGAAAGAAAATATGATATAGAATTCTTGAATTATTATTACAATATTCATAAAGTTCAATAATATTTTAGTGGAAATAGATGACTATATTACATAAAGTTTTTTTTAACAAAAGAAATCGAACTTAATGAAGAAAAATAATCAATTGTGTGCAAAGTTATTGGAATGGATGAAGAAAGGCGAAACCACCTTGAGGGCTAAGATACGCTGAAAGATGAGGACGAAACCACCTTGAGGGCTGTTTTCGCTAGCTGAGCAACCAAGTACACTCTGGCTACGTTTGCTCGTTCCTATGAGTCAAGCATCTAGAAGATCCAACATATTATCGTCTCGATCTATTCGACCACAGAACCATTAAACGATTCAACCATTCTAGATAATTCATCTCTCCTTTCTCAAATCTCTTAGTCAAGAAATTGACTACAACTAACCAAAAAAAATTTGTGCACAGGTTAGAAACCGATCGAGAAGGAGGATAATCTTAAATCATAATCCGGACGAGTAAGATTATGGAATTGATCCTACACATTCTGACTCTTGGGTTACAAATTTGCTTGGTTTCTATTCGTCCGCCGTAATTAAGTTCCATTTTTAATTTGTTCAAGTTAGGACTGATTTGTTGTATTAGGGTGTTCGGTACTCATCGATGGAAGTCGTTCCTCTAAAATTAAGATTCGACGATTTCGTCTTTCAATTTCCACTAGCCGGAATGGTTTTTATTTCAACTTAAGTAACCCCGGGTGACCAAAAACCATAATGTGAATTAGTTTACACCTTTTATTTGTGCAAGTATTATAATCCCTTAAAAAGAAACAAAAAATAAGGTTGTTGGTATCGGGTAGTAAGATCAAATTAGGCCATTAATTTTACAATTTAAAGCCTAGACAATGCTATTTGGCCTATACAAAATTTATTTTTTTCATGCAAACCGACATGTTAAATAAATTGTTATAATCATGGATATTTTTTTGGGGTCATCAGTTTAATCGAAGTAGGCAATGGACTAAACAAACTCATTCTTTTTTAGGTCTTTAGTTCGATTTTGCTCAAATAAACTTCGTTCAGTTTCTGACATATATCTGCTTCATAAGCAAGCAATATACACCATAATTAGTTGATATAGTTATGATAATTATTTCATACACTAGCGATAAAGTCTTGACAACTAGGTGTCTATGGTTTGCTATATAGATGAAATTGAATAATTATTAGTAAGATACATGACAACTATTCATATCAAAAGACTCAATTACAAATTCTATTTTATTATTATTATTAACGATGTGGGTCGACCAGTCTCATTTGCTGGTCAACATTAGTGACATCAATTTACATTCTACACGCACAAAATGTACCCTTTAAAGAATTACAGAAAACAAAATGAGTATAAAATATGAAGCATAATTTTATTTGCTCTTACAATAACATGAAACAAGCAGCGGGAGATGTGATCTTCTAGTATGACATTGAAGAAGAACACTTATTTTGATATGGTAAAATATACAATAGACCAAGAATGAAGAAGTCTAACACAGGCCAGCAGAAATTAGTTAGTCTTCCTGCAGTTCAATCTGATCTCTCCATTCTTTCCGGTAAGCGGGCTGATCGCCCCCATCTTCACCATCGCAGATGCAAAATCGTACGAAAAGATGTTCTGGTTCGTATTGTAGGTCCGAACCAACGAGTCCTGAGACCCTCCATTGAACAGCTGCTGGTCCGAGTGGAGCAGCCCACGGCGAGACACAAGGTTCTTGTAGTAGTCGTTATTGAACTGGTTCGGACTCCGTTGGTCTAGAGGAGCCAGATTGCTGTTGCCGCCTGTCGCCGGGCAAGTCTTCCGACGTCCAGCGGCAAATGTGCTCTGGATATTGGTCTCGTTGTAGATGTGTGTGCGGAAAGTGACGCACTGGGCTTGGCCGATGGTGTGGCTGCCAGAGAGTGCGGTCATGTCGCGTGCATTGAGACCTTTGGCCGCGAACATGGAGATGAGAGTGGCGAGGCTGGCAGTGGGAGGTGGCAGCTGGCTGTTGGCTGCGCTTTTGCTGGCTGTTTTCGCATCCCTTCTCCCCAATTGCACAGTCCATGTCGGTCCACCGAGCTGTTATATCAAAAACTCTCTATGTAAACTTAATTATCATGAACTTTCACATGGTTTCGTGCTTATTCTTTTGCAATCTCTCTATCCCGAGCATTAGCTCCGTTCTAGGCACGATACAAATACTTCAAAATGGTTAATGCTGGGTTGGTTCTCAACTATTTGTTTTGTCTCTTATCGCGCTGAGTTTCTTGCATTGCATTGGTTGTAACAAAGGTGATTAGAAGAATGTAGTATATATCATGAACTCAAATTCTACTACTGGCTTACCAAAACGACCGCTTCGCGAGCAGCAAGAGCGAGAATGTCAGCACATGAGACTGCAGCTGCACAGGATTTCCCCATGCTGCTTTTGATGGTATCGATTACTTCGTAGCCTCGGACCGAGTTTTGATTCGGGATGGCATTCTTCTCACCGGTAAACGTTTTTGTATCATCTAGAAGTATGGATGCATCACAACCCTGGTTAATTTACAAGAAAGAAAGAAACAGTGTTAAATAGCACAATGCAATGTAGTGGATATATAGATAGTTGCTAGGAACAGTAGTACGTAATATAATATATCAAGAAACTACCAAAGAAAGAGGAAGTCATGAGAGGTTGAGAAGTGAAATATATATAGATTTGGAGTTCACTCGTACGTACGTTTACGAAGCAGTCGTGGAAATGGAGACGAAGAATCGATGCCCCCATCCTGGCCTCTTTATTGATAGCCTGCTTCATCACCTTGGTTACCATATAATGCAGGTTGGGACACGACTTGTGATAGAACATCTCATTATTGCTCGACAGGTGAGCCTGCGCACCGAAGGTAGTGAGCAGGGAGAGGAGAGAAAGCATGAACATGCAGTTATAGGGAGAAGCCATGGTCTCAAGAAGCTTGAAGTTGAGCCAAATGGCAATGGAAGTATGGATGATGAGATGAAGTGAAAGACCCTCTCTCTTTCTCTCTATTTATAGTTGTGTTTGTTGCATGCAGCACGTAGGGATACGGACAGGAGCGTCGAAGTACATGCGAATGAATCAACAGAATTAACGTACTTAATATTCATAATATACATGTTTAGCACATGCGAAGGAATCATTTCTTGATAATGGTCAAGGTCCTATAGCATGTGTTATAACTTATTGAATCATATTCCTACACCGCATCCATAATATTCCTACACTGTTATCCTAATTTATTTGGTTGATTCTCTGACTTAACGTGAAGGAATGAACGTTTCACTTTATTAGGTATATATATAGTTTTCTTCGAATGAGCTTCAAGGAATTTAAGTCGTTTTTACAATAGTTTTGAATTTTGATGGGCATGCATGCAGATGTTTAACAGTTTAAGGAATGCCAAATGAAAGCGAGCGAGCAAGAAAGACTCCTACTATAATTAAGGATATAAACACCTCCAAACTACCGATGGTGAGTCGGTGACAAGTACCTTTAGGTACACCTATCGTATTTGTCAAAGAATAATTTTGGAAGGACTCGTCAAGTAGATTGATAATCCTGTTAATATATATGTCCAACTGCTCTGCACATTAATTGGTCAAAATTCTCCAAAGATATACATTCAAAAATGGCATATAGTATACCAATTGGTAGAATCGATAATATATATATTGTAACATGAGGAGTCGTGCGTATAATAATATTGTATGTACTGTTAAGTGAATGTCACTGTGGAAGTAAATTTGAATATATATATATATATATATATATAATACAAAGAACTCATCTTGAACTGGCTGGCTGATGTATGCAGTCTGCCCAACTGGATGGATATGCATAGATCACATTTTCTTGCCTTGACAAAAATAAGAAAGACTAAAAGACAACTCTGGTCTGTAGGTAGATTGGGTCAAAACTTACTCCTTCATAACTATTTCTACATTTCCTTAAGTAGAACATTTATTCCATTAGTGATTATAGAAATGTGGAGTGCTTTTCTTAATGTGGCCTTTTATTATCTGCTAAAACATGGGCACAACATGAAGCTATAGTCCTCCACATGGGTAAGGGTCAATCTGTTAGAGCCAAAAGTAAATCGAATCAGGAGGGATCCACATCTATTGATTTGATTGGTTTAGTTTCCATAAATTCATTGCGACAAATTAGCTAGACAATGTTTTAATTGCAAATTTGCAATAGAGGAATCATTTTTAATTGCATTATATATGAAATTATACTTTATGAACATTATATGGTATCTAATAGCTAAAGAATAAGAAGAAACCATGTGATACTTGATCAGTTGATGTAGTAGAGTTCAATTAGTTACGTGGATCAAAATTTATGTCACATGGGTAGGTCATGCAACTTGGCATCAAGACTCTTGAAGGAGTCGAGGCACTCGGACGACCTCACCGTGATGCAATTGCTGCCCACTCAAACCGCTGCGATCTTGGAGATGATAGGATTTATGAAGACATCTGTTAAAATTTTGCTCTTCTTGTAATTTCCCTTATTTTTGCGGTTTTTTGGTGTTTTTTTTAGATAATTAATGGACTTTTAGGTGAAAAATTAGTGAAAACTTTAATTTTTCAGGTCTTAGTTGTGTCTTGGAAGAATGTTTTTTTTCAAGAAATGATGCATCGAGTAATTGGGAAGGAATGGTGAGATCTCCGGTATCGGCGACCCTGCCTCAGATCTCTTTGAGCTTCTATGTTACTTGGGGGATCCTGTGGTCCCAAGGTGATTATGTGATGAATTCAGAATTTTACTATTTATTTTGTTTAATGTATTGGTAAGATAAGTTCTTAATTTGTTGGTGTATGCGATTGCGGAAAAGCAACATGTCCTTGTTAACTTCTCTGTCATTAGCTGGTCCACTATGGAGGTAAGATAGATTTTGGATGTAGTCTAGGTTTCGGATTAAACAGTTACTTTTTGTCAATTGTCTTTTTTTTTTTTTTTTTTGGTATTTACTTAGTGTAATGTCTCGTCTGTCTCACAAAAGGAATGTAAGCTAACCTCTTAAACTACTTCAAACTGAACACTTATATTTTTGGTGTTTCATGCAATATGAGAATAACAGGCTTAAGGTTGGTAAAAATCAATTACTTTCTCCACTATACGTGGTTGGATTATACTTTTCCCCTTAAATAACAATGTCAATCAGAGACCAAATCCTTTTCAATTAATGAAACTAGGATTATTTTTTAGAAGAGTTAACATTTAAAAAGGTTCTCGGAACTTTGTGTTGCATGTCTTTTTGGACCTACTGTCTCCAACATTATTGAAGTTAATTTACTTATGTTCTTATAAAAATCTGTTCAGATCAAAGATAAGTAATTTTAAATCTTGAAACTTATGCTAAAATATTAATTTCGTGTAATAATTAATTAATCTTGTTATTTATTTCTTACTTTTGATTAGACTAGTCTATTGTGTATTTATAGCTGAAGTGAGAGAAACTGTGAGTTGATCATTTGTGAATTTATTGTTCCAAGAACATTGCATTAATCTAAAGACGTGGTTATAGAAGCCTTGCTTAACAAAGTAATCTCTTGGGAGCCTACCCTTCTTGTTATGGTTGTTGGTGTCAGCTCTTTTTAATAAGATTCATGTGCTTCTCCACGTTTTATAGGTAAATGTGAAGTTATAGTATGTTTCTTCTGTCAGTACTTTCAAAAGGAATATGAATACAATTTTTTTCGTTAGTGAAGGAGAAGATGAAGCATAAGGTCAGGTATTGATATTAATATAGAATTGGATACATAGGGAATATAATCAAATTAAATCACCTTCTCATATTTGATCCAATGTTTTTAGCTCTTCCTTTGTGTCTAATATATTTGTGTTGGCTCCACCTTTCATCATTGTCTGGTAAGCCTCAGACTTGATAGTGCATCTACTGAATGTAGTTGGCATAACATGATTAAGCATAAATAGTACTAAGAAAACAATTTAGAGCAAGGGAAAACTTTTGTAGAAGAAACATCTATAACATAGAAAGTTGACATAATGAAAGTTACGGTTTTTAGGTTTTTATTGTTGCTATATCATATATCAGTTTTACCTGGTCATTCTGTTTTCTGACACATATAGCATTTTTTACAATCCAATTCATACATTACTAATTATTATAACTACGTGTAGAGGAACAATTTAGAAAATTAAGAAACTTTAAAGAAAATAAACTCTTTGACAATAAGATTAATAACAAGGAGAATGGATATAGGATATGAGGGCATGGTGTTGCTGCTTGCCATTAATTTCATTGTTTTTTTTTTCCACTTAAATGCAAAATATCTTTTTCTCTCGCCCTTTAAGCATCTAAAATTTCTATAACTCTAGCTTACTGAGAAAATGGTGGTTTCCTGGGATACTTCCATCAAATCGGAGGCTTTGCTAATTATATTTTGTCACGTTCCGATCTCGAAGGACCGAAAGTCACCACTGGACGTGATGTCGTGCAAGTCTAAGTTGCGCTTGCACAAGACATAGTACCTGCACAAAACAAAAAATAGACAATGGATACAGAAGCAACATAACTTTAAATGCAAAAAACCAAATATTGAACACTTTTGATAGGGAATATAAAATACTTCTTTATTGAATGCTTGAAACGAGATTACAATGTACTCCTGTGGACTATTACAATATTCCCATAGTTTGGCTTACATCTCTTTAAAATCCAAACTAGCCACAATGCCCATACATTATATCGCTTTACTAGGACATGAAATAAAATACCTTGAAAGAAAACTTACAAACTTGAAATAGAAAGCTTGGAAGTGACGCGCACGATTCCACCAGATTGGATGAGCTTTGGTGCCTCAAAATATCCTCTAGACTCTCGCTACCTGGAGATGCTCACAAACGTGGGTCAGTACTTATCTAGTATTGGTGAGCGACCGCAGCCAATCTCACCTAAAATCAACAGTAAGTAAACATGTGAAACTATCAGTTGTTATTAGGTGATCTTTCTACTTGTCTAGGTTCTTTTTAACAATTCGTATAAAGAAGTATAGAAAGTAAAATAGATCACTTATTTAGTGATTCTTATCCATAGCCGAACGGTTATCCCTGCAGCAGACAAGCATTAGTACTATTTGCATATATGACTAAAAGTTACTCCCTCCGTTTTCCAGCCTAGAAATTAAGGCCTGTAATTCGGGTCATTCTCGGTTAAAACTTCGGGAGAACTCAAACCATCGGATGTTCAGCGGGATCCTAAGGAAAAGAATTTTGTTTCCGCCGAGCCGAAACAATATGTCGATCGTTCTAGTAAACCAAAACCATCGTTTTCTAGCTATTTTGCAGAAACTGTCTTGGCATCAAGTGTCAAGTATTTAAGAAGGTAGCCTAGCATTCAACCTAACTACATGATGGTTCATGGAAAATCCATGATTAGCAGTTGGGACGTACGAGCCCATCTCACTAATAGACATTAATACCCCTCTGATCGTGAGGACTTCGTTGCCTCAGGGTGATCCTCTGATCCCCCTAGGTCGAATGATTCTGGTGTCCCAAAACCGGTCGTGGGATTATCCTTGTGCACAAGTTGTCTAAAGATCGATGCATGGTATGCAGCTTTTATCAGATAAACTCTTACTTTGCAACAGTTAGACTGTAAGTGAACATCTCTATCTCTTTTTTTTTTCTCTTACAAACCATACGAGGTTTCTCTATACATATCTTTGTGCAGCATATGAGTAAAGGGGCATATAAACATCTAATTGAGCAGCATAGCGACAATTCCATATTCAAGCAAACAATTCATCTCTTTTTATCTTATCTTGTTATTGTGGCATCATTAACTTAGGGACATGCAACTTGAGTGGACTAGAGATTCTTTTTTATTAAGGCATGAAGACAAATAATTCATTGAAGGGCCGAAGCAACTAATTGATTGAATCACTCGAGAGAATGAAAAAGTCTCACGCAACGATCACTCCTTGGTTATGCATCCTAAAATTGCACCAACACTTGGTTATCATTCTTCGATCTCTTACGATTCGAGATGAATGCGCAAGCGTGGAAAGCGAACTTTGAAAACAAAATCATTGAAAGCAATACGAAAATGCAAATCAACAAAACCAAACAGCAAAAACATCCAATGAAAACTCTTGGGCTCATTTCAATAGATGTCGATCCTTGGGTTGAAAATGTTCATTGCATTTCGTCCATGATCGATTGGGCTGTAAGGTTTCCCCGATACTCAATTTTAAACTGAGTCCAAGCTGCCGGTATTACGTAGTGGACTGCTGGAAGCGGGGCACTACATATTTTATATTATATTTCAATGAAGCCAAGTAAGTTGTTAGTATACAAGTAACATATATACTAACTAATTTATTTTTGGTAGCCTAGAAATATTATGTATATCCCAAGATTGACATGTAGCTACATAAGCTCTTGCTGAGTGGAGTACTGCATAGTTCTTTAAACGAGGGAGGTGTTAAGCAGACTAGCTGCTTAGAGTTGTCTAGACTACAATAATGTGACAAATTTTAGGGGCTTCTTATTTGTTAATGTTGGAGAAAAGTTGATAAGAACCGAAGTTTATAAAAGGATGTTGCCATATAGGCATATAGTTAGAAATCTGGAATTTTGTAACTGGTTATTTTTTTTAGTTTTTCAGTTAATATGCATGCCATCTGTTGGCCTATTTATACATACACTTACACATATTAATAATAAGACACATCTGTTGAACTGAATCCAAGAGTTATAACTTCTCATAGAAAATATGTGTAAAAGGACAACTCTTCATAAATATAAACTACAAACAAATGATTTGCTTTTAACACTCCCCCTCAATGCATTTGTCCTGAACGTTTAGCTTTTTTTAAAGTATAAAACTTCTCTCTTGGAAGTGCTTTGGTGAAAAAAATCTAGAATATGCTAATCTGTCCACAAAAAGACAACTCAATATCTTTGTTTTCAGCCAGCTTTCTAATAAAATGATGACGAAGTTCTATATATTTTGACCTGCTATGAATTGTCTCATGTCTACATCTTTAATCATATCAGGATCTGTATACCCAACCAGCTTCGGCTCATTACTACCAAAAGAAAGTCTCCAATCGGCAGTACCCTGAAGGTATCATAGAATCCACTTGACCGCACTCTAATGTACCCTTCCAGGATTGGAAGTATATATGCTAACTGTGTCAACTGCGTTAGCGATGTCAGGTCTTGTATATAGCATAGCAAACATGACTCTCCACAATTGAGGCATATAAAATCCGCTCCACATCTTCATTTTCGTCCTTGGTAGATGGATATTGCTCCTCAGTGAACTTAAAGTGAGCCATAAGAGGGTTACTGACTTTATTTGACCCATCCATCTCGAAACGCTGAAGTACCTGGTGAATGTACTTCTTTTGGGACAAGTTTAGCAGCTTGGACTCTCTCTTGGCTGATCTCCATCCCAAGAATAGTCTTCGCTGTGTCCAAATCCTTCATAGAGAAGGCTACACCCAGTTGGCACTTCAACTCCGCTATCCTAGTGGTATTCTGACCCAACAGTAGCATATCATCAACATAGAGAAGTAAAATGATAAAATTATGTCACGCCCAAATCCTAAAATACGTAGGACTAGGAATACGTAAGCATGCCAGCCGTATGTATATGGCAACTCCAATATATAGAAATCATAACACATACGTACGCTGTATTATGAATAATAATTCACAAGTGGTATAGATTTATGTCATAATTCACAAGGCATAACTAGATCTCATCCACAGAATCAAATAACCAATCAACTATATAATTGAATCAAGTATAAAATGCTTGATAAGAATAAGTAGTTGGGTGGAGACAATTCCACTATCAAACTAGAATATAAGAGAAACAAATAAGTACATCTAATGATCAACGAGACTCGAAGAGAAGACCTCCTCGAAAGAGAGAGAAGTAGCAAGTCATGATCCATGCGCCTGTAAATAGTCATGATCGT
Source organism: Iris macrosiphon (assembly GCA_036927795.1). Taxonomy (NCBI): domain Eukaryota; kingdom Viridiplantae; phylum Streptophyta; class Magnoliopsida; order Asparagales; family Iridaceae; genus Iris; species Iris macrosiphon. The sequence continues at coordinate 146,927,750 of JAYESA010000001.1, read as the reverse complement.
CTACACTTAGAAAGGGACCAGGTCTTCAGAGGGACGTAAAAAGATACATAGAAGCATGCCAATTGAATAGAGTAAAAAATGCATAATAGACAAAAAATATATAAGTATGCTGTACTAGACAATCTATATGAAATGCATAATGAGGACAACCTTTTCGACGTATGGGTAGGTGTAGGCTACTCTATCTATCTCACAACTCACACACACGTCCATGAACATCAAAAGTCGTCATACCGCGAGGGTAGCGACCATCGTGACACCATCAATCGATATACCGCGAGGGTAGCGACCATCGCGACACAACTACCGTAGTACGTGCTAGTTACTACGGTTTACCAGAGTGGGTAGTCCATACGCCTACTGATTGTCCTCCTCTCCCTTGATACTATGTGTCAAGGGTGTGTCAACATATATAATATATAATTATTACTGGAAGAAAATACATATATAATGAATATATAAAAATATAATAAGCATGCGAAGTACAGTAAATAATTTGGCAAGGTATACTTGCCTGGCAAGAAAGATGCATAGTGTAAGCGTCCAGACGTCAATCACAAAGAGATCAGAAACTATGGCATCAGAATGAACGTCTCCGATGCTGAAATAAATATTACCAACATTCCTAGAATAGGCAAGATAGTCAGAAAAGTTTACCCTTTCGTCCAATTTGGACACAGGGGCAAAACGGTAATTTTAGGTCAAAGCGGGGTCCACATGTGGCCCACTTTGCACCAAAATGTGTGCCAAAGGTAAAGGTCTCTAAATGAGACAAACTATAGGTCAAAAAAATTCTAAACGTCGATACAAACTTAACGGTATTTCAATTTTGGATTCCGGTGAGCCGATCACAAATTCGTCCTTCAAGTCAAACCGTGGGGCCCGCGAATAGGCGACTTGGTCAACTGTCTCAGAATCGCGTGAAACTTGGGTCACAGGACCATCATGATACCACGAATCCAATGACACAAGTTTTTTTGTATTTTAACGAGCGTACACAAAGTGGGGTGATAGTTTGTAAAAGTCACGATACGAGGACTTTTTACGGATACGGGTTGATTCTGACATGCACACACGTCCGAATTAACTTCCGTGAAAGTTCACACGTCAGAATATACCATACGCGCCTTTCGGTGTAATTGGTATAGGATGAGGTAGTCCTGTTTGGCGGGACGCACTCCGTATCACAAAATTTTAGTTTTCAAAGATCAAGTTTTTGGCCGTTTTAGAGGTCGAATAATTTAACAAATAAGATAAACTAATAAAAACTAAAAGAACGGAATTTTTTTTGGTTATATTAAGAAGAAAAACTTCTAATTAGATTTTGAAAATATTAAACAGGTTGGTGGCAAATTGGACATGAACATGGGGGTTTGGGTCAAATTTCTGGACTGTTTTTGGTCAGTTTTTCGGCCAACTTTCGGTCGATTTTTCGACTAATCTAGGGCACAAAAATTTGTTCTACTTGAAGGAAATCCTAGAGGGTTAGGTTGTGAACGTACTCGGATAAACCACTCGCAAAAAAAAATCAAAGATGAGGGAGATATCATACCGTGAAGTAGGGACGTTGGGACTGCGGCTACTACACATGCGGGCCCGCGCGCGGGCTTCCGTGGCTGCTGCGGCGTTGGGGGGTCGGAGGTCGGACAGAGGTCGACGGCGGGTCGAGGATTAGGGTTAGGGTTTAGGTTTAGGTTGAGAACGTATATACATATATATATGTGTATAAGGGAGAGGGGAGGTCGCAGGTTGTTGCGGGGGTCTGCTGGGAATAGGATTGGGTTAGGGGTTTTGCTTAGTTTAGGGTTTAAGTTATCATTAGTTTAGGTTTAGGTTTAGTTTTATTTTTTTATTTTTTATTTTATTATTATTATTATTACTACTACTATTACTATTATTATTACTATTGTTATTATTACTATTATTAACAACTATATATTTATTTTATTACTATTATTACTATTATTATTAACTATATATTATTTACATATATATATTTACATATATGGATGGGGTTATAAATCCAAAAATATTTAAACACAAAAACAAATTCTAATAATCTACCACCCTTTAACAAGGATTCCTAAAATAAAATAAAATAAATAAAAATAATAATTTTGTGCAATAATTCTAAATCCATCTGTCTGCTCCATGTACAAATCCTCCTCAAGATTACCATGGAGGAATATCGTATTCACGTCCATCTTCTCGACCTCCAAGTCAAAACTGGCTTCCAATGCTGGAACTACCCAAATAGACGACTGCTTGAAGACTATAAAAAGATCTCATCATAATCTATGTCCTTCCGCTAACCGTAGGCTTTAACTACCACACTCGCTTTGTATCTGTGATGCCCCACAATATCTGTAATGCCCTACAATCTTACGGTACATTACACTGAGTCAGATTTAAATGAGGCAATAGCTGGTTATATTTTATTTTGTAGGATTTGGAAAAAAGTATTGATTTGAGTTGGTTTCATGTGCAGATCGCGTGCGGGTTCGATGGAATCAAGTGTTCGTTCAGAGCAGTACTGGGATAGCAGGATTGGAGAAATAATGCCATTTTTTTTAGTCCGATCGGTTGGATGATTTGGAGAGCATGACCTGCTCACACGGTCATACCAATTGAGTAGATCGTGGTTTGCATCAGACCACGGGTTCAAGGGATCGTTCGTATCGACAAGGCAGAGTGCTAGCAAAATTAGACTTAGTGAGTGGGCTCTGTCCTTTCTCTTCTACTCCTTTATGCCTAATAATATTGAACACTCGTAATGGCTTGAACACTTGGACTGGAATATTGAAATCACTGTACAGTGGCATGCATAGAGTGTATGTCGTTTGGTTGGATATAATTTGTGGATTGAGTTAGTTTTGCGTTGGGCAGTTGGAGCTTGAGTTGGATTTATATTTGGACAGCTGGAGCTTGAGTGGATTATCTTGTTTGGAATATCGAGGCACTTCGGGCAAGCGAGCGAGCATGCGTTGCTCACGAGTATCATATTGGATGCTTTGTCAAGCAAAGAGTGTAGTTGTGGTTCAAAACCGGACAACTGCATCTGAGAGGGCATTGTGCCACTGTTGCGACTTTGTGTCACAAAGTTTTCTGAGCGAAGGGGTATTGCATCAATTGGAACACTCTGTCAATAAGCGTCATAGTGCCTATGGGAATAACTTGAGATGGTGCCTTGGGATATATGTTAGATAATGATTATGGATAATTGATTGGATGGAGGAAAGTATCATTTTTTGGGGCAAGAAGGCTCGATTCTCTCATCATACCTACTTGGTATTTTCATTGATCACGGACAACCTGTTGTGCATAGGGTTTGGTTTCCTCGAACTAGACATACTCCGGAACACCAGGACCGTTCGGCCATGGAGGAAACAAATGGTAACGTGACTTGGATGCGGTGCTGGTAGTTCGATACGACCAGGCGGGCTAGCTACTCAGCGCTAGATCAGGTAGAACTGTAGTTGATTAGTCCTTTATGGCTTGGCCAGTGACTTCATATAGATAAGAGTTGGTTTGCTTTGGTTTGTGCTTTTCGTGTAGGTGGCGACAACCTTACCTCGGGCAAGAGTGTGCATAGCGAAGATTGGATTAGTAAGGCTTGGATTGTGGCATAGTTTGAGGATGGATATTGGGGCTTGGATTGTGATTCGGTAGGTTCATGCGTTGCTTGGATTTGAGTAGAATGGTTTGCATGTTAGTTTACTTTGAGTTGGATATATCTGCTTGTATATTTGCTTGAGTTGAATACTTGCATGTTTAACCTGCTTTATAATTTTTTTTAACATGTTATACCTCTGCCATAAAATGAATCTAGGGTTCAAGTAAAAAGATCACCATATCACTATTTGCATTCACTATCTATTTAGTGTCGGTTTAGACGAGTGGGTTACCCCGCTCACCAGTATAACTGTGTACTGACCCACGTTTGTGGGCATTATTTCAGGTATGCAGGTGTAGTGGCACCGCTTGGATATACGTGGCATGATGTATGGAACGATAAGTACCTTTGTGGGCAAGAGAAAGAGCAAGAGTATTGCATCGCTTTTATGGCATTCTCCTTTATGGTATTTTTATTTGGACCCTATCGAGAGCTTCGCTGTGTATATTCTGATGTGTGCTTGGTACACAATACTTGACTTTCGCTGCAACTTAGTTATTTCAATGATAACTATGATATTTGACATCATCGCCTGTGTGAACGCAATTCCAGGCTCGTACGATATTACACCCCGATGAGAACGATTATCCTCCAGGAGCATTGTAACGTGGTGATTCACGTTCGGCGGGGATGATCGAGCTTGCAAAAGATTAGGGCATAATAAATTTGTATCAGAGTGCCCGACTCATTTCCTTGGACTTTGTCCTTTGGTTCATCACAAACTCTAAATAGCTTATGCGTGTCGTTTGACTCTTGGCTCTACTCGGTGCTGCATTGGATGTTTCATAAAATAAGTCTATATATTTGTTGATTGTGGGTTCATGTTGTTCTTCGTTACGTTGGCTTTCATTTATTTTTGATAGATCGTGTAGCATCATTTGGCGTTGTTGCATTCCTACAGCAAGTTGTGAGATGTTGTTGCATTTGTGCATCAAGTTGAGATGTGTCATTGCATTGGTTTGGCTTGTCATTCGGGAAGATTTCTGTCATGCTCCGATCTTCCGCAGGAATCGGCCGTCCCCACTAGGCGCGAATCACCGCGCCAGCGCTCCCGCGGGATGATCGTTTCCATCGGGATATGATGCCGTACGAGCCTGGGGTTGCGCCCGCACAAGGCAATATCGTTAAAGTTTTGGCTATCATCGAATCGATCGAGTATGCAAAGGAGGGACAATGTTGCACACAATAATCCATCTGAATAAATGGGGCAAAGATCAAGGCATGAGGTTCTCTGAATACAATGACATTATTCCATATATTATGTCCCTCTATATAAAAGCAGCTCAAAGCAATCGATACGGCTCAAGGCATCGACTCTAGATTTTTGGGTCCTGGGGATGAGGCACGACTATCGCTTCCTCAAACGATCCAACACCTGCGAACAAGCAAACTGTTGGTAGGTCAGCACTTTGGAGAAAGTACTGGTGAGTCTAAAATCAACGAACAAATACAACATTTCCTAAAACCAATACTAAGTAAGCATGTGGCAAAATATTATATTACTAGTGATCTTTCTAGTTTTACCTATGTTTATTTAATGTAGTACAAGAACATAGTCGTATTACTTCTTTTGGAAACATCTTTTAAAAATAGAGTTCATATTCGATACAAGCAAGCAGACAAGCAGTTCCTATATGATAAGCAGATTCATTTACTATCTTTGGTGCACAGCGTGTCTCGTGAGTCATATTCATTTCTATAAAGACTCTAGCATATGCATCTAGTTGACTATCTTCTTAGCATCTCTCTCTTAGTATCTCTCTCTTTCTCTTATTAGTTAATATTTTATCATGTGAACGAGATAGAAGCATATACGAAAATAAGACTTCTCTATGAAGGCATTCAATATAAGAGAGCATGTTCGATATCATGCGTATCACTTATTCAGTGATTCTTACCCTTTTTGTCGAGCGGTTATCCCTGCAGCAGACATACAAGTTAGCAATATTTGCATATATATATATATATATATATATATATATATATATATATATATATATATATATATATATATATATATATATATATGGGATTCTCTTTCTCTGTCTGTCTCTGCATCAAACAGTTGGGTATGCATGAAGGTCGAATCCTAGCATGCGACCTAACTATATGATGGTCCATGAGTCTACTTTCTCAAGATTAGAAACGATGTTATCATGGCCTAGCACTGCACTAATGTATACTCGCTTATATACTTAGCTTCTTTGACTCATGAACCAGCTATCTAATAGACATGAATACCACCAGATCGCGAGGACTTCTTTGTCTTAGGGTATTTCTCTGATCCCCCCTAGGGCGAACGGTCTCCAGTGCCTCCGAAAATCGGTCGTGGGATTCTCCTTGTGCATAAGTTGTCTAATACCAATGTATGAATACAACTTTATCAGATAAACTCTATATGTATGCAGCAGTTCAATAACAAGCATCTAGTCAATCTCTTCTCTCTATCTATGTCTCTGTCTCAGTACGAACATGCTGCTATTTCTATCTCTTATGCAGACTGGCTGCAATTTCTCTGATACCGTTCAAGCATTTCAATAACTTATATCAAAACATATAATAATCTCTATTTAAGCAAGCAAGCATGGAAATAGTTCTTTATCTCTTTTAATTAAGTATGTAGTTCTACTCTTTCTTTTTAGCATGTGATAAAAACATATGAACATTCTCTTACTCTTGTTTTTTAGCATGATAACAGTTCATTCGATAGCGGTGTCCGTTTAACTAAGCATGAAATATTCTATTATTTAACTAGCATAATAATTATTCAATCTCTTTTAGATAAGCATTTAAGTTCTCTAGTTAGGCAAGTAAATTTATTTCAATGACAAGCTATACGCGTTCTCTAATTTAGCATGCAGAGTCAGGTTCTATAATTCTTCTTATAAAACTATCTTCTTAGAACAAGCATTCAAAAACTCAGATTCATTATTAAGGCGTGCAAGAATTAGAAAATAAAGTTCTGTCCACCCATCTAGATCAATCGTCTTGTGTTTCGATCGGGAACTCTCCGAGAAGGCTTTCGCTCGAGCCAACAAAGCGATATCTCTTGTACATAGTGCCTACGTGGAGCGGGGCACTATAATTTTTGGTTGCATCAATATAGCAGTTGGTTGGCAGACGAGATTGGTTATGTGGCATGTTGTAATACTACCAGAATAAGTTAAATTAGCGACGTCTGAAAATATTGCTAAATGGCCTAAAAATGTCGCTAATTTTTTTTAGCGACGTTTCAATGAAGTCGCGTTTAAGCTAGACGCTGACAGGAAAAATGTCGCAAAATGTCGCTATAGCGACGTATTTGCGTCACTAATATTTTTTATATTAGCGACGTTTAGCGACGCAACATCGCTAAATTAGCGACGTATTTTGTATCGCTAAACGTCGCTAATTTTTTTTTTGTTTAGCGACGTTTTGCAATACATTTATCGATGTTTTATTGACCTGGCAAATACTGCCATATTAGCAATTTAGCGACATTCAGCTACGTATTTAGTGACTTATTTAGCGACATAATTAGCAATATATTCAGCGATAATTTAGCGACATATATAAACGTCGTTAAACGTCGCTAAATTTTTAGTAAAAAAATAAAAAATAGAATATAAAATGGTTTCTATACCAATCTTCCTGCAGTCTATGAATTCACATTTTATATAAATAGACCCGGAACAACCCTCCGTTAAATTCATTGGGTTCGTCGAGCCCTTCGGTGGAACACTCAACATCGATAAATTAACATACATTTAATATGAATAATATAGTAAAATTTAAAGAAAATAAAATATTGGGATTACAAACCGAGTCAGGAGAAAATCTCGTCGTAAAGAATATAATAAATATCCACACAACTGAGTGCAAAAAATAAAGTCTGAAAGTCTCAAAAATAAAGAATATTCATAAATAACCAAATATCATAGGTCAAAACACAAACAATCAGTAAACTATCCTAATTAGGACTACTGCGAATCTGTAAAAGGCTGACCACCGTCGTACATCAGGGATAAGAACAAATTATACTGCTCCCGTAAAATCGACACCGATGTCGATGAAGAAGGCAGTGACATCGATGGAGTCTGTGTCGATGAAGGCACACCAGGAGGACGTATCTGCTCCAATGCTACTAGTCAATGGTTGTATGAATCTATGGTAGATAACAGCCTCGTACTGCTACGAACCAATGAATCCTATATCATCGTCAGCCTCTCGCCCATGGACAACTGTGATGCCTGCAGCTCTGTCACGCTGCGCTTTGTCGACGCTCTAAGATCAGTTGTCATATCCCTGAGCTTGATACTTCTGCAAAGATGAATAGACATCGTTCAAGTATATACTTATATGAATATTTGGTAGTGTATATTATCCAAATGACACTCACTCCAGATATGCAAAGATGAATAGGCATCATTCAAGAAAATAGTTAAATTACAGTATATGTCACAAGTTTACTCATCTACACACACATAAGAATACTCAGGATTACAATATATGCACGGATACACCTAGTCCTAGCACTGATACTTTTTTGTTCAACTCTGTATCCTGGATACTCATATTACAGTATATCAGTGAGTGTCAACTCTGTATCCTGGATATCCATACTTGACATTTGTTTAGGCCATGACTTTCTAATTAAAAAGTCAAGTCATGGATATCTAGTATCAATTCTTTTGATACATGATACATAGTTGACACTCAATGATACACTACTGGATATCCATACTTGACATGTATGCATGTGTTCATGTCCGATAAAATATTTACAACCTTATCCTTGATATCGTGTCCTAACCTTTCATATCCATGTGTCCTACAATTTTACCATACGTATCATGAGATGACATAATACAAATATGTGTGTGTTTGTGTCCATGTTAGGGTTGGTGTATGCGTGTTAGTGTGTCCGTGCATCCGAGTTTGGGTTAGTGTTAGTGTCCGCGCATGTGTGTGTGTCCAAGTTAGGATTAGGATAGGGTTAGTGTCTGCAATACCGAGATATCCATACGTACACACGCTTACTACACTGTGCACAAGTGTGCACTACACAAAATCTCATTTGATACCCAAGACTGCGTCTAATTAACTCAGATAGGGTTAGGGTCTGTGTCGTGTCTTGACTTTGGGTTATGGTCTGTGTCATGTCCTGTGTTATATCATAACCAAATTGTCACTCTCCCACACTACCTGCTGCACTTCTCATATAATCCAATATCCCGACCATATCCTATATGTATAATATCAAAGGAATCCCCCAAATCAACTACTATGAAGTATAAATGTATAATCCAATATCCCATCGCTAATACAACATCCCGTGTGCACTGCACTTCTCATATAATCCAATATCCCGTCGCTAATTGGACAAAATTTAGTAGTGACTTGACAAGCACGAACACACACACACACACACACACACACACACACACACACACACACACACACACACACACACACACACACACACATACATGCACGCACACACACACACATGAACACAAACACAATTCTATACTCACAAGCCAATTATATCATACTCAACAATATATGATGTTAAAATCATAATAAAATCCTATCAAACAATTATATAGCCTGGCTATGTCATTAATAGTTGTGTCCTGTATGTGGGTCCATGAGTTCGGGTCCATGTGTTAGGGTTAGGATTGTATCCTGTGTGTGTCCATGTATCCTGATTGTGTCCAGTATGTGTGTGTGTGGGTCCTAGATGTGTCCGGGTATGGGTTAGGGTTTACCGAGCCGGAAGGAAGGAAAGAGGAGCGCCCGAGAGAGGGGTCGACGGAGGAGGACCACGCCAGAGGGGAAGGAGCCGCGTCTGGGGTCGCCTGTATCGGGGTTGGAGGGTGAACAAGGCCGTATCGGGGTGAGGGGCGAGGGAGGCGGTCGAAGGGGTAAGTGGGTCGCCGGAGCCGCGAAGCATCGCCGGGGGAGGGTGGATCGCCGGTGGGGCCGGGCGGAAAACAAAAAGTTGGGAAAAGTTGGACGAAAAAGAAATAAAAAGTCGAATAGACGAGGGAACCCTATATTCAGTAATTTAGCGACGTTCGCTCGAGACGTCGCTAAACGTCGCTATATTTTAAATATCCTGCGATATATAATTATTGGAGTCGCTAAACGTCGTTATTTTTAAAAATATAGCGACGTTTAGCAATTTGTAGGCGACGTAATCTTTCATAATACTAAAAATTGTCGTTAACCGTCGCATGCAGTCATTAATAGTGACGTATTACGACATTTCTAAATAACGTCGCTAATTTTAATAGTATTAGCGACATGGTTATCCAGAGTCTCTAAATTCGTCGCTGATTTGAATTATTTTGGTAGTGTGAGTAGAAACAACATAAGAGAATAGAATATTGTATGAGTTGCTCGTGTAGCGAATGTGTTGAATGGAGTTTGAATTTTGGCTGGGGATATCAGGGGAGTATTGTACGAGTTGCTCGTACGACGAATGTGTGAAACAGTTGGGTATTGGCTTGGATTACTTGGAAGATATCGTTGCACGGGTTGCTCGTGTAGCAAAAGTATTAGACGGTTTGAGAAATAGTTGGAAGTATTAAGAATAAAATATGGCATAAGTTGCATCAAGAGAGATTGACAGAAGAGTTAGATGGTTTATACGTTGGCTGAGTTTCGTGTCAAACTTGGGTTGTGAATGATAGGATCACGCAGAATGGATGATGAGAACGAATCTTGGATCAGTGCAAAAAATTATGATGTGAGTAGTGACTTGATTCAGAGTGGTATATAGTATACAACATAGTGAGCGTGGCATTGTAATATTTTGGATAGATCTTAATAGAATGGCCGCAATAGACACGGATAACAGGAATATAAGTTGGTTGGTACACATCGGCTGAGCTATGTATTGAAACATAGAGCAAGCGAATGTTAAGTTGCGATCGACAGGATAGTCACATAATAGTTGGTTTGGAATAGATGTTCGTCGATGCAGAGTAAGCGCGATAGCGACTATATTTCCATGTGGTATATGGTGCAATAGAATTTGACTCAGGTATTCTTTGATACGTTATACTTGAGCGATCAAGAATGGACTTGTACAAATAGAAGTATCGTTGGACTTGAGTGATCAAGTACGAACTTGTGTAAATAGGATTTTTAATGGAAGGGAAGGGAATAAGCAATAGAAAGAGTGTTTAAAATTTGAAGGATTGATGCGGACCAAGTATTGGAAACAAGTTGAGATCGATCAGATGGAAAGCTGAATATCAGAGTTCGCTTGCACAATTTAGAAGTTCGGTGGAGCATTCATTGATGCAAAGAGAGAGAGTTGAGCATAAGGAATAAACAGTTAGGATACGCTTGAGCGAGCGATGGATGTATCGAAGGGTAACGAGCATGGACTATAAATTTTGGCAACACATTGGAGCTGCTGGTTGAGCAATCATATATAATCTGGTTTGGAGGAGCAATACGATGGATTCGTACGAAGTTGAAGGATTTTGAGAAGTTTGACTCAAAGTTTAGCGAAAGTTAAATTTGGCAAAATTATGCAACAATGGTGGATGGATTCTTCGAAAGACGTGAACGGACATGAGATAAGTCTAGTTGATATTAAGTCAGATTGGAAGTTAACACTTGCAGTACTAAAGCAGATTGAGGCAACGAGTGATGGTGATATGATTTGAGATTGTGTTAGAACTTGCGCACGAGTCATTGAGAGCGTGTGGATGTTCGAAACATAGAGAAATTAAGATGGTGTTAAGAAAATGGAACAAGAACAAGGATTGTGGTGGATGTAATTTTGAAGATAACAGAACAAGAAGGCAACAATGAGGCAAATTACTGTACTGCTCGAGCAAGTTGGATGAGGCAGTATGAAGCTGGCATATAGATAAGAAATAGAGCAAGTCTATGATTTCGGAAATTATTGCAAGTGGTAATGCGAGAAGTTGAACAAGGTGGTTCAAAATTTTGATGGATTCAGGGCAGAACGACAGATTAATGGAAGACGGTTTCCACGAGTGTAGTTTGACGATTTATGGCTTGGATAAATAGTAAGACACTAGGTGGCTAAGCGGCATTTGGTTGACAGATTTGTCAGAGGTAGTGCATAAAGTTCTCGGATTCAGAAGTTTGTTCTGATGGAATGGTTGGATTATGGCTCAGATTTGTAGAGAAAATATAACACAGTTCGTAGTAACTGTCCATCGTGATGACTTACAATTATCGAGCGCAGTTTCGGGACAACTGACCCTAGCGACTTGATCGCCAAATCAGAAATAAATATTATTGACCCATAGAATGACTCTTGTGGCGGCGCATTTGGGAATGTGTGGAGGGTAGATATGAGTGGTGTATATTGGAGATAGGTCTAAGTGACTGAGTGTTGGATTTGAGAGATCCTTGGGATAGCCTTCAGCCGAAGATACAGCCAGAAGATCGAAGCAATGGTAAAAATAGCCTAAGTCAACTGATGAGATTTAGAGTCACAAATTTTTGAAGATGGCATCGCCTCTGACTCGTTGTGCCCCGAAAGAGAACAACATTCATATGAATTGACAACTGTATAACTAGCTTCATAAAGTTAAAGCAGTGGCTCATTCAGATCAGATCCTTGCAGTACCGGATGGGACATATATGCCTCAGATCTACAAGATAAAATCGGACTTGGTTTATGGTACATACTCATATAGAAGGCGAAGGTGATATCCGTGGTTGAAGGCAGTTGAAGCAACACGAAGAACTATTTCATGTACAACCTAGGAATTATGGCAAGTGTGACTGTGTTGAAATCGTGGCGACACTATCCCTATGGCGTGGCGACAAAATCTTCGTGGATCACATGAACCTCAATATAGATGTTCACCCAGTGTGATATTGAGATTGAGGAAGAGGTGTTGGGTTGAGCTAATCTAAGAGTATAATGCGATGTTTGGGTAAGTTGCCTAGCTGTGTTAGTATTTATTGTGATGATTGTTCGGAGCATAAGATTATAGTTGGAGATAGTGCATTCAGAATATTGTGCGATTGGAGTTATACTAGAGTTTGGTTGGGTGAATTTAGACGGTGCTAGTGTGGATTCAAAAATAGTCGAATGGATTGAGTTGGAACACGAACTAATTTGAGTCAGGTGGGAGGTATTTTATGTTATCTTACCAGGTTTCGATGGTGCATAGCGATGGGGATTGATCCACCAGTATGCAGACTCCCATGAGGTCGTGCCTTCTTCCTTTGCTCAGACCTCTTATTAAACTCAGGAGTATCGGGCTCCTTCTACATCTTCTCCCAAAAATTATCACGGATCCAGTATTTCTTGCCCTTTCCTGCATTTATCCATTTTTGTAAATCATCCTTCGCATCATGCATCTTCTTTCTACAGGCGCCGCAATGTCTTCCTGATCTCCGCATCGCAATACTCGGGCCACCAGTAAATTTTCTGACATACAAATTCAATTAACAATTAATATAAATAGATTAAAAAATAATTAACAAATAAAATAAAAGAAAAGATCGCATATACCTTTATCCGGTCAAGCCATATATCCTGCATGTCGGGCGGCACATCGGAGAATCTAAGGTAGGGTCCATGGTAGTTTCCCCTAATGATTTTCCCAAGTGCTGGAGTAGCACTATAGGGAAAAAACCTACAAAAAAATAGTAACATATTACTTAGTTGAATAAATAAATGAAACATATGAAATTAATTATATCAGATAAAACATATAAATTTACTTACAGCTCTTTTGTCACGGGCCAAAGCTCCTTTTCTAAACTACCCCTCCGGTCTGTCTGGTTGTGTCAGAGGACCGCCCGGTTAGGGGATATACTGACCACTAGCATCATACTCTAAGTTCGGATACTCCGGGGTCCATCGTACAGCTGTCGGAGTATCTGGTGGACGAAATGATGATTGGGTGCCAGGATCTGCACTAGATGATGACGGAAGTATAGATGACGATGATGGAGCATTGGGGACGTATACGACAAATGGCGGAGTGTTTGTGCCTATAGCCGATGTCAGAGTGGAGGTGCCTGCAACCGACGAGGGGTATCCGGATCACGTGATCGAGGTAATAATCCATCCCCAGGTAGTATAAGATCACGTCCACCTCGATCACATCTATGAGCACGATCACTATGATCACGACCATGATCACCACAGTCACGACCACGACCACCAGCCATCTATGATCACGATTCACATATATAGACATATAATAAATAGAACTAAACAACATAATAGACATCTAATAAATAGAACTAAGCAACAAGATAGATAGAACTAACCAATAAAACAGCTATAAAAACTGAGATAAAAGTATTTTCAGTAAGAGATAGAAGTATTTTTAGTAACAAAATTAAACTCCATCTCTAGGTACAACATATAGACAACATAGGTAATTTAATCATCGTCATCGTCATCATTGTTACGTTATCGTTATCGTCATCGTCATCGTCGTCATCAAGCTCTTCTTCTTCTTCTTCTGCAGAGATGTCTTCTTGGTCATGGACAAGGCCAATTATTTGGTTGTGAGCTAAGTCTTGTATATCAACCTCTTTCTCCCCTCTATTTTTATCGACAATAGGTTCAACATCAATATTATCCACGGTATCTTCTTCCGACAGCTGTCCCAAATATTAAGGCTCTTCGACCTGGTCCTCCTGGTATGCTGGGTCTCCAACATTGAATGTGTTTCTAGCTTTAGTCTTACATGCCGCCTACCAGTCAAATCGATCTCTACGATGCGTTGGATAACTTATATAGTAGACTTGAATAGCTTGACTTGCTATCACAAATGAGTCGGACCCTCTATATCTTTTACGATATTTATATCGACAAATCTAAATTA